>JAVIAB010000145.1:4760033-4807533 GCA_032433765.1 Megaustenia siamemsis | reverse complement strand
AATGTTAACTATTTATACTACTTTTCTACCTAATGCTAACCACTCATATCCTACATTTCTACCTTATCTTAACCTCTCATATGCTACTTTTCACCTAATATTAACCTTTCATATACTACTTTTATACCTAGTGATAATCTTCCATATATTAATTTTCTACCTAATGGTAACTATTGATACTACTTTTCTACCTAATGTTAACTTTTCATATACTATTTTTCCACATAAATTTAACTTCTCATATACTACCTTTCTACCTAATGTTAACCTCTCATATACTACTTTTCTGCCTTATGTTAACTTTTCATACTATTTTTCCACCTAATGTTAACCTAAAATATACTACTTTTCTACCTAATGCTGACCTCTCGTATACTGCATTTCCACCTAATGTTAACCTCTCATATACTATTTTGCCACCTAATGTTAACCTCACATATACTACATTTCCACCTAATGTTAACCTCTCATATAGTACTTTTTGACCTAATGGTAACCTCTTATATACTACTTTTCTATCTAATGTTAACCTATTGTATACTACTTCTCCACCTAATGTTAACCTCTCATATAGTACTTTTTGACCTAATGTTAACCTCTTATATACTACTTTTGGACTAAATGTTAACCTCTCATATATTACATTTCTAATGTTAACCGCCCATATATACTTTTATATCTAGTTTTAACTTTTCGTATACTACTTTTCCACCTAATGTGTACCTCTCTTATACTACTTTTCTAACTAATGTTAACCTTTCATATACTACTTTTCCACCCAATGTTTCAGTGAGCAAACAAGAGCCATATTTCAAAGCTGTTGTCGCTACGGTAATTATAGCGTTTGTATTGTCGCTAATCGGCGTTCTTTGCGTGTGTGTGTTCGTCATCTGTCGAGTTGTGGAGAAGGCTGACAAGATGGCTGACAACCTGCCTAAAGTGGTTTACATATTGGGTTCCTTCACAGGTATATATTTCTATTCAAGTTGTCTTTATTTAAACTTAAGTTGGATCATTTATTGTTAACTAGTCTATGTGGGACATTTCTCAACATACATATGTTAGCACTGGTATCACATCCATATGTTAGCACTGGTATCACATTCATATGTTAGCACTGGTATCACATTCATATGTTAGCACTGATATCACATCCATATGGTAGCACTGGTATCACATTCATATGTTAGCACTGGTATCACATTCATATGTTAGCACTGGTATCACATTCATATGTTAGCACTGATATCACATCCATATGTTAGCACTGAGATCACATCCATATGTTAGCACTGGTATCACATCCATATGTTAGCACTGGTATCAAATCCATATGTTAGCACTGGTATCACATCCATATGTTAGCACTGGTATCACATCCATATGTTAGCACTGGTATCAC
The DNA here is from genome assembly GCA_032433765.1 of Megaustenia siamemsis. Taxonomy (NCBI): domain Eukaryota; kingdom Metazoa; phylum Mollusca; class Gastropoda; order Stylommatophora; family Ariophantidae; genus Megaustenia; species Megaustenia siamemsis. The sequence continues at coordinate 4,806,131 of JAVIAB010000145.1, read as the reverse complement.
ATCCATATGTTAGCACTGGTATCACATCCACATGTTAGCACTGGTATCACATCCATATGTTAGCACTGGTATCACATCCATATGTTAGCACTGATATCACATCCACATGTTAGCACTGGTATCACATCCACATGTTAGCCCTGGTATCACATCCATATGTTAGCACTGGTATCACATCCATATGTTAGCACTGATATCACATCCACATGTTAGCACTGGTATCACATCCACATGTTAGCACTGGTATCACATCCATATGTTAGCACTGGTATCACATCCATATGTTAGCACTGATATCACATCCACATGTTAGCACTGGTATCACATCCATATGTTAGCACTGGTATCACATCCATATGTTAGCACTGGTATCACATTCATATGTCAGCACTGATATCGCATCCACATGTTAGCACTGATATCACATCCATATGTTAGCACTGGTATCACATCCATATGTTAGCACTGGTATCACATTCATATGTTAGCACTGATATCGCATCCACATGTTAGCACTGATATCACATCCATATGTTAGCACTGGTATCACATCCATATGTTAGCATTGATATCACATCCATATGTTAGCACTGATATCACATCCATATGTTAGCACTGGTATCACATCCATATGTTAGCACTGGTATCACATTCATATGTTAGCACTGATATCACATCCATATGTTAGCACTGATATCACATCCATATGTTAGCACTGGTATCACATCCATATGTTAGCACTGGTATCACATCCATATGTTAGCACTGGTATCACATCCACATGTTAGCACTGGTATCACATCCATATGTTAGCACTGATATCACATCCACATGTTAGCACTGGTATCACATCCACATGTTAGCACTTGTATCATACAAAAGTTGAACAATCTAAGATGTGTTCGTTTACTGAGAACTTTGGATCTCCAGATGGTCGTCAGTTTGTTGCAGGCACCCTATTTAGCAACGATGTTCTGTTCTTGGGATAAGGTTCACTGCGGTCGGGAATTTCGCATATCTGCTCCACTCATGTCAGAGCAGCACTCACCAAAGCGTGCTGGCAAGTTCTGTTGACAAGGTCGACAACCGTGTAGCCCTTATCGGCGACATAGGCGACGATTCCAAACGACTTTCATCGAACAGAGAGTACACAGTCACTTCCTTACTCTTGTTTCCTCGAAAACACACATTTAAAACACATTTAAAACATACATTTAAAACACACATTTAAAACGCACATTTAAAACACACATTTAAAACACACATTTAAACATACATTTAAAGCGTATATTCACAACACACATTAAAACACACATTTAAAACACACATTTAAAACACACATTTAAAACAAACAAAAGAAAATAAAGGAAATAACTCTAGAGACAAAATGAGCACTATACAATATTATCTTCATCCCAACATTGTGCTACCAATGCCAGTCCTGGACCCTAGATGCAAGAACAATAAAGTAACCTCTACAGAGATGAAATGTGTTAGACGAATGACAGGAAACAGTCTGAGAGATAAGATCAGAAATGAAGAACTGAGAAAAAAGCTAGGAATAGCCCCCGCCATAAAATATATAAGGAAACAACAGATAAAATGGTTTGGGCACGTGACACCGCAGAAAGATCAAGACACAACACAACGAGCCTTCAACAAACGTTGTGAGAACACCAGACCCAAGGGTCGACCACGAAAAAATGGATGAGTGGAATATTAGAAGCATCAGGAAACATAACAGCAGTATAAGTGAACATAAGAGCAAAAGACCGCAAATTATATCTCCTCTTCGACGCTGAAGGCAAATGAGGAAGGAAAGAAGAAGACGAGGAAGACGACGAAGAAGGAGAAGAAGAGTACTTAATGATGGGTGATAAGGACAACGTAAGTGTCGATTCACCAACCAGCTATACAGGTCACACAGAATCTTTCTTTTAGTTTTGTTGTCGCTGATTTGATCCATCATTTTCAATGTTGTTTCCTGTTTTGATGTAGTTTTGTTTTCTCTAAACGAATAGGTCGTCTTTGTTGTATATTTTTCTTCATGTTTGTTCTTGATGGCTGCTTCATTTTCCTTGCATTGCTTTTTTTCAAAGTTTTCTCTGAAGTCATTTCATTCGTCACGTTTTTTGAAGTGTGTAGTGGGTATAGTAAAGGCTGCAACGTCCTCATCGGTACGTGTCACGGCAACTGTTCACATGGGATCTATGGACACGACTGCTCCAGATCTTGTCTTAGTGTCTGTCCTTTATGTGAGAAAAAATCCGGGAAATGCCTACAATGTAAACATCCTGGCTATACCTGTAATGACACTTGTCCCGATGGTAATTTTGGGCTACAGTGCGAACAGACGTGTTCTGATGGCTATGACATCATATGTGACCCGGAAAGTGCAGACTGTACGTGCAAGGAAACGTACTACGGGTCAGACTGCACTCTCAGATGTCCGGACAACTGTTTCAACGACACTTGTGAACAGTCAACCGGGAACTGTACATGCAAGGAAACGTACTACGGGTCAGACTGCACTCTCAAATGTCCGGACAACTGTTTCAACGAAACCTGTGAACAGTCAACCGGGAACTATACATGCAAGGGAACGTTCTACGGGTCAGACTGCACCCTCAAATCTCCGGACAACTGTTTTGAACGGAACCTGTGAACAGTTAACCGGGGCCTGCGTCTCGTATGTCGATGATTCCCACGTTAAGAAGAGTCTGCCGTCTACAACAAACCCAAGCATATGGATACCTTTCGCGATCGCTGCTCTTCTACCTCCTCTTCTGCTTCTCTTGAATTGAGCCATGGCTCAATTCTCAGTGTATATCCGTGCTAGTCATAGCTCATATCTTAGTGGGTGTCTGTGCTGGCCATGATTCATATCTTAGTGTGTGTCTGTGCTGGCCATGATTCATATCTTAGTGTGTATCTGTGCTGGCCATGGTTCATATCTTAGTGTGTGTCTGTGCTGGCCATGATTCATATCTTAGTGTGTATCTGTGCTGGCCATGATTCATATCTTAGTGTGTATCTGTGCTGGCCATGGTTCATATCTTAGTGTGTGTCTGTGCTGGCCATGGTTCATATATTAGTGTGTGTCTGTGCTGGCCATGATTCATATCTTAGTGTGTATCTGTGCTGGCCGTGATTCATATCTTAGTGTGTGTCTGTGCTGGCCATGATTCATATCTTAGTGTGTATCTGTGCTGGCCATGGTTCATATCTTAATGTGTTTCTGTGCTAGCCATGACTCATATCTTAGCTTGTGTGTATGTGTGTGCTAACCATGGCTCATATCTTGGTGTGTATCATGTTAGTCATATCTCATATCTTGATGTGTCCGTGTTAATCATGTCTCATATCTTTATGTGTGTCTATGTTTAGTCATATCTCATATCTTAGTGTGTATCTGTGTTAGTCAAGTGTCATATCTTTGTGTGTGCATGTCTGTGTTAGTGATATCTCATATCTTTGTGCGCATGTTTATGATAGTCATATCTCATATCTTTGTGTGTGCATGTCTGTGTTTGTCACATCTCATATACTTGTGTGTGCATGGCTATGTTAGTCATATCTCATATCTTTGTGTGCATGTTTATGTTAGGCATGTGTAATATCTTTGTGTGTGCATGTCTATGTCAGTCATATCTCGTATCTTTGTGTGCATGTCTATGTTAGTCATGTGTCATATCTTTGTGTGTGCATATCTATGTTAGTCATATCTCATATCTTTGTGTGCATGTCTATGTTAGCCATGTGTCATATCTTTGTGTGTGCATATCTATGTTAGTCATGTGTCATATCTTTGTGTGTGCATGTCTATGTTAGTCACATCTCATAACTTTGTGTGCATGTCTATGTTAGCCATGTGTCATATCTTTGTGTGTGCATGTCTATGTTAGTCATGTGTCATATCTTTGTGTGTGCATGTCTATGTTAGTCACATCTCATATCTTTGTGTGCATGTCTATGTTAGCCATGTGTCATATCTTTGTGTGCATGTCTATGTTAGTCATATCTCATATCTTTGTGTGCATGTCTATGTTAGCCATGTGTCATATCTTTGTGTGTGCATATCTATGTTAGTCATATCTCATATCTTTGTGTGCATGTCTATGTTAGTCATATCTCATATCTTTGTGTGTGCATATCTATGTTAGTCATATCTCATATCTTTGTGTGCATGTCTATGTTAGCCATGTGTCATATCTTTGTGTGCATATCTATGTTAGTCATATCTCATGTTGTCTATGTCATATCTCATATCTTTGTGAGCATGTCTATGTTAGTCATATCTCATATCTTTGTGAGCATGTCTATGTTAGTCATATCTCATATCTTTGTGAGCATGTCTATGTTAGTCATTTCTCATATCTTTGCGTGAAAAGAGCACATGACTTCGACAAACACAGATCCACGTCACTTCTTCGGATGAAAGAGATGGGAGTTAAGATGGGCAAAGCCAGAAATGAGAAACTTAGTGGCCGTGTAAGAAGACTTATCAACCAACAAAGATCTGGAGTCGTCAGTCGCTGGACACTGAGGGAATTGCTGAGGAGGGGATCTGAGCACCTATGGACATGTTCGGAGTGCAATGATGATGACCCGCAAATAACTCAATAACTGAGGAGGGGATCTGAGCACCTATGGTCATGTTCGGAGTGCAATGATGATGACCCGCAAATAACTCAATAACTGAGGAGGGATCTGAGCACCTATGGACATGTTCGGAGTGCAATGATGATGACCCGCAAATAACTCAATAACTGAGGAGGGGATCTGAGCACCTATGGACATGTTCGGAGTGCAATGATGATGACCCGCAAATAACTCAATAACCCCAATCTTTGCGTGTATGTCTGTGTTAGTCATATCTCATATCTTTGTGTGTGCATGTCTGTGTTAGTCACATCTCACATCTTTGTGTGTGCATGTCTGTGTTAGTCACCTCTATTGACTCGGGCAGATGGTGCTCATAAACCTGGGAGGGCCGACCATCTAAGGGCAGAATCCCCCTACAGAAAAGACAATCTGCTGCCTTGCAGGAAGATTGGGGACAATCAAAGGCTAAGGAAAGCAAACCTGAATAAAATGCTGGCTGAAATCGGATGCACTGGGCCACTGGCGCAGAACAAAGTGCAACGTTTTAACGGGTGTTCAGTCAGAGTGGATCTGACAGACTCTAATTGTGATGTTCTGTCTGTGGGGGCGATCAACACACTTAACCTAACAGCTGACTTCATGTGAGAGTCTGGGATCCTACTATGATTGAGTCCTGATCGCAGAGAGAGAAAGAGAGATTCGTCACTTATTGTATTTGTTTTCTCTTTGCATTTGTTTTCTCGTACTAGTTGAATCATTTACGTGTTTCTCTTTTCACTTGTATCATTTACGTGTCTCTCTTTTCACTTGTAGTATCATTTACGTGTTTCTCTCTTCACCTGTACTATTTACGTGTTTCTCTCTTCACCTGTACTATTTACGTGTTTCTCTCTTCACCTGTACTATTTACGTGTTTCTCTCTTCACCTGTACTATTTACGTGTTTCTCTCTTCACCTGTATTATGTACGTGTTTCTCTCTTCACCTGTACCATTTACGTGTTTCTCTCTTCACCTGTTCCATTTACGTGTTTCTCTCTTCACCTGTACCATTTACGTGTTTCTCTCTTCACCTGTACCATTTACGTGTTTCTCTCTTCACCTGTATCATTTACGTGTTTCTCTCTTCAGTTTTATTTGCTGTATCTGGATGTGTTACCTTCGGAGCAGCAACCTTCGGCAGGCCCAACAAGCTGGCCATGGACCTAGGAACCAACACCAACACATATCAGAATTATTATTTCAACAACTACGGCAGTGGAAGTGTCTCGGTCGACACTTTTGATGTTGTCATCCCAAACTATTCTTTCTTCTTCACTTTCATCGGCGCCGTGTCTCTGGGCGTCGGAGGATCTGTCTTACACAAGCTAACCAAGAAATTGCAGGTAGCAGCGGTGTGATCACCTGACTGGACCTAGCTCCCGTCACAAGAATCACAAAACTAATTCTGAATTATTTACTTTCTGCTAAATATTCATGTGTGATAACTGTAGATTTGTTTTATAGGAAATGAATACAACGATGGCGCGGGAAAGGAGGACACGCACTGCGGAAGCCTGCTGAGAGTGTTACACGACAGGTCCTTTTTTGGAATCCCCAGGGGAAAAGACAAAGAGGAAGACACAAATATTCTCGGAGAAGACAGGTGGAAACAGAGATGAATATGGGGGGGGGGGGGGCATGGAATGATCTTGTAAGAGTGACAAGAAACAGGGCGGTTTGGAAAGTGTTTGTTGAAGACCTATGCTCCACAGGGAGCTGAAAGTGTTTGTTGAAGACCTATGCTCCACAGGGAGCTGAAAGTGTTTGTTGAAGACCTATGCTCCACAGGGAGCTGAAAGTGTTTGTTGAAGACCTATGCTCCACATGGAGCTGAAATTGTTTTCTGAAGACCTATGCTCCAGAGGGAGCTGAAAGTGTTTGTTGAAGACTTATACTCCACAGGGGGTTGAAAGGTAGGAGAAAAAGAAGAGGAAAATAATATAATAATGAGAGAATAATGGCTTGGGATCTCATGATTAGGCCCATAGAAGACAATTCATTAAGAGAAATAAAATCGAAATTAGGAAAATCTTCCCTCGAGGCTAATGGGCTAATGTGGAAAGAAAGAAGAATAATTAACGACAGTTCAAGGGACATAATCAAAAGCAATTAGATAGAGCTGCTTGCACAGAACAGAGACAAATGGCGAGATTTGATAAAATATCTTTAAAAGAATTTTAAAAATTCAGATAAGAGAATGAGTATCTTGGTTTATGCCCTATGGGCCGGCTACGGCTCGAAAGGTCAATAGAAGGGACATAACCCTTTATTAGATTGAAAGCGCACTAATAATTTTGACAATTATCTACCCTGTGTTCTATTGTCGTATCTGTACTATTATAGATACATATTAGCCAAGTTATTTCTTGACAGTATAATAATCGTTTATTTCATTACTAATTTTAGATTGAATAATATTCGTATGTTGATGTGTGTTACATATAGTTAGTCTGTGGGTGTTTTCTTTGATTGTAAACATAACGCCGCAATTTGTACTTTCAGATACGAGACGCGAGTAATGTAATGTTTCACTTCACTTCAGTGTTTGTGAGTGCTTCTGCTTGATAATGTAATAAAATTGTAAGAAATTATTGTAAGAGATTGTATCCGAACGAGTTTCGGCCATTCGGCTATTTTAACCGTGTGTGTGTTTGCGTGTGGTAGCGGAGGTGATAGATGATGGAGTTTGTGACAAACCAGGGATGTACTGAAGGGAGGTCAAAAAGTAATGCACACCAATTTTTTTCTCGGAAACTATTCGGGCAAAATGTGTGAAATTTTCACAGATTGTAGCTGAACATCCCCTTTACACTACCTATTTTTCAACATAATCTCCGTCCAAGCGTATTGCCTTACGCCAACGCGAAACTAGGTCATGAATGCCTCGTTTGTACCAAGTTTTGTCCTGCTCGCGTAGCCATTTTTTAACTGCACGGATCACATCCTCATCATTGTCAAAGTGTTTCCCACGCAGGAATTTTTTGAGTGGTCCAAACAGATGGAAATCTGAGGGAGCTAGATCAGGGCTGTAAGGAGGATGGGGCAGTACAGTCCAACCAAATTTGTTGATTGCTTCCCGTGTTACCAGACTTGTGTGAGGGCGTGCATTGTCATGTTGAAGCAACAAATCTGCAGATGGCTTATTAGGCCGAACTCTGTGGAACCGATTTTTGAGTTTTGTCAGTGTATTGATGTAAGCTGTCGAGTTGATTGTCTCACCTCTTGTCATCACATCAACAAGAATCACACCATCAATGTCCCAGAAGACAGTGATCATCACCTTTCCGGCTGATGGAGATGTTTTGAATTTTTTTCTTTTTGGTGACTGCGGATGATGCCATTCCATTGACTGCATTTTGTTTCAGGCTCATAATAATGTGCCCACGTTTCGTCACCGGTAACAATTTGGACAAAAACATTTCTCCTTCAACACCGAAACGCTCCAACAATTCAGAACAGAATGTTTTCCTTTGAACTCTGTGATCATTTGTTAGGCACCGAGGAACCCATCGAGCGCAAATCTTTGATTATCCGAGAGTTTTAAAAATTGTGATTGCACTTCCCTTGCTGACTGTAAGCTGCAATGCCAATTGCTGACTAGTGATACGCCTATCCTTACGAATAATGGCATCAGCCCGGTTTAACATGTCTGTGCTGGTAGCCGAGGCAACACGTCCAGAACGCGGTAAATCATGCAGCTCCACTCGTACACTTTCTGCAGCTTTAATTCTCTGAACCCAGCGACTAACTGTGCTCCTATCGACTGCAGAACATTTGTACACTGCACACAGTCGTTTATGAATGTTTGCCACAGTTTCTTTTCCGCAACCAGAAATTCTATGACAATACGCTGTTTGTAACGGACATTGTTGACAAGCTCCATTTTAACGGTTCATAGATTGCGTAATATTTGTCCGAATGCTGTGCAATTTGGTGCACATAATTGGAACATGTCATATTCAAGTGTGCAAAATTTCATATTCCTATCTTTATTATTAGCCGAGAAAAAAATTGGTGTGCATTACTTTTTGACCTCCCTACGTATAAAGTGAGGGTGGGTGAGGTTAGGTGTCCCACGTGAGCTGGTGAACAGATTGAGGATAAGCTGTTGGGATCGGGCGATCATGCTCGACGACGGCAAAGTTTGGTCAGCTCAAAATGGGTACCTGATTTTGAATTTTTTTTTTTTTTGTGAGAAAGAAAGACGACATAAGAGGAGACCACTGACCTCATTATCATATATGTGTGTGTGTGTGAGAGTTTGTGTGTGTGTGTTCGTGTGTGTGTGTTTGCGTGTTGTTGTGTTTGTATTTGTGTGTGTGTTATAGTGCGTGACAATTGTGTATTTCTGCGTCTTTATCTATGTATAAATACTAGAAATATTAAATCACACATTCTATTGACCTTTCGAGCCGTAACCGGCCCATAGGGCGTAGACCAAGATACACCTTCTCCTATATGAATTATTGTTCTAGCAGTTTTCTTTTAAAGATATTTTATCAAATCTCGCCATCTGTCTCTGTTCTGTGCAAGCAGTTCTATCTCATTGAGGGAGCCGACTCCTGCTGCTCTTGCCTCTCTCATCAATGTTCTTCTCAGTGTCTCCCTGGGTCTTCCTCTTTTTCTTTTACCTGTTGTTTCCCATATGAGGGCTTGCTTTGCTATTCGGTTATTATCTCTTCTCATCACATGTTCAACATATGACCATCGTCTTTTCTTTATTACTGAAAATATTAGTAGTTGAACTTACACATTACCATAAACAAATTAAATATCACATATAACAAATCACACATTATCATAAACAAATTAAATATCACATATAACAAATCACACATTACCATAAACAAATTAAATATCACATATAACAAATCACACATTACCATAAACAAATTAAATATCACATATAACAAATCACACATTACCATAAACAAATTAAATATCACATATAACAAATCACACATTACCATAAACAAATTAAATATCACATATAACAAATCACACATTACCATAAACAAATTAAATATCACATATAACAAATCACACATTACCATAAACAAATTAAATATCACATATAACAAATCACACATTACCATAAACAAATTAAATATCACATATAACAAATCACACATTACCATAAACAAATTAAATACCACATATAACAAATCACACATTACCATAAACAAATTAAATACCACATATAACAAATCACACATTACCATAAACAAATTAAATACCACATATAACAAATCACACATTACCATAAACAAATTAAATACCACATATAACAAATCACACATTACCATAAACAAATTAAATATCACATATAATAAATCATACATTACCATAAACAAATTAAATATCACATATAACAAATCATACATTACCATAAACAAATTAAATATCACATATAACAAATCATACATTACCATAAAAAATTAAATATCACAAATAACAAATCACACATTACCATAAACAAATTAAATATCACATATAACAAATCATACATTACCATAAACAAATTAAATATCACATATAACAAATCACACATTACCATAAACAAATTAAATATCACATATAACAAATCACACATTACCATAAACAAATTAAATATCACATATAACAAATCACACATTACCATAAACAAATTAAATATCACATATAACAAATCACACATTACCATAAACAAATTAAATATCACATATAACAAATCACACATTACCATAAACAAATTAAATATCACATATAACAAATCACACATTACCATAAACAAATTAAATACCACATATAACAAATCACACATTACCATAAACAAATTAAATACCACATATAATAAATCACACATTCTTCTTATTCTTCTTTCCTTCCTCTTTTGCCTTTCAGCGTCGAGGGGAGATATAATTTGCGGTCATTTGCTCTGCTGTTCACCTCTGCTGCTGTTATGTTTCCTAGTGCTTCTAATATTCCATCGATCCATCTTTTACGTGGCCGACCCTTAGGTCTGGTATTCTCACAACGTTTGTTGAAGGCTTGTTGTGTTGTGTTTTGTTCTTTCTGCCTTGTCACGTGGCCAAACCATTTTATCTGTTGTTTCCTTATATATTCTATGGCGGGGGCTATTCCTAGCTTTTTTCTCAGTTCTTCATTTCTGATCTTATCTCTCAGACTGTTTCCTGTCATTCGTCTAACACATTTCATCTCTGTAGAGGTTATTTTTCTTATTGTTCTTGCATCTAGGGTCCAGGTCTGGCATTGGTAGCACAACGTTATCAATACCACATATAATAAATCACACATTACCATAAACAAATTAAATACCACATATAATAAATCACACATTACCATAAACAAATTAAATACCACATATAATAAATCACACATTACCATAAACAAATTAAATACCACATATAATAAATCACACACAACAATAAACAAATTAAATATCACATATAACAAATCACACATTACCATAAACAAATTAAATATCACATATAACAAATCACACATTACCATAAACAAATTAAATATCACATATAACAAATCACACATTACCATAAACAAATTAAATATCACATATAACAAATCACACATTACCATAAACAAATTAAATATCACATATAACAAATCACACATTACCATAAACAAATTAAATACCACATATAACAAATCACACATTACCATAAACAAATTAAATACCACATATAACAAATCACACATTACCATAAACAAATTAAATACCACATATAACAAATCACACATTACCATAAACAAATTAAATACCACATATAACAAATCACACATTACCATAAACAAATTAAATATCACATATAATAAATCATACATTACCATAAACAAATTAAATATCACATATAACAAATCATACATTACCATAAACAAATTAAATATCACATATAACAAATCATACATTACCATAAAAAATTAAATATCACATATAACAAATCACACATTACCATAAACAAATTAAATATCACATATAACAAATCATACATTACCATAAACAAATTAAATATCACATATAACAAATCACACATTACCATAAACAAATTAAATATCACATATAACAAATCACACATTACCATAAACAAATTAAATATCACATATAACAAATCACACATTACCATAAACAAATTAAATATCACATATAACAAATCACACATTACCATAAACAAATTAAATATCACATATAACAAATCACACATTACCATAAACAAATTAAATACCACATATAACAAATCACACATTACCATAAACAAATTAAATACCACATATAATAAATCACACATTCTTCTTATTCTTCTTTCCTTCCTCTTTTGCCTTTCAGCGTCGAGGGGAGATATAATTTGCGGTCATTTGCTCTGCTGTTCACCTCTGCTGCTGTTATGTTTCCTAGTGCTTCTAATATTCCATCGATCCATCTTTTACGTGGCCGACCCTTAGGTCTGGTATTCTCACAACGTTTGTTGAAGGCTTGTTGTGTTGTGTTTTGTTCTTTCTGCCTTGTCACGTGGCCAAACCATTTTATCTGTTGTTTCCTTATATATTCTATGGCGGGGGCTATTCCTAGCTTTTTTCTCAGTTCTTCATTTCTGATCTTATCTCTCAGACTGTTTCCTGTCATTCGTCTAACACATTTCATCTCTGTAGAGGTTATTTTTTTCTTATTGTTCTTGCATCTAGGGTCCAGGTCTGGCATTGGTAGCACAACGTTATCAATACCACATATAATAAATCACACATTACCATAAACAAATTAAATACCACATATAACAAATCACACATTACCATAAACAAATTAAATATCACATATAATAAATCATACATTACCATAAACAAATTAAATATCACATATAACAAATCATACATTACCATAAACAAATTAAATATCACATATAACAAATCATACATTACCATAAAAAATTAAATATCACATATAACAAATCACACATTACCATAAACAAATTAAATATCACATATAACAAATCATACATTACCATAAACAAATTAAATATCACATATAACAAATCACACATTACCATAAACAAATTAAATATCACATATAACAAATCACACATTACCATAAACAAATTAAATATCACATATAACAAATCACACATTACCATAAACAAATTAAATATCACATATAACAAATCACACATTACCATAAACAAATTAAATATCACATATAACAAATCACACATTACCATAAACAAATTAAATACCACATATAACAAATCACACATTACCATAAACAAATTAAATACCACATATAATAAATCACACATTCTTCTTATTCTTCTTTCCTTCCTCTTTTGCCTTTCAGCGTCGAGGGGAGATATAATTTGCGGTCATTTGCTCTGCTGTTCACCTCTGCTGCTGTTATGTTTCCTAGTGCTTCTAATATTCCATCGATCCATCTTTTACGTGGCCGACCCTTAGGTCTGGTATTCTCACAACGTTTGTTGAAGGCTTGTTGTGTTGTGTTTTGTTCTTTCTGCCTTGTCACGTGGCCAAACCATTTTATCTGTTGTTTCCTTATATATTCTATGGCGGGGGCTATTCCTAGCTTTTTTCTCAGTTCTTCATTTCTGATCTTATCTCTCAGACTGTTTCCTGTCATTCGTCTAACACATTTCATCTCTGTAGAGGTTATTTTTCTTATTGTTCTTGCATCTAGGGTCCAGGTCTGGCATTGGTAGCACAACGTTATCAATACCACATATAATAAATCACACATTACCATAAACAAATTAAATACCACATATAATAAATCACACATTACCATAAACAAATTAAATACCACATATAATAAATCACACATTACCATAAACAAATTAAATACCACATATAATAAATCACACATTACCATAAACAAATTAAATACCACATATAATAAATCACACACAACAATAAACAAATTAAATATCACATATAATAAATCACACATTACCATGACCAAAATGTGGTTTTACAGAAGAATGTTAAAAATACCATGGACAGCTAAGAAGAGTAATGACAACGTTCTAAAAGAGGCCATAGCAAAAAGAGAGCTAATTTCCAATATTAGGAAGAAACAATCATCATTTTTTGGCCATGTAATGAGAAGAGAACAACTGGAATATATTGTAACAACTGGAAAAATTGAGGGACGAAGAGATAGAGGGAAGGAAAGAGCAAAGATACCAGACAGCTTAAGAGAATGGCTAGGCAGAGGTCAAGAACAGAAATGATAAATAACTGTTGAGATGGAAAGTTGTGGAGTGACATGATCACCTACGACAGCAGGTCCAGTACTTGATGTTGATGATGACCATGAACCAATGCCAGAAATAATCAATGACACACGCCATGGACAGAATTAATTACTTTTAATCAAAACCACTTACTTTCAAGAATTTCAAAAACAAAAACTCTCATAATGATGAAGAGTTGGTCATCCCGCCTATTTTAATTTATTCAGAAGCTGACCACGCTCTGGACCACAGGGAAGTGACCATTTTTTAGTTCCTTATTTTTGGTATCTAGCATAGTATCACCATGTAGTTAGATTTGTGTACACATCCTTATGTACACTTTTGTGTTGTTGTTTCTTGTTCCAGCTGAAGGCCTACTTGGCCGAAACGTCGACATTTGTTTTGTTAATTACCTACGTAAAGCTCTTAACATACCACTTTTTTTCTTCTTTTTATTTTTAAATTGTCATTATCGTACGCTTTACAGCAGCTTGGCATCTCTGTGCATCTTGATGTCTTTACTCCTCAGCAAATAAGTTCTCAGAAAGAAGGTTGGCTACTACAGCAGGCCATTCTATTGTTTCTTGTTTGAATCTACCCAGGAACAAGACAATTCGGACATTAACGTTGTAGGTCATAGCAATACATCCTATAGTAATACATCCTATAGTAATACATCCTATACTAATACATCCTATAGTAATACATCCTATAGTAATACATCCTATAGTAATACACCCTATAGTAATACAGCTTATAGTAATACATCCTATAGTAATACAGCCTATAGTAATACATCCTATAGTAATATATCCTATAGTAATACACTCTATAGTAATACACCCTATAGTAATACACCCTATAGTAATACATCCTATAGTAATACATCCTATAGTAATAGATACTTTAGTAATAAACCCTATATTAATACATCCTATAGTAATACAGCCTATAGTAATATACCCTATATTAATACATCCTATAGTAATACAGCCTATAGTAATATATCCTATAGTAATACACCCTATAGTAATACATCCTGCAGTAATACACCCTATAGAAATACAGACTATAGTAATTCATCCTATAGTAATACATCCTATAGTAATACAGTCTGTAGTAATACATCCTATAGTAATACATCCTATAGTAATACAGCCTATAGTAATACATCCTATAGTAATACAGCCTATAGTAATACAGCCTATAGTAATACACCCTATAGTAGTACAGCCTATAGTAATACACCCTATAGTAATACATTCTATAGTAATACATCCTATAGTAATACAGTCTATAGTAATACACCCTATAGTAATACACTCTATAGTAATACACCCTATAGTAATACACTCTATAGTAATACATCCTATAGTAATACATCCTATAGTAATACAACTTACAGTAATACATCCTATAGTAATTCAACTTATAGTAATACAGCCTATAGTAATACAACTTGCAGTAATACAGCCTATAGTAATACAACTTACAGTAATACAGCCTATAGTAATACAACTTACAGTAATACAGCCTATAGTAGTCATCATCATCATTGAGTGCCGTCTCCGCAACGAAGGTTGGCTACCATGGAGCGCCATTTTGCTCTATCTCTTGCTTTGATGGTGCAGGTTGTCATCGGTTGATTTGTCCATCTTTTGATGTTACTCGTCCATGTTAATCTTGGTCTGCCTCTGCCACTTTTACCTTGTATTTTCCCCTCCAGGATCACTTTCAGTAGGCTGTTGTGTCTTTTAACATGGCCTAAGAATCGCATTTGTCTTGTTCTAATTGTGTTCAGAAGTTCTCTTTTCATTTTTAGTTGTTTTAAGACTTTGTCATTTGTTTTCTTTTCCTTCCATCCAATTCTACCTATTCTTCTATATATCCACATTTCAAAGGCTTCAATTCTCTGTTCTGTTTTCTTGTCTAATGTCCATGTTTCAGCACCATATAGGAATATTGAGAAGATGTAACATTTTGCTATTCTTAGTTTTAGCTCTGGTGTTATTTGTTTTTATGTTAGTATGTCCTTCATGGCATTAAAATTACTTTTTGCCATTCCTATTCTTTTGTTTATTTCAGTTGTACATTTTCCATCACTGGTTATAGTATGTCCAAGGTAGTTATAGTTCTGAACTGTCTCCAGGTCTATTCCTTCAATTTTGATATCCACTTGTGGGTTTTGAGTATTTTCTTTGTTTATGATCATAGTTTTAGTCTTTTTGATATTCATATCTAGTCCATATTTTTTGCTTGTCGTGTTTATTTCATTAAGTAATTGTTGTAGGTCTTTAGGATTTTCTGCTAGTAGTACAATATCGTCAGCATATCTTAGGTTATTGATTATCTTTCCATTAATTTGTAGGCCTGGCATCTCTATGATGTTTTTAAAGATTTGCTCAGTGTATAGATTGAACAAGCTTGGTGATAGGATGCATCCTTGTCTTACTCCTCTTTTTATATCAATGGGTGTAGAGAATTCTTTGTTATATTTTATTATTGCTGTTTGCTCCCAGTATAGATTGCATATTAGTCGTATATCCATGTCATCTAGATGTATCGCTTTTAGGCATTCTATAAGTTGTTTGTGGTGTACTCTATCAAAAGCTTTGGTGTAGTCTATGAAGCAGGCATATATTGGTTTGTTTACTTCTGTGTATTTTTCGATTAATGTTCTCATGCAGAATATGGCTTCTTTTGTCCCACTATTTTTCCTGAATCCAAATTGCTGCTCATCTAATTCAGTATTGATTTTATTCTGAATCCTTCCTTGTATAACTTTTAGCAAGATTTTTGTAACATGGCTCATTAGGCTTATTGTTCTAAAGTCACTGCATTCAACTGCACCATTCTTTTTAGGCAATGCAATGAAAGTTGATATTTTTAGTTCATTTGGTATGTATCCTGTGTGGTATATGTCGTTGCATATGTCTGTAATCACTTCAATGCCAAAATCTTCAAGTGCCTGTATCATCTCTATCTGAATGCTTTCAGGTCCTGCTGCTTTTCCCCTTTTCATTGTTTTTATAGCTTTTTCCACCTCAGATTTTAAGATTTTATAGCCTGATGTACATTTTATAACTGGTTTCTTGTCCCTTTGATCATGAAATAGTTCTGTTATATATTCCTGCCATCTATCTATGATATCCTTATTGTCTGTTAGCATTTTTCCTTTTTTGTCTGCAATGCATCCACCTTCTGTGGCTTTTTTATTTTTATTAGTCATTCTCTTTATTTCTGTGTGCATTCCTCTTAGGTCTTGTTTGCTTTCCATAGTTTCTATTTCTCTACATTTTTGGCTGAGCCAGTCCTATAGTAGTACAACTTATATTTATCCGTTTTATTACGAGTAATTCGCATAAT
The DNA here is from genome assembly GCA_032433765.1 of Megaustenia siamemsis. NCBI lineage: Eukaryota > Metazoa > Mollusca > Gastropoda > Stylommatophora > Ariophantidae > Megaustenia > Megaustenia siamemsis. Next base: position 4,788,869 of record JAVIAB010000145.1, on the reverse strand, counting down.
TATAATAACCATACTTAAGACTTAACATTACAAGGACAAAACATAACAATTATAACACAGCTGCTGTTAAACATACAACAATAATTGACATAGATGGTATGTAAACTTGCAACATAAGATTATCGCTAGCAGTGGTTGTGTTATTTGGTGATTTTGTTGCGATATTTCATGGCGATGTCGTCGAGGTAGTCGTTGATGTAAGCATCGACGACACGTACCGCAGCAGCGGGTACTTTCCGGCTTTGCACAGCTGGGGAAATAAGAAATGATGAAAGTGTCCGCAGTTGTAATGTGTGTGTGACTTATGAGATGATTACATCCGTGTGTGTGATTTTTTAGATGAATATTGCAATGTGTGTGACTTGTGTGATGATTACAGCAATGTGTGTGACTTATGTGATGATTATAGCAATGTGTGTGACTTGTGTGATGATTACAGCAATGTGTGTGACTTATGTGATGATTATAGCAATGTGTGTGACGTGTGTGATGATTATAGCAATGTGTGTGACTTGTGTAATGATTACATCCGTGTGTGTGATTTATGAGATGATTATAGCAATGTGTGTGACTTGTGTGATGATTACAGCAATGTGTGTGACTTATGTGATGATTATAGCAATGTGTGTGACGTGTGTGATGATTATAGCAATGTGTGTGACTTGTGTGATGATTATAGCAATATGAGTGACTTGTGTGATGATTATAGCAATGTGTGTGACTTGTGTAATGATTACATCAGTGTGTACGATTTATGAGACGATTACAGCAATGTGTGAGACTTGTGTCATGATTACATCGATGTGTGTGTGACTTGTAAGATGATTACATCAGTGTGTGTGTGTGTGAATCGATTCAGAAGAAGAGGTATGTTTACAGCACTCGGAAAAAATGAACAAATAATCAACAACAGAAAAAATGTACACATAACACTATGTGTGTGTGACTTGTGTAATGATTCTTTCAGTGTGTGACTTGTGTAATGATTCTTTCAGTGTGTGACTTGTGTAATGATTCTTTCAGTGTGTGACTTGTGTAATGATTCTTTCAGTGTGTGACGTGTGTAATGATTCTTTCAGTGTGTGACTTGTGTAATGATTCTTTCAGTGTGTGTGATTTGTATTTATCGCTTTAGCTCTACTGTGAACTTCTACTTCTTTCCTTCCTCATCTGCCTTTCAGCGTCGAGGGGAGATATAATTTGCGGTCTTTTATGTTTCCTAGTGCTTCTAATATTCCATTGACCATTCTATTCCGTGGTCGACCCTTGGATCTGGTGTTCTCACAACGTTTGTTGAAGGCTTGTTGTGAGAGTCTACTGCGAACAATGGCTATAATATGTGCATCATGATAATGATTTCATTAAATTGTGGGAACCGGAATCGGTAATTGAGAAACCAAAGTAGGTAATTGTTTGCTAATGTTGATAATGATGATAGCAGATATGGGTAATGGAGGAAAGAAGTGATTCAGACGCCCAATAGGTGACAATATGTCAACAATCAAAACACGTTTCAGCGTTTTGTTCAAGTCGTCATCTCAGAATGCTCTAGGAATGATCAACTTCAACACCGCAAGAACTGTATCAATCGTATCAACTGTATTAGCTGTATCAACCATATCAGTTGCATCAATAATATCAACTGTATTAACCGTATATACCATATCAACCATATCAGCTGTATCAACCATATCAGCTGTATTAACCATATCAAGTTTATCAACCGTATCAACTATATCAACCGTATCAGCTGTATCAACCATATCAATTGTATCAACTATACCAACTGTATCAACCATATCAATTGTATCAACTATACCAACTGTATCAACCATATCAATTGTATCAACTATACCAACTGTATCAACCATATCAATTGTATCAACTATACCAACTGTATCAACCATATCAATTGTATCAACTATACCAACGGTATCAACCATATCAATTGTATCAACTATACCAACTGTATCACCCATATCAGCTGTATTAACCATATCAAGTTTATCAACCGTATCAACTATATCAACCGTATCAGCTGTATCAACCATATCAATTGTATCAACTATACCAACTGTATCAACCATATCAATTGTATCAACTATACCAACTGTATCAACCATATCAATTGTATCAACTATACCAACTGTATCAACCATATCAATTGTATCAACTATACCAACTGTATCACCCATATCAATTGTATCAACTATACCAACTGTATCACCCATATCAGCTGTATTAACCATATCAAGTTTATCAACCGTATCAACTATATCAACCGTATCAGCTGTATCAACCATATCAATTGTATCAACTATACCAACTGTATCAACCATATCAATTGTATCAACTATACCAACTGTATCAACCATATCAATTGTATCAACTATACCAACTGTATCAACCATATCAATTGTATCAACTATACCAACTGTATCAACCATATCAATTGTATCAACTATACCAACGGTATCAACCATATCAATTGTATCAACTATACCAACTGTATCACCCATATCAGCTGTATTAACCATATCAAGTGTATCAACCGTAACAACTATATCAACCGTATCAGCTGTATCAACTCCGTTTGACAAAATCACGATTTGAAGATTACCAACAGAGAGAAAAAAATCCTGATATAACACCGTATTCCAATTGTTTAAAAATGTTTATAACGAGAGAAAGTTTCTAACTGAAGTGAGAGATTACAAGCACATCTTGGTCTGGATTCTTCCAGCACCGTGTGACGTCACATAGGACTCGCTCTGTTCTTGACGAGATGTTTGATCTTATCCATTGAGCCGATGTCTGCCAACTTTGCTTCTCTTATCAGTGTTCTATTTGTGTGTCTCTCTAGATCTTCATTTTTGTCTGTATCCTGATGATTGCCATAGAAGAGCCTGTTTTAAAATTCCCTTGTCTCTTCTCAACACACATCCGACGTATTTCATTGTAGATGAGATCGTTGGTTGCATGGCCATTTCTCTTATCTCTATATTAGTCTTGAATTCATTCCATTGTAGATGAGATCGTTGGTTACATGTCCATTTCTCTTATCTCTATATTAGTCTTGAATTCATTCCATTGTAGATGAGATCATTGGTTGCATGACCATTTCTCTTATCTCTATATTAGTCTTGAATTCATTCCATTGTAGATGAGATCGTTGGTTGCATGACCATTTCTCTTATCTCTATATTAGTCTTGAATTCATTCCATTGTAGATGAGATTGTTGGTTGCATGTCCATTTCTCTTATCTCTATATTAGTCTTGAATTCATTCCATTGTAGATGAGATCATTGGTTGCATGACCATTTCTCTTATCTCTATATTAGTCTTGAATTCATTCCATTGTAGATGAGATCGTTGGTTGCATGACCATTTATCTTATCTCTATATTAGTCTTGAATTCATTTCATTGTAGATGAGATTATTGGTTGCATGACCATTTCTCTTATCTCTATATTAATCTTGAATTCATTTCATTGTAGATGAGATCGTTGGTTGCATGACCATTTTTCTTATCTCTATATTAGTCTTGAATTCATTCCATTGTAGATGAGATCGTTAGTTGCATGTCCATTTCTCTTATCTCTATATTAGTCTTGAATTCATTCCATTATAGATGAGATCGTTGGTTGCATGACTATTTCTCTTATCTCTATATTAGTCTTGAATTCATTCCATTGTAGATGAGATCGTTGGTTGCATGTCCATTTCTCTTATCTCTATATTAGTCTTGAATTCATTCCATTGTAGATGAGATCGTTGGTTGCATGTCCATTTCTCTTATCTCTATATTAGTCTTGAATTCATTTCATTGTAGATGAGATCGTTGGTTGCATGACCATTTCTCTTATCTCTATATTAGTCTTGAATTCATTCCATTGTAGGTGAGATCGTTGGTTGCATGTCCATTTCTCTTATCTCTATATTAGTCTTGAATTCATTCCATTATAGATGAGATCGTTGGTTGCATGACCATTTCTCTTATCTCTATATTAGTCTTGAATTCATTCCATTGTAGATGAGATCGTTGGTTGCATGGCCATTTCTCCTATCTCTATATTAGTCTTGAATTCATTCCATTGTAGATGAGATCGTTGGTTGCATGTCCATTTCTCTTATCTCTATATTAGTATTGAATTCATTCTATTGTAGATGAGATCGTTGGTTGCATGTCCATTTCTCTTATCTCTATATTAGTCTTGAATTCATTCCATTGTAGATGAGATCGTTGGTTGCATGTCCATTTCTCTTATCTCTATATTAGTCTTGAATTCATTCCATTGTAGATGAGATCGTTGGTTGCATGGCCATTTCTCTTATCTCTATATTAGTCTTGAATTCATTCCATTGTAGATGAGATCGTTGGTTGTATGACAATTTCTCTTATCTCTATATTAGTCTTGAATTAATTCCATTGTAGATGAGATCGTTGGTTGTATGACAATTTCTCTTATCTCTATATTAGTCTTGAATTCATTCCATTGTAGATGAGATCGTTGGTTGCATGTCCATTTCTCTTATCTCTATATTAGTCTTGAATTCATTCCATTGTAGATGAGATCGTTGGTTGCATGTCCATTTCTCTTATCTCTATATTAGTCTTGAATTCATTCCATTGTAGATGAGATCGTTGGTTGTATGACAATTTCTCTTATCTCTATATTAGTCTTGAATTCATTCCATTGTAGATGAGATCGTTGGTTGCATGGCCATTTCTCTTATCTCTATATTAGTCTTGAATTCATTCTATTGTAGATGAGATTGTTGGTTGTATGACCATTTCTCTTATCTCTATATTAATCTTGAATTCATTCCATTGTAGATGAGATTGTTGGTTGTATGACCATTTCTCTTATCTCTATATTAGTCTTGAATTCATTCCATTGTAGATGAGATCGTTGGTTGTATGACAATTTCTCTTATCTCTATATTAGTCTTGAATTAATTCCATTGTAGATGAGATCGTTGGTTGCATGGCCATTTCTCTTATCTCTATATTAGTCTTGAATTCATTCTATTGTAGATGAGATCGTTGGTTGCATGTCCATTTCTCTTATCTCTATATTAGTCTTGAATTCATTCCATTGTAGATGAGATCGTTGGTTGCATGGCCATTTCTCTTATCTCTATATTAGTCTTGAATTCATTCCATTGTAGATGAGATCGTTGGTTGTATGACAATTTCTCTTATCTCTATATTAGTCTTGAATTAATTCCATTGTAGATGAGATCGTTGGTTGTATGACAATTTCTCTTATCTCTATATTAGTCTTGAATTCATTCCATTGTAGATGAGATCGTTGGTTGCATGTCCATTTCTCTTATCTCTATATTAGTCTTGAATTCATTCCATTGTAGATGAGATCGTTGGTTGCATGTCCATTTCTCTTATCTCTATATTAGTCTTGAATTCATTCCATTGTAGATGAGATCGTTGGTTGTATGACAATTTCTCTTATCTCTATATTAGTCTTGAATTCATTCCATTGTAGATGAGATCGTTGGTTGCATGGCCATTTCTCTTATCTCTATATTAGTCTTGAATTCATTCTATTGTAGATGAGATTGTTGGTTGTATGACCATTTCTCTTATCTCTATATTAATCTTGAATTCATTCCATTGTAGATGAGATTGTTGGTTGTATGACCATTTCTCTTATCTCTATATTAGTCTTGAATTCATTCCATTGTAGATGAGATCGTTGGTTGTCTGACAATTTCTCTTATCTCTATATTAGTCTTGAATTAATTCCATTGTAGATGAGATCGTTGGTTGCATGTCCATTTCTCTTATCTCTATATTAGTCTTGAATTCATTCCATTGTAGATGAGATCGTTGGTTGCATGTCCATTTCTCTTATCTCTATATTAGTCTTGAATTCATTCCATTGTAGATGAGATCGTTGGTTGCATGTCCATTTCTCTTATCTCTATATTAGTCTTGAATTCATTCCATTGTAGATGAGATCGTTGGTTGCATGTCCATTTCTCTTATCTCTATATTAGTCTTGAATTCATTCCATTGTAGATGAGATCGTTGGTTGCATGGCCATTTCTCTTATCTCTATATTAGTCTTGAATTCATTCTATTGTAGATGAGATTGTTGGTTGTATGACCATTTCTCTTATCTCTATATTAATCTTGAATTCATTCCATTGTAGATGAGATTGTTGGTTGTATGACCATTTCTCTTATCTCTATATTAGTCTTGAATTCATTCCATTGTAGATGAGATCGTTGGTTGTCTGACAATTTCTCTTATCTCTATATTAGTCTTGAATTAATTCCATTGTAGATGAGATCGTTGGTTGCATGTCCATTTCTCTTATCTCTATATTAGTCTTGAATTCATTCCATTGTAGATGAGATCGTTGGTTGCATGTCCATTTCTCTTATCTCTATATTAGTCTTGAATTCATTCCATTGTAGATGAGATCGTTGGTTGCATGTCCATTTCTCTTATCTCTATATTAGTCTTGAATTCATTCCATTGTAGATGAGATCGTTGGTTGCATGTCCATTTCTCTTATCTCTATATTAGTCTTGAATTCATTCCATTGTAGATGAGATCGTTGGTTGCATGGCCATTTCTCTTATCTCTATATTAGTCTTGAATTCATTCTATTGTAGATGAGATTGTTGGTTGTATGACCATTTCTCTTATCTCTATATTAATCTTGAATTCATTCCATTGTAGATGAGATTGTTGGTTGTATGACCATTTCTCTTATCTCTATATTAGTCTTGAATTCATTCCAATTTAGATTTAGTATTTTTCTTCTGCATTTGTCTTCAGCAACGTTTATTTGTCTCTCAATAACTTGTGTTTGTCTCCAGCCTAGAAACAATTGGACTGTATATATACAGGTAAAGAGATAGAAACCAGAATTAAAAGTATAAATAATGTAAGGTAGAACAAAAGCACCAATTTTGAAACATCTAAATGGTACCTCACAAACCAAAAAAGAAAGTAAGAGAAACATTGTTTATGCCCACCTTGTGCTATAACTGTCAACCATGGATAATTTTTTTTATGTCAAAAACGTCATATAGCAACAAGCGAAATAAAATGTATCAGAAAAGATGTCAACAAAATTATAAAGGATAAAACAAATGAAACCTTGAGAAAATTGGTGGGTGTAACTTCAGCTATTGACTCTATTGAACGTCAGAGAATCGATTGTTTGGTCATCTGACCAGTCTTAATCAACCTGCAGCCCGAGGGGATTGCCTGAAAATATCTGGTTGCAGAGCAAAATAGTCTGAGCAGTAAGAAAACAGAAGTAATGTTCATAGCGAGGATACAATCATTAACACCATGCAAAAACACAAACAAATTAACAGGATAAAACTGAAACAAGTGCAGAACGTCAAATACTTGGCACAATAATAACACCAGATGAAAGACGTACCACAGAAATAAAAAAAAAAAAAACAGAATAGCTCAGGTCAAAATAGCATTTCAGAAAATGAAAAACGTCTTGTGCAACAAGTGAGAAAAAGAGTTCATCGGTGCTATATAGAATCAATTTTGACCTATGGAAGTGAATATAGTAGAAAAACAAATGAAATGACTATTAGAGAACACAAGAGATGGGATTTCTCAGAAGGATGTTGAAAGTTAGAACGGCTAAAAAGACCAAGCAGGAAATTCTCAAAGAGGCCAATTCTAAAAGGGAGCTCCTAAAAAAAATAAGGAAGAAACAATCAACATTTTTCGGGCATATCATGAGAAGAGGAAAGTTGGAATACTTAGTTACAACTGGCAAAATAAAAGGGAAATATATATCACGAATGACAAAGAGAGAAGATACTAGATAGCTTGGTGTCATGACATAGAAAACAGTCAAAGAGAGAAGATACTGGATAGCTTGGTGTCATGGCATGGAAAACAGTCAAAGAGAGAAGATACTAGATAGCTTGGTGTCATGGCATGGAAAACAGTCAAAGAGAGAAGATACTGGATAGCTTGGTGTCATGACATAGAAAACAGTCAAAGAGAGAAGATACTGGATAGCTTGGTGTCATGGCATGGAAAACAGTCAAAGAGAGAAGATACTAGATAGCTTGGTGTCACGACAAAAAAAACAGTCAACAACAGAATTGATACGATGCACTCTTGACAGAAAAATGTGAAAGACATGGTCGCCTACTACATTGCATGTGTGTATAGCACATGATGATAATAGAACATAAAAGAAACTCACAAAGAGATGGATACAAGGAATCAACGAAACATTAAATAAATGAGACATGTCACAAATAGAGCGAGGGATAGAAACTTTTATATTTCTCTTAGGGAACAGTTGGCTGTGTTCACTTTCTGCGCGGTTTCGCCTTATGCTTTTTGGCGTGTGCTGAGATTGCTATGATGGGGGCTAAAGTTACCTTTCTTTGTTTGGGAGATGAGATACTCGGATGATAACGCTGGCACGGGCGGTTGAGCAATTATGGATTTTAATTCGTTTGCAGTGATACCGGGGCCTTCCGTAACCAAATAACCAAATAACCAAATAACCAAATAACCAAATAACCAAATAACCAAATAACCAAATAACCAATTATTTCTCTTCTCGCGTCGCTACTGCAATAGCAACAAGACGAAAGTAAAAAAAAAAAAAGTAAGAAAGAAGTAACAATGAAAGGTAAGGATATATACCTTCCCTGTGAAATCATCATAATCTAGAGCCCAGAACATCGTGCCAGCCACACCTTGTTTGAGCATCCAGACAAGCTGGAAACGATCATCAAAATAGTTAATTTTTGTTAGTGGATAGGTACGGTTTGTGGATACATGATGGGTACGGTTTGTGAATACATGATGGATACGGTTTGTGGATACATGATGGATGCGGTTTGTGGATACATGATGGGTACGGTTTTTGGATACATGATGGATACGGTTTGTGGATACATGACGGGTACGGTTAGTGGATACATGATGGATACGGTTTGTGGATACATGATGGATGTGGTTTGTGGATACATGATGGATGCGGTTTGTGGATACATGATGGATACGGTTTGTGGATACAGATGGATGCGGTTTGTGGATACATGGACCTATTTGTAGGTATTTGATGGATACGGTTAGTAGATACATGGTGGATAAGTTTTGTGGATACACGGACACAATTTGTGGATACATGATGGATACGGTTTGTGGATACTATGTTCAAGATAACGATTGATCAGAATTGTCGTAACTCAAGCACTCACCTTCGCTTTCAGACTCTCATGATCATCATACCCGACCCAATCATCTGCGTTCACGAGGTAGGGACACTTCTGGTCCTCGTCAAACACTTGTCTTGTCAGGGGATAATTCAGGAACTCACAGATCTGCGGATATTTCACGGTGTTTGTCAGTAATAGTTTAGTTGATTTTCTTAAATGTGCTTTTCCAGGAACGTAACATACGAGAGGGCTAGACATCGGATCTCACTACCCAGAGAGGGCTAGACATCGGATCTCAATCGGATCTCACTACCCAGAGAGAGCTAGACATCGGATCTCACAACCCAGAGAGGGCTAGACATCGGATCTCACAACCCAGAGAGGGCTAGACATCGGATCTCACAACCCAGAGAGGGCTAGACATCGGATCTCACAACCCAGAGAGGGCTAGACATCGGATCTCACAACCCAGAAAGGGCTAGACATCGGATCTCACTACCCATAGAGGGCTAGACATCGGATCTCACAACCCAGAGAGGGCTAGACATCGGATCTCACTACCCAGAGAGGGCTAGACATCGGATCTCACTACCCAGAGAGGGCTAGACATCGGATCTCACAACCCAGAGAGGGCTAGACATCGGATCTCACAACCCAGAGAGGGCTAGACATCGGATCTCACAAACCAGAGAGGGCTAGACATCGGATCTCACTACCCAGAGAGGGCTAGACATCGGATCTCACTACCCAGAGAGGGCTAGACATCGAATCTCACAACCCAGAGAGGGCTAGACATCGGATCTCACTACCCAGAGAGGGCTAGACATCGGATCTCACTACCCAGAGAGGACTAGACATCGGATCTACTACCCAGAGAAGGCTAGACATCGGATCTCACTACCCAGAGAGGACTAGACATCGGATCTACTACCCAGAGAGGGCTAGAAATCGGATCTCACTACCCAGAGAGGGCTAGACATCGGATCTCACTACCCAGAGAGGGCTAGACATCAGATCTCACTACCCAGAGAGGGCTAGACATCGGATCTCACTACCCAGAGAGGGCTAGACATCGGATCTCACTACCCAGAGAGGACTAGACATCGGATCTACTACCCAGATAGGGCTAGACATCGGATCTCACCACCCAGAGAGGACTAGACATCGGATCTACTACCCAGAGAGGGCTAGACATCAGATCTCAGTACACAGAGAGGGCTAGACATCGGATCTCACTACCCAGAGAGGGCTAGACATCAGATCTCACTACCCAGAGAGGGCTAGACATCGGATCTCACTACCCAGAGAGGACTAGACATCGGATCTACTACCCAGAGAGGGCTAGACATCAGATCTCACTACCCAGAGAGGGCTAGACATCGGATCTCACTACCCAGAGAGGGCTAGACATCAGATCTCACTACTCAGAGAGGGCTAGACATCGGATCTCACTACCCAGAGAGAGCTAGACATCGGATCTCACTACCCAGAGAGGACTAGACATCGGATCTCACTACCCAGAGAGGACTAGACATCGGATCTACTACCCAGAGAGGGCTAGACATCGGATCTCACTACCCAGAGAGGGCTAGACATCAGATCTCACTACCCAAAGAGGACTAGACATCGGATCTCACTACCCAGAGAGGGCTAGACATCAGATCTCACTACCCAGAGAGGGCTAGACATGGATTTCACTACCCAGAGAGGACTAGACATCGGATCTCACTACCCAGAGAGGGCTAGACATCAGATCTCACTACCCAGAGAGGGCTAGACATCAGATCTCACTACCCAGAGAGGACTAGACATCGGATCTACTACCCAGAGAGGGCTAGACATCAGATCTCACTACCCAGAGAGGGCTAGACATCGGATCTCACTACCCAGAGAGGGCTAGACATTAGATCTCACTACCCAGAGAGGGCTAGACATGGATTTCACTACCCAGAGAGGGCTAGACATCAGATCTCAGTAACCAGAGAGGTCTAGACATCGGATCTCACTACCCAGAGAGATCTAGACATCGGATCTCACTACTCAGAGAGGACTAGACATCAGATCTCACTACCCAGAGAGGGCTAGACATCAGATCTCACTACCCAGAGAGGGCTAGACATCGGATCTCACTACCCAGAGAGGGCTAGACATTAGATCTCAGTACCCAAGAGATCAGCGGAAGGTAATGTCATCAAGAAATCACGGATTAATTTTTCCAATTTTTGACAAACTCACCGCCGCCTCTGGCAGTTCTCTCCTGAGACTGACATTATAACTCCAGACTACCCAGGCACCCCCACCCCGATCTGTTAAATACTGTTGTTATATCAAGAGCTGTTAAATAAGTTAATGACGTCATATGAAAATTAAATCCTCGCCAACCAAAGAGATACGGAAAAGAAGAAACAAAGAAAAAGCAAAGAGAAACAAAAGAGAACAACCGAAGAGAAACCAAGAGAAGCAAAAGAGAAAAACCAAAGTGAAATCAAAGAGAAACAAAAGAGAAGAACCAAAAAAAAGCATAGAGAAATAAAAGATAAGAATCAAAGAAAAAAACCAAGAGAAACCAAAGAGAAGGAATAAAAAGATAAACCAAAGAGATAAAAGAGAAGAACTAAAGAGAAACCAAAGAGAAATCAAAGAGAAAACAAAGAGAAATCAAAGAGATACCAAAGAAAAAATCAAAGAGAAGTCAGACAAAAATTCAAAGAGAAGAGAACAAAGAGAAAGCAAAGGGAAACCAACAATAGAAACCAAAGAAAAAATCAAAGAGAAATTAAAGAGAAACCAAAGCTAATCAAAGAGAAGTCGAAGAGAACATTTTTGTTGTATTTGACTCTCCTTACTTTGATTCTCCACGGTGACTTCATTTCAAACCAGCAAAATTGATTTTTTTAAAAACGAAATTAACTATTCAGAGATTAGATATGGGCCAGACTAAGGGCACTAGGCTTGAAAGTTTGTACACGCCACGGGCCGAATACTGCCGACTATTGAAGCCATCTTTGTAAAGTGTGAGAAAGCTACGCGTTCCCTCACAAATTGTCCAGCTGACGTGTGGCTCATAAAATGATCTATCCTGCGTCTTCTTCTGCCTGTCAGTGACATGGTGAGACAACTAGTGATAACTGATGACTAAACATGCCTCATTATCTACCTCCAACCACGGGTAGGAAGATAGCTCACTGGTTATCGAACCGGACTACAAAGGACAAGAAGATGGGTTTTATCCAGATCGATGACTTCCAGGATTCTTGATGCTTGCAGCACCGCATGACGTCACATAAGACCACCCATCTCTATTCTTGGGGCGAGATGTTCCATCGTATATATTGAGTCTATGCCTGCTAACTTTTCTTCTCTTATATGTGTTCTATTTAGTGTTTCTCTATGTCTTTTTGTTGTTCTGTGTCCTGATGTTTCCCATAGAAGAGCCTGCTTTGGAATTATCTTGTTGTCTCTTCTCAACACATGTCTGACGTATGTCCATCTTCTCTTGTTGTCTCTTCTCAACACATGTCTGACGTATGCCCATCTTCTCTTGTTGTCTCTTCTCAACACATGTCTGACATATGTCCATCTTCTCTTGTTGTCTCTTCTCAACACATGTCTGACATATGTCCATCTTCTCTTGTTGTCTCTTCTCAACACATGTCTGACATATGTCCATCTTCTCTTGTTGTCTTTTCTCAACACATGTCTGACATATGTCCATCTTCTCTTGTTGTCTCTTCTCAACACATGTCTGACATATGTCCATCTTCTCTTGTTGTCTCTTCTCAACACATGTCTGACATATGTCCATCTTCTCTTGTTGTCTCTTCTCAACACATGTCTGACATATGTCCATCTTCTCTTGTTGTCTCTTCTCAACACATGTCTGACATATGTCCATCTTCTCTTGTTGTCTCTTCTCAACACATGTCTGACATATGTCCATCTTCTCTTGTTGTCTCTTCTCAACACATGTCTGACATATGTCCATCTTCTCTTGTTGTCTCTTCTCAACACATGTCTGACATATGTCCATCTTCTCTTGTTGTCTTTTCTCAACACATGTCTGACATATGTCCATCTTCTCTTGTTGTCTCTTCTCAACACATGTCTGACATATGTCCATCTTCTCTTGTTGTCTCTTCTCAACACATGTCTGACATATGTCCATCTTCTCTTGTTGTCTCTTCTCAACACATGTCTGACATATGTCCATCTTCTCTTGTTGTCTCTTCTCAACACATGTCTGACATATGTCCATCTTCTCTTGTTGTCTCTTCTCAACACATGTCTGACATATGTCCATCTACTCTTTCTAATTGTAAGTACGATCGTTGGTTGTATGACCAATTCTCTTATCTCTATATTAGTCTTGAATTCATTCCATTGTAGATGAGATCATTGGTTGCATGGCCATTTCTGTTATCTCTATATTAGTCTTGAATTCATTCCATTGTAGATGAGATCATTGGTTGCATGGCCATTTCTGTTATCTCTATATTAGTCTTGAATTCATTCCATTATAGATGAGATCATTGGTTGCATGGCCATTTCTGTTATCTCTATATTAGTCTTGAATTCATTCCATTGTAGATGAGATCATTGGTTGCATGGCCATTTCTGTTATCTCTATATTAGTCTTGAATTCATTCCATTATAGATGAGATCATTGGTTGCATGGCCATTTCTGTTATCTCTATATTAGTCTTGAATTCATTCCATTATAGATGAGATCATTGGTTGCATGGCCACTTCTCTTATCTCTATATTAGTCTTGAATTCATTCCATTGTAGATGAGATCATTGGTTGCATGGCCATTTCTGTTATCTCTATATTAGTCTTGAATTCATTCCATTATAGATGAGATCATTGGTTGCATGACCATTTCTGTTATCTCTATATTATTCTTGAATTCATTCCATTGTAGATGAGATCATTGGTTGCATGACCATTTCTGTTATCTCTATATTATTCTTGAATTCATTCCATTGTAGATGAGATCATTGGTTGCATGGCCATTTCTGTTATCTCTATATTATTCTTGAATTCATTCCATTGTAGATGAGATCATTGGTTGCATGGCCATTTCTGTTATCTCTATATTAGTCTTGAATTCATTCCATTATAGATGAGATCATTGGTTACATGACCACTTCTCTTATCTCTATATTAGTCTTACCGAGTATTCCTCTTATGTATTTGTCTTCAATAGTGTTTATTTTTCTCTCAATCTCTTTTGTTGTTTTCCAGCTTCCACAAGCGTGTAGGTAAGTGTTGATAAAATGTTTGAGTTGAATATTCTAGGTTTAGTTTTCTTGTTTAGTATTTTTGATTTCCATATTTTATCCAGGTTTTTTAAATTCTACGCTGCTTTTGCTACCCTGCTTCTGGTGTTTTTCTCTGTATCAACTTCGTCATCTATATATCTACTAAGATATATAAAGTGGTCTATTCTTTTCAATGTTTGTGCGATTTGGATATATATTGCCATCTGATGTATTGTTACAGGTTCACATAGCCTTAAATGGGTACCACATTTTTTACTTTGAATTTTAAGCGGGAGGGCGTAATGCTGACCACACAATCCCTATAAATTAATGTGCCAAAGGTCTATAACAGGCATCGGGGCACTGACACTATATTTCCTATACGCGACGGGAGAAATTTAATTAATCTTTTTACAAAATGCGTTTATCTCGACAATCTCTTTCCCTAACCTATACCGACAGCAAAGACACAGTTTCGGCGCCCTTTTAATCTCAGACTTGCCAACTATAGAAAACAACCTGCCACGGCCTTGTTGTGTTATCATCAACCAAGCTGATCGTCACAGCCTGTGATAGTCACGTGTTCAGCATGGGCGATCTTAGATTTCATTCAGTTTATACATTGAATCAAATCAAATCGAATGAAATCAAATATTCATCAAATAATTGATGTCTATTCCCGACATTTTTTTTAAAAATAGAGAACGCGTAATGTTCTTCTTCTTCCCTGCCTCATTTACCTTTCAGCGTTGAGGTGAGATATAATTATTGATCTTTTGATCTTCGTTGGCCTCTGCTGCTGTTATGTTTCCTAGTGTTTCTTTCAATCCATCTTTCTCGTGGTCGGCCCTTGTGTCTGGTGTTCTCACAACGTTTATTGAAGGCTCGCTGTGACGCGTTTACTCTCTCTACCGTATCACGTGGCCAGACAATTTTATCTGTTGTTTCTTTATATATTCTATTGCGGGAATTATTCCTAACTTTTTTCTCAGTTCTTCATTTCTGATCTTATCTCTCAGACTGTTTCCTGTCATTCGTCTACAACATTTCATCTCAGTTGAGGCTATTTTTCTAATTGTTCTTGAGTCTAGCGTCCTGTACTGGCATTTGTAGCACAACGTTCGTGTGGAGATTGTACTGTAGAGAGCCCATCGTTATCTGTATTTTTAAAAAGCAACCTTAGTTTTGTTTATTTTTAATTGAAACAGCGGGCCGGTAAGAATTTCTCGACGAGCCAATACTGGCAAAGACCGTAAGTTTCCCACGTTTATATCATTATATAAGATGAAGTTCTACATCATCTCACCTCAGGATACGTCAGGAATGCTGGTAGATTGTAGTATCTGCCATCCCTGATCTCGCCGGTGATCGCAGCTCCTGGTGTTGAGTGGCTCATGTTCATGAGTACAAGGCGACTGCCGACTGCAGTGATGCCAACGATGATCTTGCTGTAAGGCATGCCAAGAAGGTGCCAACACTTGACAGACCAGCTCTGGGTGGGGGCAGTTCGCAAGACGTCATCGCGTTAGATAATTGGACATATTATACTATTGAAACATACATACAACATTAACAATAAAAAAACACAGGGTACCCACACAATAATGACTATCCACTCAATAATGCTCAATCACTCAAAAATCGAATAGCAAAGCAAGCCCTCATATGGGAAACAACAGGTAAAAGAAAAAGAGGAAGACCCAGGGAGACACTGAGAAGAACATTGATGAGAGAGGCAAAAGCAGCAGGAATCGGCTCCCTAAATGAGATAGAACTGCTTGCACAGAACAGAGACAGATGGCGAGATTTGATAAAATATCTTTAAAAGAAAACTGCTAGAACAAAAAATTCATATAGGAGAAGGTGTATCTTGGTCTACGCCCTATGGGCCGGTTACGGCTCGAAAGGTCAATAGAATAGACTCAATAATGACTACCAACATAATAATGGCTACTCACACAATGATTACCCACACAATAATGACTACCCACACAATAATGACTACCAACATAATAATGACTACTCACACAATGATTACCCACACAATAATGACCACCCACACAATAATGACTACCAACATAATAATGACTACTCACACAATGATTACCCACACAATAATGAGCACCCACACAATAATGACTACCAACATAATAATGACTACTCACACAATGATTACCCACACAATAATGACTACCAACATAATAATGACTACTCACACAATGATTACCCACACAATAATGACCACCCACACAATAATGACTACCAACATAATAATGACTACTCGCACAATAATGACTACCCACACACAAATGAATACCCACACCATAATGACTAGCAAAATTCCACACTTGCATATCTCTGCTACTGTTTGATATTAAATAATGAAAATCTTCGATGAGACCAACATACCACTAAAGTACTGAACTAGACAATGAGCTCAAGGAGAACTAGAGAATTAGCTCAATGTGAACTAGACAATTAGCTCACGGAGAACTAGACTATTAGCTCACGGACAACTAGACAATCAGCTCACGTTGAACTAGAGAATTAACTGACGGTGAACTAGACAATTAGCTCACGGAGAACTAGACAATTAGCTCTCGGAGAACTAGACGATTAGCTCACGGTGAACTAGACTATTAGCTCATGGAGAACTAGACAATTAGCTAACGGTGAACTAGACTATTAGCTCAGGAAGAACTAGACAATTAACTCACGGTGAACTAGACTATTAGCTCATGGAGAACTAGACAATTAGCTAACGGTGAACTAGACTATTAGCTCAGGAATAACTAGACAATTAACTCACGGTGAACTAGACTATTAGTTCACGGAGAACTAGAAAATTAGCTAACGGTGAACAAGGCAATCAGCTCACGGTGAACTAGACAGTTAGCTCACGGTGAACTAGACTATTAGCTTACCGAGAACTAGACAATTAGCTCACGGAGAACTAGACTATTAACTTACGGTTAACTAGACTATTACCTTAAGGTGAACTAGACAATTAGCTCACGGTGAACTAGACTATTAGCTTACGGTGAACAAGGCAATTAGCTCACGGTAAACTAGACAATTAGCTCACTGTGAACTGGACTATTAGCTTACCGAGAACTAAACTATTGGCTTACGGAGAACTAGACAATTAGGTCACGGTGAACTAGACAATTAGCTCACGGTGAACTGGACTATTAGCTTACCGAGAACTAAACTATTAGTCCACTCAGGACTAGATTATTGTCCACGCTGAATTACACTATTCGCTCACGATGAACTAGATCATAGCCCTTCCCTGAAATAGACAATTTTCCATCATAACTAGACTATTGTTCACCCTTAACTAGACTATTGGCCAACGCTGAGCTAGACTATTTTGGTCCACTGTGAATTAGATTACTCACTACCCTGAACTAGACTATGAGAGAACAGCATAACAAATCAGTGAACATCAAGTAAGAGTATAAGCATAGAGACTGATGCCAAAATAAGGATATCAAAAGCAAGAGGATCATTCGTTGCACTGGAAAACATGTGGAAGTCCAAAGAAATTAGGTTAAATACAAAAATAAAAATTTTCAACTCACATGTTAAAGCGGTTCTATTATATGGCTGTGAAACATGGAGAACAACAAAATTGACAATCACGAAGGTACAGACTTTCATTAATAGATGCTTACGCAGAATAAAAGGATGGAAATGGCAGGACAAAATCACTAACAAGAATTATGGAAATGTACCAGTCAAATACCAGTGGATAAAGAGATACAGCGAAGACGATGGCACTGGATAAGACACACACTGCGGAAGCCAACTGAGAGCATTACACAACAGGCCCTTTTTTGGAGTCCCCAAGGAAAAAGACAAAGAGGAAGACCAAAATATTCTTGGAGAAGACAGATAGAAGCAGAGCTGAAGATGATGGGGAAAACATGGAATGATCTTAAAAGAATGGCAAGAAACAGAACGACTTGGAAAGTGTTTGTTGAAGACCTATGCTCCACAGAGAGCTGAAAGTGTTTATTGAAGACCTATGCTCCACAGGGAGGTGAAAGCGTTTGTTTAAGACCTATGCTCCACAGGGAGCTGAAAGTGTTTGTTGAAGACCTATGCTCCACAGGGAGCTGAAAGTGTTTGTTGAAGACCTATGTACTAGAGGGAGCTGAAAGTGTTTGTTGAAGACGTGTGCTCCACAGGGAGCTGAAAATGTTTGTTGAAGACCTATGTACTACAGGGAGCTGAAAGTGTTTGTTGAAGACATATGCACCACGGGTAGCTGAAAGTGTTTGTTGAATACCTATGTTCCACGGGTAGCTGAAAGTGTTTGTTGAAGACCTATGCTCCACGGGGAGCTGAAAGTGTTTTTTGAAGACCTATGCTCCACGGGTAGCTGAAAGTGTTTGTTGAAGACCTATGCTCCACGAGGAGCTGAAAGTGTTTTTTGAAGACCTATGCTCCACGGGTAGCTGAAAGTGTTTTTTGAAGACCTATGCTCCACGGGTAGCTGAAAGTGTTTGTTGAAGACCTATGCTCCACGAGGAGCTGAAAGTGTTTGTAGAAGACCTATGCTCCACAGGGAGCTGAAAGTGTTTGTCGAAGACCTATGCTCCACGAGGAGCTGAAAGTGTTTGTCGAAGACCTATGCTCCACGGGTAGTTGAAAGTGTTTGTTGAAGACCTATGCACCACAGGGAGCTGAAGTGTTTGTTGAAGACCTATGCTCCATGGGGAGCTGAAAGTGTTTGTTGAAGACCTATGCTCCACAGGGAGCTGAAGTGTTTGTTGAAGACCTATGCTCCACGGGTAGCTGAGAGGTAGAAGAAGAATATAAGCGCGACAATAAGGCATCATATCAGCATGACGCAGAAACAGTCAGCCTCTGACGTATCCAACGTGATAAATTGATTCAGCTTTAGCAAGAGATCGTTGTGGGGGGAATTTATTGTTGATGTTATACCTTTATAGGCCAACACAAAAAGGGAGCTCTTAAAAAAACATCAGAAAGAAGCAATCAACATTTTTCGGGCACATCATGAGAAGAGGAAAGTTGGAATACTTGGTTACAACTGGCAAAATAAAAGGAAAGAGAGATCGCGGATGACAAAGAGAGAAAATACTGGATAGCTTGGTGTCATGGCATGGAAAACAGTCAGCAACAGAACTGATACGATGCACTGTAGATAGAAGATTGTGGAGGGACATAATCACCTACGCCAACCGGTAAGGCACATGATGATGATATACCTTTGACACAAGATGATGATGATGCTGGGAGTAGCGTGGAGGCTAGTGAGGTGTGTTACTCACGACACTGAGATTAGGGTTAAACGTAGCGTCCAATCTGGAGTACAAGGGGCTGTTGAAGACTGTAGTTGTTGCTCTGCTGTCGCTATAGTCGTAAGTATGCAGGATGACGTAATCCACATACCTGGACAATTAGATCATGGGTACGAGATTTGTAAATGAACGCCATGGGGCCACGTCATTAAGTAATCAGTGATTCATCTTTTTTTTCATGTCATATCCCACATCAGGGACCTGTTTTATAATTGATTTGAGTAAGGTCTATACCTATCGGAATCGAATTCAAGCCCTTTGGAAAAACGGAACATTAGTGGCTTCGAGATTATTCCAAGAAGAAAATATCATCATGTTCTCTACGTCATGGTATTGATGACGTAATCCCTCCCAAACAACTTATTCACCTTCCACTATCTCCCATTGTTCCCCACTGTCTCCCATTGCTCCCTACTGTCACCCGTTGTCTTACATTGTCTCTCACTGTCTCCCATTGCCTCCCACTGTCTACCATTGTCTACCATTGTCTCCCACTGTCACCCATTGGCTCTCATTGTATCCCTATGTCTCCCACTGTCTCCTATTGTCCCCCATTGGCTCCCACTGTCTCCTATTGGCTCCCATCGTATCCCACTGCCTCCACTATCAACAATTGGCTCCCACTGTCTCCCATTGGCTCCCCCTTTTTTCCATTGGCTCCCACTATCTCCCGTTGTCTGTCCTTGTCTCCCATTGGCTCCCACTGTCTCCCATTGTCTCCTATTGGCTCCCACTGTCTACCATTGCCTCACACTGTCTACCATTGTCTCCCTCTGTCCCCACTGTAACCCATTGGCTCTCATTCTATCCCTATGTCTCCCACTGTCTCTCATTGTAACCCACTGTTTCCCACTGCCCCCACTATCTCCCATTGGCTCCCACTGTCTCGCATTGGCTCCCACTGTTTCCCACCTTCTCTTATTGTCTGCCACTGTCCCTCATTGTTTGCCATTGTCTCCCACTTTCATCCATTATCTGCCACTGTCTCCCACTGTATTCCATTTTCTCCCACTGTTTCCCATTGTCTGCCACTGTCTCCCAATGTCTCCCATTGTCTGCCATTGGCTCCCTCTGTCTCCCATTGTCTGCCACTGTCTCCCACTGTTTCCCATTGTCTCCCACAGTCTTCCATTGTCTGCCACTGTCTCCCACTGTTTCCCATTGTCTGCCATTGTCTGCCACTGTCTCCCATTGGCTCCCATTGTCTGCCACTGTCTCCCATTGCCCCCCTCCCACTGTCTCCCATTGCCCCCCTCCCACTGTCTCCCACTGTCTCCCATTGTCTGCCACTGTCTCCCATTGCCTCCCACTGTCTCCCATTGTCTGCCACTGTCTCCCATTGCCTCCCACTGTCTCCCATTGTCTGCCACTTTCTCCCATTGCCTCCCACTGTCTCCCATCGTCTGACACTGCCTCCCATTGTCTCCCATCGTCTGACATTGCCTCCCACTGCCTCCCATTGTCGCGCACTGTCAAAGCAAGAGACAGATTGGAATGGCGCTCCATGGTAAGCAACCTTCGATGCGGAGACGACCTCAATGAATGAACTAATTCACTAACTCATTAATTAACTAGTTCAGCAGTCATCTACAGGTGGAACCTAAAATACTTTGGTCACGTCAAAAGGCACAACGGGTAGGAGAGAACAAAAATGGAAGGTATAGTTTCTGGACGACACATTAGAGGCAGACCAAGCACCAATACAGTAAAAGATAAAAAGCCTCCGTCACGCCAAATGGCGTATAGGAATATGGTGTTAGTGACCATAAATTTTACAGACCTTCGGCACATGATTTGTGCCTTCCCCCTCCCTCCTTCCCCAAACTCCCATAATTCTAATACAATCCAACTTGGACTTAAAGTCTACACGTCAATTGGTAGCTCATTGTTGTATTTTCAGAAGTCTTGCATTTTTAACCTTGAAATTGTTTTAGTTTTTTGATGTTTTAGTTGTCTTATAATGTATCACATTTCTCTTTCGTTTCGCTTCTCATTCCATTGTTATTTCTCTTTGATCTGTTAGTTCCACTCAGAATATAGATCATGTAGTAGTGTTTATCTTTATTTCCTTGTCCGTTGGTGTTGTTCTCGTTTTCTGATGAAGGCCGCTCGTAAACACTGATCTACTACTGACATGTTTGAAGTTACATACTTAGTAATTGTGGAAACACTGATCTACTACTGACATGTTTGAAGTTACATACTTAGTAATTGTGGAAACACTGATCTACTACTGACATGTTTGAAGTTACATACTTAGTAATTGTGGAAACACTGATCTACTACTGACATGTTTGATGTTACATACTTAGTAATTGCGGAAACACTGATCTACTACTGACATATTTGAAGTTACATACTTAGTAATTGCGGAAACACTGATCTACTACTGACATATTTGATGTTATATACTTAGTAATTGTGGAAACACTGATCTACTACTGACATATTTGATGTTATATACTTAGTAATTGTGGAAACACTGATCTACTACTGACATATTTGATGTTATATACTTAGTAATTGCGGAAACACTGATCTACTACTGACATATTTGAAGTTACGTACTTGGCAATTGCTAGAATAAAGAATTTATGAAAAATCTGCTCTTTTCTTGGAGATCCAGCCATCGTCAGCAAGAACTTCGGTTCTCGTGTGTGCCCGTCAAAGGCCTTCCTTAGAGACTAACAAGATAGAGAAGTCCATCAGATGATGATGCTAATAATAATGATGATGATGAAGATGATGTTAATGAGTAAACTGTTGTGATATTGTATTGATGATTAAAATGACAAAAAAAAACATCTTATGCAACAAGTCTATGTCTATAAGTGAGAAAGAGAGTTCATCGCTGCTATTTAGAGCCAATATTCTGACCTATGGAAATGAAGCATGGATTGTAAGCAAATAAATGAAAAAGATGATTAGAGGCCACAAAGATGGGATTTCTCAGAAGAGATGTTGAAAGTTCCCTGGACAGCTAAACAGACCAATGAGGAAGTTCTCAAAGAGGCCAACTCAAAAATGGAGCTCCTAAAAAACATCAGAAAGTAACATTTTTTTTTTCGGGCACGTCATGAGAAGAGGAAAGTTGGAATACAACTGGCAAAATAAAAGGAAAGATAGATCGCGGACGACAAAGAGAGATGATACTAGATAGCTTGGTGTCATGGCATGGAAAACAGTCAACAACAGACTTGAATCCTTTTCAGAACGTTTTCATTACTCTTCTTAGCTGTCCATGGTATTCTCAACATTCTTCTGTAAAACCACATTTCTACAGCCTCCGGCGATTTTTTTGTACTTTGTCCTTTTGTCCATGATTCACATCCATATGGTTAAGACTGGCTCTATATAATATTTAAGAACTCTTTTTCTTGTTTCTATTGTCAAAAATGGATTGCACAGTATCTTCTTTATTTTTTAGAAAGCTGCTTTTGCCTGAGCCATTCTGCATCTCACCTCTGTTGTACGTCTACCATCTGAGGTTAACACTGTTCCCAGATATTAAATTCATTTACCTGTACAGCAGTGACATACCTTGATCAGTTGTATCAGATAGTAGATGTGATACTCTCTAGGATACTGCCAGCAAATATCCAATCCGTCGAAGTTGAACTCGCTGAGAAAGTTGATGGCTGAAGAAGTGAATTTTTGTAGTAAATTGTTATTGATGATAATGGGTACAAATGAGCCGTGGTTATCATTCTGTCCTCCAATTGATAACAAGGTTTTCAATGTCGGGTTTTTCAGCTTCATGTTGTTAAATTTTCTGAAAAGGAATAAGAGAAAGTTCTGCGAAAATAAGGTATTCACATAGCAGGGAATACATTATTTGTGTGCTTTGTTGCTTTATTTTAGGACAATAAGAATTACATATCAAGTGTTATGAATGCGACCTTCATCCGTCTATACTTGATCTGCGCTTTACATCACATTGGTGCTGTTCATGACCGTTTTTGGAATTGCTTGACGCAAGTTATTTACATGTTACTCTTTAATGTGAACTGCTTCGTCAAGTCAGCCGCAGTTTTTTTTATCTCTTTAGGGAATTTGCACCGTGTTTTGTTTGCCGTAGGCTGCATTCACTAGAGTAATCAGAAATCTAAAGGGCGCAGACATTGTGTGTGCTACGTCATCGTAATGGCTCACCGTATATCCTTAGACCGGCCATACGCTAATCTTACGGTCTGTTGTTTGATGTGCGATGGGGATAATCCGACGACTAACTGTGTGTTTATATGTTCGGAATTGGGGTCAACAACGATGGCCTAACATCATCAAGCGCTATACATTTTAAAAATACGACGATCATCATTTTCAAGAGGACGTGAACTCCAGGTATATGGTGGATAGGCGGCGGGAACAGTGAAGCTATGTATGAAAAGTGTTCCTTGTTGCAGTTTCCTCATATTCCAAGTCCGGCTTGTTGTAGGAGCTACTGAGTTAAGTGCTCTGTGCACACCGTGAGCTGTGTGTCTCATCCGTTTTGATCATGTTTCGATATTCCAATTGTTTATAATGAATGATGATATCGATTGACAGGGAACAGTTGGCTGCAAAGGTAACGGTAAAGTACGAGACTTGAACCGGCGTCTTAGCACGCTAGTTTCCACCCATATGTGCTCGGTCGCCTATCCAGAAATGTTCGGAGATTTCTGTATAGTGTCGCCTCAAGCATCGAAACTCAGATGCGAGGCAACATTCCTCACCTTCCCAGGGTAATACCCTGGTACCCATTTCTGCCAACGGCTGGGTCGACCGTGGGGGTATTTTTTTTTTCAACCACGAGTACAACTCACACTGCTCCCAGCGGGAATCGAACACGGGTTGTCTGAATGTCGGTAGTCCAGTCGGGTGGTTTTTCCAACTACGCTACCGAGGCGCCCCCCCCCCCCTAAGTTGCTTGGCTGTGCTCACTTTCTGTGCGGTTTCGCCTTATGTCTTTTGGCATGTGCTGAGACTGCTACGATGGGGACTACAGTTACCTTGCTTTGTTTGGGAGATGACATATTAATTCGAATGATTACGCTGACGTGGGCGGTTGAGCAATTATGGATTTTAATTCGTTTGCAGTGATACCGCGGCCTTCCATAACCAAAGAACCAAAGAACCAAAGAACCAAAGAACATATCAGCTTTTGTTACAATTGAGACAATAAGGATATGGTTAAATACAGAGGAAGTACAGGACCAAAGTTGAGGGGATAATTGAACTAAATGAGATAAGATGTGGAGGGATTAAATCAGGGGAGATAAGATGTGGAGGGATTAAATCTGGGGAGATAAGTTGTTGAGGAATTTAATCCGGGGAGATAAGATGTGAAGGGATTAAATCTGGGAGATAAGTTGTGGAGGGATTAAATCAGGGGAGATAAGATGTGAAGGGATTAAATCAGGGGAGATAAGATGTGGAGGGATTAAATCAGGGAGATAAGTTGTTGAGGGATTAAATCAGGGGAGATAAGATGTGAATGGATTAAATCAGAGGAGATAAAATGTGGAGGGATTAAATCAGGGGAGATAAGTTGTTGAGGGATTAAATCAGGGGAGATAAGTTGTGGAGGGATTAAATCTGGGGAGATAAGATGTGAAGGGATTAAATCTGGGAGATAAGTTGTAGAGGGATTAAATCTGGGGAGATAAGATGTGAAGGGATTAAATCAGGGGAGATAAGATGTGGAGGGATTAAATTAGGGGAGATAAGTTGTTGAGGGATTAAATCTGGGGAGATAAGATGTGGAGGGATTAAATCTGGGAGATAAGTTGTGGAGGGATTAAATCTGGGGAGATAAGATGTGAAGGGATTAAATCAGGGGAGATAAGATGTGGAGGGATTAAATCAGGGGAGATAAGATGTGAAGGGATTAAATCTGGGAGATAAGTTGTGGAGGGATTAAATCTGGGGAGATAAGATGTGAAGGGATTAAATCAGGGAAGATAAGATGTGGAGGGATTAAATCAGAAGAGATAAGATGTAAAGGGATTAAATCAGGGGAGATAAGATGTGGAGGGATTAAATCAGGGGAGATAAGATGTGGAGGGATTAAATCAGGGGAGATAAGATGTGGAGGGATTAAATCAGTGGAGATAAGTTGTGGATGGATTAAATCAGGGGAGATAAAATGTGGAGGGATTAAATCAGGGGAGATAAGATGTGAAGGGATTAAATCTGGGGAGATAAGATGTGGAAGGATTAAATCAGGGGAGATAATATGTTGAGGGATTAAATCTGGGGAGATAAGTTGTGGAGGAATTAAATCTGGGGAGATAAGTTGTGGAGGGATTAAATCTGGGGAGATAAGTTGTGGAGGGATTAAATCTGGGGAGATAAGATGTGGAGGGACTAAATCTGGGGAGATAAATTGTGGAGGGATTAAATCAGGTGAGATAAGATGTGGAGGGATTAAATCAGGGGAGATAAGTTGTGGAGGGATTAAATCAGGGGAGATAAGATGTGAATGGATTAGATCTGAGGAGATAAATTGTGGAGGGATTAAATCAGGGGAGATAAGATGTGAAGGGATTAAATCAGGGGAGATAAGTTGTGGAGGGATTAAATCTGGGGAGATAAGATGTGAAGGGATTAAATCAGGGGAGATAAGTTGTGGAGGGATTAAATCAGGGGAGATATGTTGTGGAGGGATTAAATCAGGGGAGATAAGATGTGGAGGGATTAAATCAGGGGAGATAAGATGTGGAGGAATTAAATCAGGGGAGATAAGATGTGGAGGGATTAAATCAGGGGAGATAAGTTGTGGAGGGATTAAATCTAGGGAGATAAGTTGTGGAGGAATTAAATCAGGGGAGATCAGTTGTGGAGGGATTAAATCAGGGGAGATAAGATGTGGAGGGATTAAATCAGGGGAAATAAGTTGTGGAGGGATTAAATCAGAGGAGATAAGATGTGAAGGGATTAAATCAGTGGAGATAAGTTGTGGAGGGATTAAATCTGGGGAGATAAGATGTGAAGGGATTAAATCAGGGGAGATAAGTTGTGGAGGGATTAAATCAGGGGAGATAAGTTGTGGAGGGATTAAATCTGGGAAGATAAGTTGTTGAGGGATTAAATCAGGGGAGATAAGATGTGAAGGGATTAAATCAGGGGAGATAAGATGTGGAGGGATTAAATCAGGGGAGACAAGATGTGGAGTGATTAAATCAGGGGAGAAAATGTGTGGAGGGATTAAATCTGGGGAGATAAGTTGTGGAGGGTTTAAATCATGGGAGATAAGATGTGAAGGGATTAAATCTTGGGAGATAAGTTGTGGACGGATTAAATCTGTGGAGATAAGATGTGGAGGGATTAAATCTGGGGAGATAAGATGTGGAGGGATTAAATCTGGGAGATAAGTTGTGGAGGGATTAAATCTGGGGAGATAAGATGTGGAGGGATTAAATCTGGGGAGATAAGTTGTGGAGGGAGTAAGTCTGCGAGATAAGATGTGGAGGGATTAAAACAGGGGAGATAAGATGTGGATAGATTAAAACAGGGGTGATAAGTTATGTGGAGGGATTAAAACAGGGGAGATAGGATATGGAGGGATTAAATCAGGGGAGATAAGTTGTGGAGGGATTAAATCAGGGGAGATAAGTTGTGGAGGGATTAAATCAGGGGAGATAATATGTGAAGGGATTACATCAGGGAGATAAGATGTGGAGTGATTAAATCAGGGGAGATAAGATGTGGAGGGAATTAATCAGGGGAGATAAGATGTGGAGGGATTAAATCAGCGGAGATAAGATGTGGAGGGATTAAATCAGGGGAGATAAGATGTGGAGGGATTAAATCTGGGGAGATAAGTTGTGGAGGGATTAAATCTGGGGAGATAAGATGTGGAGGGATTAAATCTGGGGAGATAAGATATGGAGGGATTAAAACAGGGGAGATAGGATGTGGAGAGATTAAAACGGGTGTGATAAGTTATGTGGTGAAACCTTGTTACAACAAGTTAAAGACACATGTCACAGGCACAATGCACAGACACATTTAACTGGCACATGTTACCGGCACAAGTCACAGGCACTTGTGACAGGGGCATATGTATTAGGCATCAAATCAAAGGGGAAGGTTACAATTTAACAACCAATTATCAAATTATGTTGATAAACAAAAGTGAAGGGTGCGAAAAAAATAATGTAAACCTTTTGCTGCCACTAAGCTTGGTCTGCCAAATATAAAATTATATACAATAGCATATAACTAGAAAATAACATAGCAAACTATAAAATAGCAGCATTAGTTTTATTACAACTACTAGTCCTACAGATGATAGTTTAGATTTTCCAAATGAAAAGACGATTAGAGGCCACAGAGATGAGATTTCTCAGAAGAATGTTGAAAGTTCTCTGGACAACTAAAACGGCCAATGGGAAAATTCTCAAAGAGGACAACATTAAAAGGGAGCTACTAAAAACATCAGAAAGAAACAATCAGCATTTTTCCGGCACATCACGAGAAGAGAAAAGTTGGAATACTTGGTTACAACTGGCAAAATAAAAGGAAAGAGAGATCGCGAACGACAAAGAGAGAAAATACTGGATAGCTTGGTGTCATGGCATGGAAAACAGTCAACAACAGAACTGATACAATGCACTGTAGATAGAAGATTGTAGAACATGATTGCCTACGTCAACCGGTATGGCACATGATGATGATGTCCTGCACAATCAACTTTCTTAGAATATGATTATCTGTCCTTTTCTGCTGTTTTTATCTAATTGTGCATTAATCATTCATGGTACTTCATTGCTGTCAGCAATTTTACGTATGAATCACCGGCCGGAAACTGTAATATTATAGTATATTATCATGAAAATCATGAAATCATGAATCATGTTTTCAATCATGAAAAGACTAAAGTCATGAAAAGTTTAATTCCAACAAGTGACAAAATATACATGGAAAACAAACCAGTAGAAGAGATCGATCACTTTATCTATCTTGGAAGTCACATTGATGGAGAAGGGGATACAAGCAAGGAAATTATAATCAGAATGGCTAAAGCAGCAATGTCTTTTAGAAGCCTTGAAAAGTTGTGGAAACCA
>JAVIAB010000145.1:4625033-4755033 GCA_032433765.1 Megaustenia siamemsis | reverse complement strand
TTGAGAATAGTCTCAGTAAGAGATTGAACGAGCAGACACATTTCATGCTGATAATTACGCTGCGCTGGTATGTTAGGCATGTAGCCCAGTGCACCAGACTTCAACATGTTTGTGTCAATCGATTCCTGGTCCGAGCCTTTTGACCTGTCCAGCTTGGGTGATCCCTTGGTAGCACTGCTAAAAAAAAGAAAGTAAAGTACCCCCGTCATGCCATGTGGTGTACAGGGAATACGGTACTAGTGACAATAATTTTTATAGACGTTCAGCACATGATTTTTGGGATAATGTGGTCGGTATTACGCCCGTGCCGCTTTAATTTCCCTGACAAAAATACGGTTCCCATTTTAGGCTGGGCGAACCCGGAAGCCGTCGGTTGGGATCGAACTCTACCTCTTGTCCTTTGTAGTACAGTTCACTAACCACTGAGCTATCGCGGTTCCCTGGGTAGCACTGCAACCATTAGAACAATTCTTGAAGGTATGGGCACACAGGTTCCACCACCACTAGAACAGCTCTTGGGGATATGGGCACATAGGCTTCTCTACCACTAGAACAGCTCTTGGGAATATGGGCACATAGGCTCCTCTATCATTTGAACAGCTCCTGGGGATATGGGCACACAGGCTCCTCTACCACTAGAACAGCTCTTGGGGATATGGGCACATAGGCTTCTCTACCACTAGAACAGCTCTTGGGAATATGGGCACATAGGCTCCTCTATCATTTGAACAGCTCCTGGGTATATGGGCACACAGGCTCCTCTACCACTAGAACAGCTCTTGGGAATATGGGCACATAGGCTCCTCTATCATTTGAACAGCTCCTGGGGATATGGACACACAGGCTTCTCTACCACTACAACAATTCTTGGGGATATGGACACACCAGGCTCCTCTACCACAACAACAACTCTTGGGGATATGGGCACACAGGCTTCTCTACCACTACAACAACTCTTGGGGATATGGACACACAGGCTCCTCTACCACTACAACAACTCTTGGGGATATGGACACACAGGCTTCTCTACCACTACAACAACTCTTGGGGATATGGACTCACAGGCTTCTCTACCACTACAACAATTCTTGGGTATATGGACACACAGGCTCCTCTATCTCTAGAACAGCTCTTGGGGATATGGGTTTAGAGGTTGTGAGTTCAAATCCTGGCTGCGTCAGTTGCGATGTTGATCTGTAATTTCTCTCTGCGACAACCACCCCTGGTCTCAGCAGCGAGGCCCGGCTTGAAGCGTCAATTACTCATAGACGGAAACAAAATGTGAGTACTTTCGAAATCGGAGCTTTCTGCCTGTGCGGCGGGGGACCCCTGTACACACGACTGTTAGGGAAAAACACATTAACACGCAAATTGCAGTTCCTAGTCTCTAGGGACTCCACCAGAGATCGAAGCTGGCGAACGCAAAAAAAAAAAAAAATGGCCCCCACCTAATGTGATGCTGAACTTTATTTCGCGATAAATTGCCTCTCATTCCAACAGATAATCCCCATCCTGAATTGAATCCTCTCCTCACAGACCCATCCTGGACGTAGCTAGCGACATAACACTAACTCCACGTAGCTAATGTAACATATACTCGTACTTACAGTAAACTACAGTAACAATCCAAGTGGAGATAACCACTAGAAATGCTGAGGTTCTCATGTTGGGTAGCTGCCCTTGAGGTTCTGAGTTTGAAAAAAAAGAAACAAAATGACATATTACGTTAGTACTCCGACATAATTAACATATTAACTGAAATCATATGCGGCTTGCTGCGGTAACTAATATGTCTACATCATTATATCGTACAGACAGAACAAACAGAGTGGGTACACTATGCTACCACATGGACATCCAGTTTCACTGCAATAGACCGTAGCATTTTGATATGACAACCACTTTCCCAATGTAGATATCAATTCGTTTCTTCTGCCTTTCAGTTGAATCCATTATATGTGTGTTTGTTAGTGTGTGTGTGGGGGCAGCTACAACAACAATAGAAAACCAACACTTACAACAACTAGCTACAACAACAATATAAGACCAACACTTACAACTGCCAGCTACAACAACAATAGAAGACCAACACTTACAACAACTAGCTACAACAACAATAGAAGACCAACACTTACAACAACTAGCTACAACAACAATAGAAGACCAACACTTACAAAAACAAGCTACAACAATAGAAGACCAACACTTACAACAACTAGCTACAACAACAATAGAAGACCAACACTTACAACAACTAGCTACAACAACAATGAAATACCAACACTTACAAAAACTAGCTACAACAATAGAAGACCAACACTTACAACAACTAGCTACAACAAAATTAGAAGACCAACACTTACAATAACTAGCTACAACAACAATATAAGACCAACACTTACAACAACTAGCTACAACAACAATAGAAGATCAACACTTACAACAACTAGCTTCAACAACAATAGAAGAATCAACACTTACAACAACTAGCTACAACAACAATAGAAGAGTCAAAACATACAACAACTAGTTACAACAATAGAAGAGTCATAACTTACAACAACTAGCTACAACAACAATTGAAGAATCAACACTTACAACAACTAGCTACAACAACAATAGAGGACCAACACTTACAACAACTAGCTACAACAACAATAGAAGAATCAACACTTACAACATCTAGCTACAACAACATTAGAAGACCAACACTTACAACATCTAGCTACAACAATAGAAGAGTCAACACTTACAACATCTAGCTACAACAACAATAGAAGACCAACACTTACATCATCTAGCTACAACAACAATAAAAGACCAACACTTACATCATCTAGCTACAACAACAATAAAAGACCAACACTTACAACATCTAGCTACAACAACAATCGAAGAATCAACACTTACAACAACTTGCTACAACATCAATAGAAGACCAAAACTTACAACAACTAGCTACAACCCACTACAACAACAACAACAGAAGACCAACACTTACATCATCTAGCTACAACAACAATCGAAGAATCAACACTT
Source organism: Megaustenia siamemsis (assembly GCA_032433765.1). Classification (NCBI taxonomy): domain Eukaryota; kingdom Metazoa; phylum Mollusca; class Gastropoda; order Stylommatophora; family Ariophantidae; genus Megaustenia; species Megaustenia siamemsis. The sequence continues at coordinate 4,751,994 of JAVIAB010000145.1, read as the reverse complement.
ACAACAACTTGCTACAACATCAATAGAAGACCAAAACTTACAATTACAACAACTAGCTACAACAACAATAGAAGAATAACACTTACAACATCTAGCTACAACAACAATAGACGAATCAACACTTACAACAACTAGCTACAACAACAATAGAAGAACAACACTTACAATTGCAACAACTAGTTACAACAACAATAGAAGAATCAACACTTACAATTACAACAACTTGCTACAACAACAATAGAAGAATCAACACTTACAATTACAACAACTAGCTACAACAACAATAGAAGAATCAACACTTACAATTACAACAACTAGCTACAACAACAATAGAAGAACAACACTTACAATTACAACAAATAGTTACAACAACAATACAAGAACAACACCTACAATTACAACAATTAATTACAGCAACAATAGAAGAATCAGCACTTACAATTACAACAACTAGCTACAACAACAATAGAAGAATCAACACCTACAATTACAACAACTAGTTACAACAACAATAGAAGAACAACACTTACAATTACAACAACAAGTTACAACAACAATATAAGAACAACACTTACAATTACAACAACTAGTTACAACAACAATATAAGAAAAACACTTACAATTACAACTAGTTACAACAACAATATAAGAAAAACACTTACAATTACAACAACTAGCTACGACAATAGTCTGAAGAAGTAGACCTCTCAATAAAAACCAATCGACCAACCACTAGAAGACAATCGCCCGATCATTAGAAGCCAATAGTCCAACCATTAGAAGTCAATAGTCCAACCATTAGAAGTCAATAGTCCAACCATTAGAAGTCAATAGACCAACCATTAGAAGTCAATAGACCAACCATTAGAAATCAATAGTCCAACCATTAGAAGTCAATAGTCCAACCATTAGAAGTCAATAGTCCAACCATTAGAAGTCAATAGACCAACCATTAGAAGTCAATAGACCAACCATTAGAAATCAATAGTCCAACCATTAGAAGTCAATAGACCAACCATTAGAAGTCAATAGACCAACCATTAGAAATCAATAGTCCAACCATTAGAAGTCAATAGTCCAACCATTAGAAGTCAATAGTCCAACCATTAGAAGCCAATAGTCCAACCATTAGAAGTCAATAGTCCAACCATTAGAAGTTAATAGTCCAACCATTAGAAGCCAATAGTCCAACCATTAGAAGCCAATAGTCCAACCATTAGAAGTCAATAGTCCAACCATTAGAAGTCAATAGTCCAACCATTAGAAGTCAATAGTCCAACCATTAGAAGTCAATAGTCCAACCATTAGAAGCCAATAGTCCAACCATTAGAAGCCAATAGTCCAACCATTAGAAGCCAATAGTCCAACCATTAGAAGTCAATAGTCCAACCATTAGAAGTCAATAGTCCAACCATTAGAAGTCAATAGTCCAACCATTAGAAGTCAATAGTCCAACCATTAGAAGTCAATAGTTCAACCATTAGAAGCCAATAGTCCAACCATTAGAAGTCAATAGTCCAACCATTAGAAGCCAATAGTCCAACCATTAGAAGCCAATAGTCCAACCATTAGAAGCCAATAGTCCAACCATTAGAAGCCAATAGTCCAACCATTAGAAGCCAATAGTCCAACCATTAGAAGTCAATAGTCCAACCATTAGAAGTCAATAGTCCAACCATTAGAAGTCAATAGTCCAACCATTAGAAGTCAATAGTCCAACCATTAGAAGTCAATAGTCCAACCATTAACTGAATAACTTACACAATTAAGTGAACGATGGAGACTGGAGAATTCTGCTAATAATAGTCGACGCTGTACGGAACAAGGTAACAGAACATATTGCTGCTGCAACCTCCATCTTTGCTTGAGAAAACTCTCGAACGTTCCAGAAATTTTCTAGACAAATATTGCGCCAGGGAACAGTGCACTGCGAACGTTCTAAACAGTGCAAGTGTGCACCTATTGTTGCCCTTTCTCTCCACGGTATTAGTGTATTCAACTCAAAATGGCATTTTTGTTCTAATATTGGAGATGGTGTCATTGAATTATTAAATTATATGCGGGTTATCATCATTGCACTCCGAACATGTCCATACGTGCTCAGATCCCCTCCTCAGCAAGTCCCGCAGTGTCCAGCGACTGACGACTCCAGTTCTATGTTGGTTGATAAGTCTTCTTACACGGTCACTAAGTGTCTCGGTTCTGGCTGTGCCCATCTTAACTCCCATGGTGTCATGACACGAAATACTGTCAATAACCGACCAAATGTGCTGTGGGTAGAAAATTGTGGAAGAACTAGATCGCCTACGCCAACCGGTGTGGCACACGATGATGATTGTAAACTTTTCAGCGTTTTTCGATGAACGTGTCCCAAGTCTAACCAAAGCCAACCATAGGTTTAATAAGACCCGCGAGCAGTAAATAAAACCGGAAAACCCCCCAACTAGCGTGACGCTTCCAGCTACAGAACAACTGACGTCAACAACAGAGGACAGTGCGGGTGTCCACGATAGCTAATTTTTTTAGTTAGCTGAGTGGCTGTGTTCTCTAGCGTTCTGCTTCTCGTGACAAGGCGCAGTGCCATGGAGTACGTGTTCGATCCTGCTTCGGACCATATATTGTTCTTTGTTTTTTTTCTGTTGTTGTTTATTTATCTTTTTTCTTCATAGTGCTGTAATACATACCACTTCCTCCTTTGATTATCTGACGTCAACAACAACAGTCCCTGCACGCAAAAATGAATGTTTCTAGTTGGAGATTTTTCTGGGAATGTCCTCCTACTTCGCAGGCCTAAGTAAATCTGTAGTTGGCTGTGGTCTAGTACATTCCCCTCATGGTGCAAATTGATACATTATGGGGGTGGTTTCAATATGTAAGGAAACACACAAAACATAGAACTATTGTTTGAGCAATGCAGAATAGATGAGAACAATGAGCACGGCTGTCGACATAACGCGGACATTGAACAGGAGAAGTAATAAGACTAGCATCAAGTGCCATCAACAAACTGACGAACATCTGGAGAGAGTTCTCAGTAAAAGAACAAAACTTAAACTCTTCAACTCTTGTGTGATACCAGAGCTAACATATGGATGTGATACCAGAGCTAACATATGGATGTGATACCAGAGCTAACATATGGATGTGATACTAGTGCTAACATATGGATGTGATACCAGACCTAACATATGGATGTGATACCAGAGCTAACATATGGATGTGATACCACTGCTAACATATGGATGTGATACCAGAGCTAACATATGGATGTGATACTAGTGCTAACATATTGATGTGATACCAGAGCTAACATATGGATGTGATACCAGAGCTAACATATGGATGTGATACCAGTGCTAACATATGGATGTGATACTAGTGCTAACATATTGATGTGATACTAGTGCTAACATATGGATGTGATACCAGAGCTAACATATGGATGTGATACTAGTGCTAACATATGGATGTGATACCAGTGCTAACATATGGATGTGATACTAGTGCTAACATATTGATGTGATACTAGTGCTAACATATGGATGTGATACCAGAGCTAACATATGGATGTGATACCAGTGCTAACATATTGATGTGATACCAGAGCTAACATATGGATGTGATACTAGTGCTAACATATGGATGTGATACTAGTGCTAACATATGGATGTGATAATAGTGCTAACATATAGATGTGATACTAGTGCTAACATATAGATGTGATACTAGTGCTAACATATAGATGTGATACTAGTGCTAACATATAGATGTGATACTAGTGCTAACATATAGATGTGATACTAGTGCTAACATATAGATGTGATACTAGTGCTAACATATGGATGTGATAATAGTGCTAACATATAGATGTGATACTAGTGCTAACATATAGATGTGATACTAGTGCTAACATATAGATGTGATACTGTGCTAACATATAGATGTGATACTAGTGCTAACATATAGATGTGATACTAGTGCTAACATATGGATGTGATACTAGTGCTAACATATAGATGTGATACTAGTGCTAACATATAGATGTGATACTAGTGCTAACATATAGATGTGATACTGTGCTAACATATAGATGTGATACTAGTGCTAACATATAGATGTGATACTAGTGCTAACATATAGATGTGATACCAGTGCTAACATATCGATGTGATGGTCGGAAGTCCACCCAGACTTTAGATAGGAGACTAAATGTCTTTTAAAACAAATGTCTACGTAGGATCTCAAACATAAACTGGGAAGAACACATTTCAAATTAACAGATAAGAGACGAATCTAAACAAGAATACGAGTCGAGCTTTATAAGAAGAAGGAAATACATCGGTCATGTGCTGAGAATGAATGAAGAAATACTTTCACGTCAGGCATTCATGTGGAAACTATCTGGTAAAAGAAAAAAAAGGCAGACCAAGAGATCCACTACGGAGAACAATTAATAGGGAAGGCCCAACAATGGGGGCTAAGCAACAACCAAGAACTTCAAGATCGTCAATCATTGAGAATATGAGCCCGCCATATGTACCGTATCGGTCTGGGAGGAAAACGAATGAATGAATAAATGAATGAATGAATGGATGAATGAATGAATGAATAAGACGTATGATTACAAGAAGGGCCAAGAAAGAAAAGCACCTCAATTAAAATTAACGCTGTAAAATAAGGGTGGAATGAAGGAAGAAAAAGAAAGGAACGTCGGAGATTAATTTGAAGAAGAAGAGTTGAGCATTTGTTGGGTTGGTCTGAAGTTTGTAGACGTCCATGACGTGTTGGGTTGTGGGGTTGGGTTGCTTTATGTTTGTAGACGTCCATGACGTGTTGGGTTTATGGGGAAGGGGTTGTGTTGCTTTATGTTTGTAGACGTCCATGACGTGTTGGGTAAGGGGGCGGGGTTGTGTTGCTTTATGTTTGTAGACGTCCATGACGTGTTGGGTAAGGGGGCGGGGTTGTGTTGCTTTATGTTTGTAGACGTCCATGACGTGTTGGGTAAGGGGGCGGGGTTGTGTTGCTTTATGTTTGTAGACGTCCATGACGTGTTGGGTAAGGGGCGGGGTTGTGTTGCTTTATGTTTGTAGACGTTCATGACGTGTTTGTGGGGTTGGGTTGATTTATGTTTGTAGACGTCCATGACGTGTTGGGTTATCACACAACTACCTACTCACAATCACTTACATGTTACCACACAACTACTTCCTCACAATCATCTACATGTTACCACACAACTACCTCCTCACAATCACCTACATGTTACCACTCAACTACCTCCTCACAATCATCTACATGTTACCACACAACTACCTCCTCACAATCACTTACATGTTATCACACAACTACCTCCTCACAATCACTTACATGTTATCACACAACTACCTCCTCACAATCACCTACTACATGTTATCACACAACTACCTCCTCACAATCTCTTGCATGTTATTACACAACTACCTCCTCACAATCACCTACATGTTATCACACAACTACCTCCTCACAATCTCTTACTTGTTATTACACAACTACCTCCTCACAATCACCTACATGTTATCACACAACTACCTCCTCACAATCACCTACATGTTATCACACAACTACCTCCTCACAATCACCTACTACATGTTATCACACAACTACCTCCTCACAATCACCTACATGTTATCACACAACTACCTCCTCACAATCATCTACATGTTATCACACAACTACCTCCTCACAATCACCTACATGTTATCACACAACTACCTCCTCACAATCACCTACTACATGTTATCACACAACGACCTCCTCACAATCACCTACATGTTATCATACAACGACCTCCTCACAATCACCTACATGTTATCACACAACTACCTCCTTACAGTCATCTACATGTTATCACACAACTACCTCCTCACAATCATCTACATGTTATCACACAACTACCTCCTCACAATCACCTACATGTTATCACACACCGACCTCCTTACAATCATCTACATGTTATCACACAACTACCTCCTCACAATCACTTACATGTTATCACACAACTACCTCCTCACAATCATCTACATGTTATCACACAACTACCTCCTCACAATCATCTACATGTTATCACACAACTACCTCCTGACAATCACCTACATGTTATCACACAACTACCTCCTCACAATCACCTACATGTTATCACACACCGACCTCCTCACAATCACCTACATGTTATCACATACGATATCCCCAGAGATTCATCCCAACAAAATTGACGAACGTACCAAATAAATCTTCAATCAACGACTTTTTTCACTGAACACATATAATCACCAACACTAGCGTTACAATCGTTGCACGATTTGTGACCTCAGAATTCATCAACTTTCTATGCTAACGGGGATAGCAATGTCCTCAGATTGATGCGGCTCATACTCTAGTGATTATAATTTCGTGTTTGTCGAATGTCATGTTTGTTTGTCGAATGTCATGTTTGTTTGTCGAATGTCATGTTTGTTTGACGGTGGCATGAACTGAAACTCTTCATTTTCAGGTTTTTGTGTGAGTCTCTCTAAATCTAGAGAATTGTTGAATAGCAGATAATGAATGTAGATACAATAATTCGTTATGATGTGTGGCAATAGTTTTCTGCACTCGCATTCGGGCTAAAGTTCAGTTCATATGTGGGATGTTGGCTTCACGACCAGTCCACACGTCATTTCCTGGTCTTAACTCTTTCCGTACCTTTCGCCGCACAGTGCGTCACTTCCGAGTTGATTATTGTGAACCCTCATCTGATAATATTCTTTTTAATGTATTGTATCGCTTAGGTAATTGTAAAATCCTTGTTCAATTATTAAAACATTTATATATACTAGGTTACATGGTAGATTAATCTAAATATGTAAAGTAATTGTTAAAACCATGACAAATGTTGTCTCTGAAATCCGTTGCATTAATGAAAAGCTACCGCACGGAAAAAGTTAACGGATAGTAAACTCTGTCAGTAAGTTTCAACGCAATTTACGCCATGGTGATTTCGGTCACGTACGTTTATCATCAGAGTGTATCACTGTCAGTTTGATTCGTGTAAAAGTAAAGGTAAAAGTAAAGGTAAATGTAAAGGTAAAGGTAAAAGTAAAAATGATAAAGGTAAAGTACGAGACTTCAATGGGAGCCGCGATAGCTCAGTGGTTAGTGAACTGGACTACAAAGGACAAGGGGTAGGGTTCGATCCCAACCGATGGCTTCCGGGTTCACCCAGCCTTAAATGGGTACCGGATTTTTTTCTGGGAAAGTAAAGCAGCACGGGCGTAATACCGACCACATTACCCCCAAAATCATGTGCTGAAGGTCTGTAAAATATAGGGTCACTAACACCATATTCCCTATACGCCACTTGGCGTGACGGGGGTACTTGACTTACTTTACGAGACTTTAATCGCGTCTTACCACGCTAGTTTTCACCCATATGTGCTCGACCGCTTATCCACAAGTGTTCTGAGACTTCTGGATAGTATCGCTTCAAGCATCGAAACTCATGAACCCATTTCTGCCAGTGGCTGGGTCCACGGGGGGTTATTCTTTTCTAACCGGGTGTACAATTGACACTGCTTCCAGCAAGAATCTAACACGTCTTGTCCGAACATCGGTAGCCGAGTCGGGTTTTGATTCGTGTTTCTTCATCAAACCATATTCCTTTGACATGTCTTTATCATCTTGCTATTGGTGAGATCTAATTATGTGTTCAGTTATTCAAAGATTTAGATAAAATAGGTTGTGTGGTAGTTAAATGTAATGAATTTTGATTAAGATTTAAATCATTAATAATCTAGTCTCTGACATCACTACCGTGCCTCGGTAGCCTAGTTGGGAAAACCACCCGACTGGACTACCGACGTTCGGACAACCCGTGTTCGATTCCCGCTGGGAGCAGTGTGAGTTATACTCGGGGTTGAGAAACAAAAATACCCCCACGGCTTACCCAACTGTTGGCAGAAATGGGTACCAGGGTATTACCCTGGGAAGGTGAGGAATGTCGCCTCGCATCGTGAGTTTCGATGCTTGAAGCGACACTATCCAGAAGTCTCCGAACATTTCTGGATATGCGGCCGAGCACATATGGGTGGAAACTCGCGTGCTAAGACGCCGGTTCAAGTCTCGTACTTAACCTTGACCTTAGATAAGCCTTTTCGTTCTGAGTTAAAGGGGTAAAGTCAAGGTCTTAGGTCACTATGGGTCGGATACAAGATGAAAGACATGACCTGGGTCTTGTTTTCCAGATGGAAGACGACAATTATCCAAGTGGGACTCTCCCCGCACGTGACAGGGGCCAAGACACTGGAGATCTGAAATAACAAACTCAAGCTGTCAGTTAAGACCTTCAAGCCATCCATCAGCAGTTTAGGCTTTTGTTGTGTTTGAGATGACCGCTTAATTCAATCGGAATCAGGACTAACGACATTTGTGTTGTAGTGTGATTTCAAGTGATTCTTTCTGGTTTAGATTGTTCTTTGTGCGCTCGGATCGTGCGATTCACCGAAGTGGAGGCCTAACTTCATTTTTTGGGGGGACAGCTATTATTATCGTGTTATTCTTACTGATCATGAAGCTCGTGCGGATTTGGTGAGGGCGCATGGACATTATGCTGCCTGTGACGGCCATTACGACGACCCGGAAGTATCAGTTTTGAGCTGTGCGCCATTTGTAGAGTGCAGCGCGTTCAATAGTTAAACAGTGTGAAAGTCAGGGCGCACCATTTTCACAGAACGCAACGCGTTCAATAGAGAAGTATGAACGATTGCGATAAACACTTTGTTGGTTTCTGTAACGGGGACTGAGCAGATATTGAAATGCCCCACCTACAGTGAAGCCGTTCTTTTCTAAAGTCTCTCTCTCTCTCTCTCTCTCTCTCTCTCTCTCTCTCTCTGCGATCAGGACTCAATCAGAGTAGGATTCCAGACTCTCACATGACGTCAGCTGTCAGGTTAAGTTTTTCTAAAGTCAAAGTCAAAGTTTTCATGACAATTATTGCTTCATAAAATATGTTTTGAATTTATTTCAAAACTAACTTATTTATTTCTTTCTTTCCATGTGTGATACAAATGTACAAACAGACGAAACAATGTAATTCTAGATGTGGAAGTAATACACTACAATATTCTACAGATGGATGTAGCACTGCGATATTTGTAGTGAATAGAAGAGGTTCCTACGGTGAGTCTTACCATTTTTTTTAATTTTGAAAATTCTAGAAATAAGGAAATTGATTGTCATAGAGACATTTCTAGACACCGAGACATTTCTAGACACAGAGTCATTTCTAGACACATAGACATTTCTAGACACCGAGACATTTCTAGACACAGAGACATTTTTAAACACGGAGGCATTTCTAGACACAGATACATTTCTAGACACCGAGACATTTCTAGACACTGAGACATTTCTAGACACAGAGTCATTTCTAGAAACAAAGACATGTTTAGATACAGAGACATTTCTAGACACCGAGACATTTCTAGACACAGAGACATTTCTAGACACTGAGACATTTTTAAACACGGAGGCATTTCTAGACACAGATACATTTCTAGACACCGAGACATTTCTAGACACTGAGACATTTCTAGACACAGAGTCATTTCTAGACACATAGACATTTCTAGATACCGAGACATTTCTAGACACAGAGACATTTCTAAACACCGAGACATTTCTAGACACAGAGACATTTCTAGACACCGAGACATTCCTAAACACCGAGACATTTCTAGACACAGATACATTTCTAGACACCGAGACATTTCTAGACACCGAGACATTTCTAGACACAGAGACATTTCTAAACACCGAGACATTTCTAGACACAGAGACATTTCTAGACACCGAGACATTCCTAAACACCGAGACATTTCTAGACACAGATACATTTCTAGACACCGAGACATTTCTAGACACTGAGACATTTCTAGATACAGAGTCATTTCTAGATACAGAGTCATTTCTAAACACTGAGACATTTTTAAACACGGAGGCATTTCTAGACACAGAGACATTTCTAGACACCGAGTCATTTCTAGATACAGAGTCATTTCTAGGCACAGAGTCATTTCTAAACACTGAGACATTTTTAAACACGGAGGCATTTCTAGACACAGAGACATTTCTAGATACCGACACATTTCTAGACACAGAGACATTTCTAGGCACAGAGACATTTCTACATACTGAGTCATTTCTAGGCACAGAGAGATTTCTAGACACCGAAATATTTCTAGACACCGAGACATGTCTAGACACCGTAATATTCCTAGGCACCGAGACATTTCTAGACACAGAGACATTTCTAGGCACAGAGACATTTCTACATACTGAGACATTTCTAGACACAGAGAGATTTCTAGACACCGAAATATTTCTAGACACCGAGACATGTCTAGACACCGTAATATTCCTAGGCACCGAGACATTTCTAGACACAGAGACATTTCTAGACACCGAGACATTTCTAGACACAGAGCCATTTCTAGACACAGAGACATGTCTAGACACCGTAATATTCCTAGGCACCGAGACATTTCTAGACACAGAGACATTTCTAGACACCGAGACATTTCTAGACACAGAGCCATTTCTAGACACCGAGACATGTCTAGACACCGTAATATTCCTAGGCACCGAGACATTTCTAGACACAGAGCCATTTCTAGACACCGAGACATTTCTAGAAACAAAGACATGTTTAGATACAGAGACATTTCTAGACACAGAAACATTTCTAGACACCGAGACATTTCTAGACACAATGACATTTCTAGGCACAGAGTCATGTGTAGACACCGAAACATTTCTAGACACAATGACATTTCTAGGCACAGAGTCATGTGTAAGACACCGAGACATTTCTAGACACCGAGACATTTCTAGACACCGAAACATTTCTAGACACCGAGACATTTCTAGACACAATGACATTTCTAGACACCGAAACATTTCTAGACACCGAGACATTTCTAGACACAATGACATTTCTAGACACCGAAACATTTCTAGACACCGAGACATTTCTAGACACCGAAACATTTCTAGACACAATGACATTTCTAGACACCGAGACATTTCTAGACACCGAGACATTTCTAGACACCGAAACATTTCTAGACACCGAGACATTTCTAGACACCGAGACATTTCTAGACACAATGACATTTCTAGACACCGAGACATTTCTAGACACCGAGACATTTCTAGAGACCGAAACATTTCTAGACACCGAGACATTTCTAGAGACCGAAACATTTCTAGACACCGAGACATTTCTAGAGACCGAGACATTTCTAGAGACCGAGACATTTCTAGAGACCGAAACATTTCTAGACACCGAAACATTTCTAGACACCGAGACATTTCTAGAGACCGAGACATTTCTAGACACCGAGACATTTCTAGAGACCGAAACATTTCTAGACACCGAGACATTTCTAGAGACCGAGACATTTCTAGACACCGAGACATTTCTAGACACATAGACATTTCTAGACACAGAAACATTTCTAGACACCGAGACATTTCTAGACACCGAGACATTTCTAGACACATAGACATTTCTAGACACAGAAACATTTCTAGACACCGAGACATTTCTAGACACCGAGACATTTCTAGACACATAGACATTTCTAGACACAGAAACATTTCTAGACACCGAGACATTTCTAGACACCGAGACATTTCTAGACACCGAGACATTTCTAGACACATAGACATTTCTAGACACAGAAACATTTCTAGACACCGAGACATTTCTAGACACAGAAACATTTCTAGACACCGAAACATTTCTAGACACCGAAACATTTCTAGACACATAGACATTTCTAGACACAGAAACATTTCTAGACACCGAAACATTTCTAGACACCGAAACATTTCTAGACACAGAGACATTTCTAGACACAGAAACATTTCTAGACACCGAGACATTTCTAGACACCGAGACATTTCTAGACACATAGACATTTCTAGACACCGAGACATTTCTAGACACCGAGACATTTCTAGACACAGAGGCATTTCTAGGCACAGAGACATTTCTAGACACATAGACATTTCTAGACACAGAGTCATTTCTAGACACAGAGTCATTTCTAGGCACAGAGTCATTTCTAGACACAGAGACATTTCTAGGCACAGAGGCATTTCTAGGAACAGAGGCATTTCTAGGAACAGAGGCATTTCTAGGCACAGAGGCATTTCTAGGCACAGAGACATTTCTAGGAACAGAGGCATTTCTAGGAACAGAGGCATTTCTAGGCACAGAGGCATTTCTAGGAACAGAGGCATTTCTAGGAACAGAGGCATTTCTAGGCACAGAGGCATTTCTAGGCACAGAGGCATTTCTAGGAACAGAGGCATTTCTAGGCACAGAGGCATTTCTAGGCACAGAGGCATTTCTAGGAACAGAGGCATTTCTAGGAACAGAGTCATTTCTAGACACAGAGACATTTCTAGGCACAGAGGCATTTCTAGGAACAGAGGCATTTCTAGGAACAGAGGCATTTCTACACAGAGACATTTCTAGACACAGAGGCATTTCTAGACACAGAGACATTTCTAGACACAGAGTCATTTCTAGACACAGAGGCATTTCTAGGAACAGAGGCATTTCTAGGAACAGAGGCATTTCTACACAGAGACATTTCTAGACACAGAGTCATTTCTAGGCACAGAGGCATTTCTAGGAACAGAGGCATTTCTAGGAACAGAGGCATTTCTACACAGAGACATTTCTAGACACAGAGTCATTTCTAGACACAGAGTCATTTCTAGACACAGAGTCATTTCTAGACACAGAGTCATTTCTAGGCACAGAGGCATTTCTAGGAACAGAGGCATTTCTACACAGAGAGACATTTCTAGGCACAGAGACATTTCTAGGCACAGAGACATTTCTAGGCACAGAGACATTTCTAGGCACAGAGACATTTCTAGGCACAGAGACATTTCTAGGCACAGAGACATTTCTACATACTGAATCATTTCTAGTCACCGAGACATGTGTAGACACCGAGATATTTCTAGGCACCGATACATTTCTAGACACAGAGACATTTCTAGAAACAGAGACATTTCTAGACACCAAGACATTTCTAGAAACAGAGACATGTTTAGACACCGAGACATTTCTAGAAACAGAGATATTTCTAGACACAGAGACATTTCTAGGCACAGAGTTATTTCTAGGCACAGAGAAATTTCTAGACACAGTGACATTTCTACATACAGTCATTTCTAGGCACAGAGACATTTCTAGACACAGAGAAATTTCTAGACACCGAGACATTTCTAGACACCGAGACATATATAGACACCGAGACATGCCTAGACATTGAGATATTTCTAGGCACCAAGACATTTCTAGACACAGAGACATTTCTAGAAACAGAGACATTTCTAGACACCGAGACATTTCTAGAAACAGAGACATTTCTAGAAACAGAGACATTTCTAGACACCGAGACATTTCTAGAAACAGAGACATTTCTAGACACCGAGACATTTCTAGACACAGAGACATTTCTAGAAACAGAGACATTTCTAGACACCGAGACATTTCTAGAAACAGAGACATTTCTAGACACCGAGACATTTCTAGAAACAGAGACATTTCTAGACACCGAGACATTTCTAGAAACAGAGACATTTCTAGACACCGAGACATTTCTAGACACCGAGACATGTCTAGACACCGAGACATGTCTAGACACAGAGACATTTCTAGAAACAGAGACATTTCTAGACACATAGAAATTGTTCATAACAGACTTTAAATAAAAATACAGATGGACAACTGATACAATGTTGAGAAATGCATGATCGCCCCCGCCAATTGGTATGACGCAGACGTAACATACGATAAACATGGCTGACTTGATAAGAAATGAAGTAGTCCAAGTTTTATGACCGATCACTACCATAGTCTGTACATGAATTAAAAGTTACATCAAGTTACACTGAAGTCTTTCATTTCATTTTTTAGCTTTCTCTGAAAGCGGGTGAACCTGTTTTGTAGTTGTGCGCTTTCACCTGGTCTTTGAGAACGTTGAACATCAAAGACTGGAAGAATGTGTTGATAGCAGAAATTACCGACTTTTCGGACAGATCGAATTGATAGCTTTTGAAGTGACGACAATTCTCAGAAAGATATGAGGATATGTCCGTGAGACGTTCTCGCTAAGAAAATCAGCGTTTCGACAAGCATGTTCGTACGCAATTTCAATGAAATGATTTTATAGTACTGGTATTGACACAAGATATGCTTGTTTCAACACGGTCGGGTGACTTTTGTGAAAAGTAACGGCTTACAGTTTGAACTGTTGAGTGTAGGAAGCGTTTGTTGATATCAAAGAGGGATGTGACATTAGTGTACGATATTCAAGACACTGTCTTGTACTTGCGACCTTAGTGTACGATATTCAAGACACTGTCGTGTACTTGCGACCTTAGTGTACGATATTCAAGACACTGTCTTGTACTTGCGACCTTAGTGTACGATATACAGGACACTTTCGTGAAAAAGTAAAGAGCCCCGTCACGCCAAGTGGCGTATAGGGAATATGGTGTTAGTGGCCATAATTTTTATAGACCTTCGGCACATGATTTTTGGGGTAATGTGGTCTGTATTACACCCGTGCCGCTTTACTTTCCCTGAAAAAAATCCGGTACCCATTTAAGGCTGGGTGAACCCGGAAGCCTTTGGTTGGGATCGAACCCTACCTTTTGTCCGTTGTAGTCCAGTTCACTAACCACTGAGCTATCGCGGCTCCCGCACTGTCGTGTACTTGACTTAAAAATAGACGGTTATACTACGTCCCCATACCTTGGAGTGTATACCACACCCCAATCCAGCTTGTTGCAGGAGCTACTGAGTTAAGTGCTCTGTGCATTACGTGAGCTGCGTGTTTCATCCGTTTTGATCATGTTCCGATATTCCAATTGTTTACGATGAATGATGATATCGTATGACAGGGACCAGTTGACCGTGTTCACTTTCTATGCGGTTTCACCCTATGTCTTTTGACGTGTGCTGAGACTGCTATGATGGGAACTACAGCTACCGTTCTTTGTTTGGGAGATGAGTTGGTAATTCGGATGATTCCACTAGCACGGGCGGTTGAGCAATTATGGATTTTAATTCGTTTGCAGTGATACCGGGGCCTTTCATAACCAAATAACGAAATAACCACACCCCACTTCTGGATCCTGGTTATACTATGTCGCCATACCTTGGAGTGTATACCACACCCCACTTCTGGATCCTGGTTATACTATGTCGCCATACCTTGGAGTGTATACCACACCCCACTTCTAGATCCTGGTTATACTACGTCCCCATACCTTGGAGTGTAACCACACCCCACTTCTGGATCCTGGTTATACTACGTCCCCATACCTTGGAGTGTAACCACACCTCACTTCTGGATCCTGGTTATACTATGTCGCCATACCTTGGAGTGTAACCACACCCCACTTCTGGATCCTGGTTATACTACGTGCTTGTTTTTGTGTAACATTTCTAGATTCGTTTATTCTTCGTGAGGAATCGGTTTATATTGTATATTAACGAGCTAGTGGTTAGCTGGAGAAGGACACACACTTTGCGAAGTAAAGTAGAAGTTCCTTCCCCTGTCTTGCTAGACGTATTGGGAATTTGTTGTTAGTGGCAAGAATTGTCTATGACTACAGCACGTATGTGGGTGATGTGATCGGCATCACACCAGACCGCCTTTGCTTACCAGAAAAATATCTGGTACAATTTTTAGAGGCTGGGTGAACCACGGTGCCTTGTTGGTCACATATAAATAAATCCTCCATTTCTTAGGATTAAACCAGGACCATTTAGATCAGGAAGCGGGCGCACTAACCACTCAGCCATCGAGGCTCCATCTTCGAGGCGTCTATGAAAGGAGCTTCTGTTTATTTCTATCATTAAATGGGACAAAGTCATGGTCACTGAGTGACAAACTCCCTGGTGAACCACGCCCCCGAGTTCAATTCTCAAGTCTGGTCTGACTTCATGTCTTCGAGGTTCACCCACACATTGAAAATAGGTACATCTATTCATTTTTTCTATGAAGGGAGGGAGACCTCACGTAATACCGTCCACCTAACCCATAAAGCTTGAGTCTGATTGCCAATAGAGATAAGAAGAATAGGCCAACCATGTTATATTTTTTGTTCGCCGGCTTTTTATCTCTGACGAAGTCCATAGAGACTAGGAACTGAATTTTAAGTGCTAATCCGTTTTTCCCTGGCAGCCGTGTGCACAGGGGTCCCTCGCCGTACAGGCAGATAACTCCGTCTTCAGAGGTACCCATATTTTTTCCCGTCCATGAATAATTTACGTTTCAACTCGAGCCTCGCTGCTGAGACCAGGGGTGGTTGCCGCAGAGAGAAATCTTAAATAAAAATCACAACCGGTGCAGCCGGATTTGAACTCACAACCTCTCTGTCTCGAGGCAAGACGCCGACCTCGTGACCAACTAGTCACCTCCCTCCTTGTATGTGTTTGTGTTAGAGCATCCGTCGATATATTTGAATAATTGACTATCACGATTCTCTTGCCATTACTTCTGACACACGAATCATTCAGCACAGCACACGAACTCTTAGCACCCACATGCGATTTCGGAAAGAATTGTTTCTTTATTATGAAATATAAATTAAATTTTACCTTCATTTTTTTCTCATTCGACCTCTGACATTATCATACAGCCTCTGACATTATCATACAGCCTCTGACATTATCATACAGCCTCTGACATTATCACACAGCCTCTGACATTATCACACAGCCTCTTATTTTAATTTACAACAGTTAAGGTTCTTCAGTGCGCTCATTTTGAACACTGGGCCTGGGTTTTTTTCGCCTCCGATAGTACTAGGTGTTTGATTAATCTACTTTGAGGTCAGTGGACAACAGATAACCTGATAGTTCTGAATGGGATTCGAACAGAAACCATAGTGCTTGTAAGGCCGGTGCTTTACCTGAACGATGTAGCCACGGCCAAGCAGTGGAGAGATAGTGATTTTCTATCCATCCATCCATCCGTCCGTCCGTTCGTCTGTCTGTCTGTCTGTCTACCTACCTACCAACCTACTAACCTACCTACCTACCTACCTACCAACCTACCTACCTGCCTGTCTACCTGTCTGTCTGTCAACCTGTCTGTCTGGCTGACTGTCTATCCATCTATCTGTATGTCTGTCTGCCTATCTATCTATCTATCTATATATATATATCTATCTATATATCTATCTATCTATCTATCTATCTATCTATTTGTCTGTCTGTCTTTTTGTCTGTCTTGTTTGTCTGTCTTGTCTGTCTGTCTGTCTATCTGTCTGTCTTGTCTGTCTGCCTGCCTGTCTGTCTATCTTGTATGTCTGCCTGCCTGTCTGTCTGTCTTGTCTGTCTTGTCTGTCCTGTCTGTCTGTCTGCCTTTTTGTTTGTCTGTCTATCTTGTCTGTCTGCCTGTCTGTCTATCTGTCTGTCTATCTATCTGTCTGCATGTCTGTCTGTCTGTCTGTATGTCTTGTCTGTCCTGTCTGTCTGTCTGTCTGTTTGTCTGTCTATCTGTCTGTCTGTCTGTCTGTCTGTCTGTCTGTCTGTCTGTCTATCTGTCTTGTCTGTCCTGTCTGTCTGTCCTGTCTGTCTGTCTGCCTTTCTGTCTGTCTGTCTGTCTATCTTGTCTGTCTGCCTGCCTACCTGTATGTCAATCTGTCTGTATGTCTCTCTGTCTGTCTATCTGTCTGTCTATCTTAATTTCACTCCCGTTTACTCTCCATCGGGTGTCGTGAGAGATACAAAGTTCTCGCCCTCCTGACAGCCTCCACGATTCCCATCCTTATCGTTTCACGGATGTCGTCAGTCCATCTAACCCTGACCCTAACCCTAACCCTAACCCTAACCCTGACCCTAACCCTGACCCCAACCTTCAACATTTGATTCATTAGTAAACACAATAATACTGACACAACAACAACAAAGTTTTGATTGAACAAGTAGATAATATAACCTTTATAACCATCAAGGAGATATATCAACTTTCACACGTCTATACAAGCAGATATCAATACTTCACTAATGATTAAAAACAAATGTCGTATCTCCCTGCAATTTTATTTTATTTTCATTTTATGTAAACATTAGATAAACATTAACACAACTAAACATTCAGCTAAATTTGCAGTTTAGGTCCGGGATGATCTATTTGTGAGTCGTAGAATCATTCTAAAAATATGCGTTCCTTAAATAAACAGTTAGAAAACAGAATAGATTTCATTCTGTCCGTCACTACAGAGAGCCAAACATCTGCAGGAATATGCCAAATGTATAGATGTATATATATTGTGAAGAAATGCAAAATGAATTGGTTTGGCCACATATCTAGATCGTCTGATATCTAGTATAGGTCATTCTGCAAGCAACTGTGAAGGGAAGGAGTAGGAGAGGTGGGCGGGGAGAAATTGGGAAGATAATATCAAAGAATAGACTGGCCTTAACTTTGCTGAGTCGAAAAGTATGGAGAAGTTTTACGAAGTCTGTCAGTTGTGCTCAACGAGATCGGAGTTATACGAAGCTGCAGAAGAGGAATGAGAAGAAGAAGGAGAAAAAAGAAGGAAGAAGGAGAAAAAGTAAAGAAGAAGAAAGAAGAAGAAGAAGGAACACACTACACAAGAGCTGCATTACTCAGGCACATATTATATGCTAACATGTGCAAAGAAAGTTATTGCGCAACCAAATCATGCCAGCACAGACCAATGAAAGGGTTCCACTGTTTTATGTAGAAGCCTTGACTATTGGAAGTGAATCATGGACAATTGGAAATCTTCGGAGACCTCATAAATCTGGTTTTACAGAAGAACTCTTGGTATATTGTGGCGGTCTAAAGAGAGCTATTACCAGAACATTTTGAAAGATAAACTGATGTCCACGTCATATAGGAGCAGTCATCATTTTATGTCACGTGATGTGAAGAGAACAAAAGTTGTCAAATCATCGGACAGCTATCACCACTATTGTCCACTCATTGGACAGCTATCACCACTATTGTCCACTTATCGGACAGCTATCACCACTATTGCCCGCTCATTGGACAGCTGTCACCACTATTGCCCACTCATAGGACGGCTATCATCACTATTGTCCACTCATTGGACAGCTATCACCACTATTGTCCACTCATCGGACAGCTATCACCACTATTGTCCACTCATTGGACAGCTATCACCACTATTGTCCCCTTATCGGACAGCTATCACCACTATTGTCCACTCATCGGACAGCTATCACCACTATTGTCCACTCATCGGACATCTGTCTCCACTATTGTCCACTCATTGGACAGCTATCACCACTATTGTCCACACATCGGACAGCTATCACCACTATTGTCCACTCATCGGACAGCTATCACCACTATTGTCCACTCATCGGACAGCTATCACCACTATTGTCCAACAAGGAAATAACTCTGGAGGCAAAACGGGCACTCTACAATACAATCTTCATCCCAAAGTTGTGCTACCAATGCCAGTCCTGGACCCTAGATGCAAGAACAATAAGAAAAATAACCACTACTGAGATGAAATATGTTAGACGAATGGCAGGAAACAGTCTGAGAGATAACATTCGATAATTATCTGTAGAAATGGAAATTTATGGAGAGAAATAATTATTATCAGTAGGGTTAAAAAGTTGCGCCGAGACATAATCACCTACACCAGCTATATTTAAAATGGTAAAAAATGAACACTGCTATCGTCGAGCAAACAGAGAAGTTGATTTGTCTATGAACGCTGGAAGCGTTTCCAGGAAGTAGGCTGGTTTTGTGACTTGCCCCTGACATTTGTTGCGACCCGTGTCCTCCGACAGCGGCCTTGATGGCATGAAGAAGGGGGTACTTTCCCTTGTTACACATCTGCGGATGTGACGTTGTCAGTTTTATTTGACGTAAACACTTCCTTGACTTTTTTATACACGCAAATAAATGAAATGTTAGATTATAACAAATAAATGAAATGTTAGATTAGAGCAAATAAATTAAATGTTAGATTATAACAAATACATGAAATGTTAGATTATAACAAATATATGAAATGTTAGATTATAACAAATAATTGAAATGTTAGATTATAACAAATAAATGAAATGTTAAATGTAACAAATAAATGAAATGTTAAATATAACAAATAAATGAAATGTTAAAATTAACAAATAAATGAAATGTTAAATTATAACAAATAAATGGAATGTTAAATTATAACAAATAAATTAAATGTTAGATTAAGGCAAATACATGAAATGTTAGATTATAACAAATAAATGAAATGTTAGATTATAACAAATAAATGAAATGTTAGATTATGGCAAATACATGAAATGTTAGATTATAACAAATAAATGAAATGTTAGCTTGTAACAAATAAATGAAATGTTAAATTTTAACAAATAACAAAACTATTTTAATCTAAAGTTAACAGTTTGATGTAACATTATATTGAAAGACAACAATTTGAGGGCTTGAAACGTACACACAGAAAAACAAATCATTCGACAATATTACAATTACATTTCAATTCGTCAGCATTGCCAACTCTATAAATATATTTTTGCATTATGAAAAGTAAACTAAACTGCATAAATATTTATAAAATAATGAAATAAATTTAAACATAAATGTCCCCAATGACTGTTAAACATAAATGTCCTTAAAGACAGTTAAACATAAATGTCCTCAAAGAATGTTAAACATAAATGTCCTCAAAGAATGTTAAACATAAATGTCCTCAAAGAATGTTAAACATAAATGTCCTCAAAGAATGTTAAACATAAATGTCCTCAAGGAATGTTAAACATAAATGTCCTCCAAGAATGTTAAACATAAATGTCCTCGAAGAATGTTAAACATAAATGTCCTCAAGGAATGTTAAACATAAATGTCCTCAAAGACTGTTAAACATAAATGTCCTCAAAGACAGGTAAACATAAATGTCCTCAAAGACAGGTAAACATAAATGTCCTCAAAGACAGGTAAACATAAATGTCCTCAAAGACAGGTAAACATAAATGTCCTCAAAGACTGTTAAACATAAATGTCCTCAAAGAATGTTAAACATAAATGTCCTCAAAGACTGTTAAACATCTGTGTATATGTCTACAGCAGGTGTAAATGAAGCAAAATAAAGTAAATGTGTAAATTATAAATGAGAAATTGAAGTTTACAGATAGATAATAATGAAAGAATAGATTATCGATGATTTGAAACTAAAGAAATAGGGCAGATATCTTCAAGTAAAACCAGAAATAAACGTGATTTGGTGCCCACCTTTCCTGTAAAATCATCCTGGTCTATTGACCAAAACATGACACCGGACAGCCCTTGGTCCAGCATCCATTTGATCTGTTGGAGGTATTTAAGGTGATATTTTAACTGTGCACCGGGGGAGGATAGGTCAATGTGGCAAATGAGGGAATAGATGAGTATGTCGATGATGTCAGCGATAACAAACGTGTGGTGATATGGTGACGAATAATCAATCAATGAATATTAGTCTGAACTTTAACTTGAGAGGTGGCAGTTCAATGAATCTGGGAAAGGTTATAACAATGGGAGGAGTCCATATATAAGTAATCTGAACAATATATAAGATATGAACAATATAGAAGATATGAACAATATAGAAGACATGAACAATATAGAAGAAACAACAATATAGAAGATGTGAACAATATAGAAGATGTGAACAATATAGAAGATGTGAACAATATAGAAGATAAGAACAATATAGAAGATAAGAACAATATAAAAGACATGAACAATATAGAAGATAAGAACAATATAGAAGATATGAACAATATAGAAGACATGAACAATATAGAAGATAAGAACAATATAGAAGATATGAACAATATAGAAGACATGAACAATAAAGAAGATAAGAACAATATAGAAGACATGAACAATATAGAAGATAAGAACAATATAAAAGACATGAACAATAAAGAAGATAAGAACAATATAAAAGACATGAACAATATAGAAGATAAGAACAATATAAAAGACATGAACAATATAGAAGATATGAACAATATAGAAGATATGAACAATATAGAAGATATGAACAATATAGAAGACATGAACAATATAGAAGATATGAACAATATAGAAGATATGAACAATATAAAAGACATGAACAATATAGAAGACATGAACAATATAGAAGATATGAACAATATAGAAGACATGAACAATATAGAAGATATGAACAATATAAAAGACATGAACAATATAGAAGACATGAACAATATAGAAGATATGAACAATATAAAAGACATGAACAATATAGAAGATATGAACAATATAGAAGATATGAACAATATAGAAGATATGAACAATATAAAAGACATGAACAATATAGAAGATATGAACAATATAGAAGACATGAACAATATAGAAGATATGAACAATATAGAAGATATGAACAATATAAAAGACATGAACAATATAGAAGATATGAAGAATATAGAAGACAACAATATAGAAGACAACAATATAGAAGACAACAATATAGAAGATAACAATATAGAAGACATGAACAATATAGAAGTCAACAATATAGAAGACAACAATATAGAAGACAACAATATAGAAGATAACAATATAGAAGACATGAACAATATAGAAGACAACAATATAGAAGACAACAATATAGAAGATAACAATATAGAAGATATGAACAAAATAGAAGACAACAATATAGAAGACAACAATATAGAAGACATGAACAATATAGAAGACAACAATATAGAAGACAACAATATAGAAGACAACAATATAGAAGATAACAATATAGAAGATATGAACAAAATAGAAGACAACAATATAGAAGACAACAATATAGAAGACAACAATATAGAAGACAGCAATATAGAAGACATCAATATAGAAGACAGCAATATAGAAGAAAGTACCTGATTACTAGTTACAACATATAGTATATGTTATTGTCATATATTATCATATGTGTAAATGAAACATATTCGAGTCAGTGCTGAGTTCTTTAATAACATCATCCGCAGTCTTCGAACCCAGTCCTAGTCGATTTCCCTGAGCATGCTCATCGAGTCGCTCAGAAAGCCCACATGAATCAAAGGTTGTGCTTCTAGTCAGCTCATCGCTTTAATTACTGATCTTATCGTTGTTTGTGACTGAAATGATAACAACAGATGATAGCACTCGACCGACGCCGTTGAGATAAGCGAAACGAGCACTCACTTTTAATGTGACACTCTCCTGGTCCTCATAGCCCACCCAGTCGTCACCGTGAACACAAAACGGCACTCGTTGCTGGACATCGAACATCCTTCTAGCGGTCGGCCTTGACATCATGGCACAAATCTGGTAACAGTTTCTCAAAAGTTGACGCCAACTACCACAACATTGTGAAACAAATAATGCAGGAAATATGTGTTGGCAAAAATGCTCATTAGAAAATGAATATAGAAACTTACTTATGAAATGTATATATGACAAGTTCTTAAATGTTATGTAGAGCCAGTCTTAACATATGGATGTGAATCATGGACAATAGAACAGCAAACAAGCAAATCACTGGAGGCCGTAGAAATGTGGTTTTACAGAAGAATGTTGAGAGTACCATGGACAGCTTAGAAGAGTAATGAAAAAGTTCTGAAAGAGGTCAAAGCTAAAAGAGAGCTAGTTTCCAATATTAGGAAGAAACAATCATCATTTTTTGGCCATGTAATGAGAAGAGAACCACTGGAATATATTGTAACAACTGGAAAAATTGAGGGACGAAGAGATAGAGGGAAGCAAAGAGAAAAAATAACAGACAACTTAAGAGAATGGCTTGGCAGAAGGTCAGCAAAAGAAATGATAAATAGCTGCTGAGATCGAAAATTGTGGAGAGACATGATCACCTACGCCAGTAGGCCCGGTACTTGGTGATGAGTACAGTATCGTAGGCATATCTTAGGTTATTTATTATCTTCCCATTAATGTTTAGGCCCGGCATCTCTATGATGTTTTTAAAGATTTGCTCAGTGAATAGATTGAACAAGCTTAGGCCAGGTCAAAAATATTATTGCCAGAACACAGTCCGATTACAGCGATGAAGGATTTAGAAAGCTAAAGACAATTCTGAACACAACTTTCTGTCTTAATTCTTCCATTTGTGTTGTCCCTCGGCATTTAGATTCATGCAGAGGCACTGAAAGAACACAGGCATTTGCAATTATTGGCGGAAATATGGGTTGCTAGAAATGGTTAACGGTTGTGTTATGGTATGATCTTTTCGATTTATTTGTTTGGTGTCACCAACTCTAACAATCTCCATTGTGGGACAGTTCCTTGCAGCTGTCTAGTCTGTAATACCTGTCCGTGTATATTTGAGAGTTACAAGATCATGCCCATCATATTGTTTTTATCTCACTATAAATGTTAAACAAATCTGGTGACAGTACACAATATTCCCTAACACCCTATTTTATTTGTTGAAACATTCCCAGTTGGTTTTCATTTATAATGACCGCTGTTTGTTGCCAGTACATGTTCTTTATTATTCTTATGTATTTACTGTCTACGTTTATGCCTTATAAATGTATTTTTTTGTTTTTATCGTATATTTGGCATTAAAAATAGAAAAGACAAATGACACATGACATTTACCTCTGGGTAAGCCAAGCCTCCCTCTAGAAGGTAATGTTCGCCCACCCTCACCTGTCCTGTCACAGGTGAGCCGACATCTGTTACCTTTGGGTTGGCCAGGACCAGCCGTCTCCCCACACCTGTGATGCCTGCTACAATCTTACTGGCAGGTAAACCTCGGTCCCGCCAATACTGGACAGTCCAGTTCTTGACACGTGACAGGAAGCGAACACAAAATGAGCGTCACTATAATTAACTTGATTAATTCCTATTATTACATCACAACTTTAACCAAATATATAACTTGACATGCCACAAAAACAAAGTATTTTCTTATTTTACTACTCTTCTTTTTCTTCTTCTTGTTTCTACTTCTTTTCTTCTACTTCTTCTTTTCTCCTTCTCCTCCTGCTTCTTCTTCTGCTTTGCTCCTTTTCCTGCTCTTTCTTCTTTTCATCTTCCTCTGCTTCTTTTCTTTTTCTTCTTTTCTCCTTCTCTTCCTCCTTCTTCTTTTCTCCTTCTCTTCCTCCTTCTTCTTTTCTCCTTCTCTTCCTCCTTCTTCTTTTCTCCTTCTCTCCCTCCTTCTTCTTTTGTCCTTCTCTTCCTCCTTCTTCTTTTCTCATTCTCTTCCTCCTTCTTCTTTTCTCATTCTCTCCCTCCTTCTTCTTTTCTCCTTCTCTTCCTCCTTCTTCTTTTCTTCATATTCTTTTCTTTTCTCCTTCTTCTACTTTTCTTCTTATTCTTCTTTTTTTCTCCTTCTCCTGCTTTCTTCTTCTTTTCTTCCTCTTATTTTCTTCTTATTGTTTTCTTCTTCTTCTTCTTCTTGTTCTTATTCTTTTCATCTTCCTCCTCTTCTTCTACTTTTCTCCATCTTTTCTTCCTCTTATTTTCTACTTATTGTTTTCTTCTTCTTCTTTTCTTCTTCTTCTTATTTTCTTCCTCTTATTCTTCTTTTCTCCTTCCGTCACGCCAAGTGGCGTATAGGGAATATGGTGTTAGTGATTATAAATTTTACAGACCTTTGGCACATTGGGAGCCGCGATAGCTCAGTGGTTAGTGAACTGGACCACAAAGGACAAGGGGTAGGGTTCGATCCCAAACGACGGCTTCCGGGTTCACCCAGCCTGAAATGGGTACCGGATTTTTTTTCTGGGAAAGAAAAGCAGCACGGGCGTAATACCGACCAAATTACCCCAAAAATCATGTGCTGAAGGTCTGTAAAATATAGGGTCACTAACACCATATTTCCCTATACGCCACTTGGCGTGACGGGGGTACTTTACTTTTTTTTACTTACCATTCTAAATGTTGGATTAAATAGAACTTACCATTCTAAATGTTGGATTAAATAGAACTTACCATTCTAAATGTTGGATAAATAGAGCTTACCATTCTAAATGTTGGATTAAATAGAACTTACCATTCTAAATGTTGGATAAATATAACTTACCATTCTAAATGTTGGATTAAATAGAACTTACCATTCTAAATGCTGGATGAAATAGAATTTATCATTCTAAATGTTGGATTAAATAGACCTTACCATTCTAAATGTTGGATTAAATAGACCTTACCATTCTAAATGTTGGATTAAATAGACCTTACCATTCTAAATGTTGGATTAAATAGACCTTACCATTCTAAATGTTGGATTAAATAGACCTTACCATTCTAAATGTTGGATTAAATAGACCTTACCATTCTAAATGTTGGATTAAATAGAACTTACCATTCTAAATGCTGGATGAAATAGAATTTATCATTCTAAATGTTGGATTAAATAGACCTTACCATTCTAAATGTTGGATAAATAGAACTTACCATTCTAAATGTTGGATAACTATAACTTACCATTCTAAATGTTGGATAAATAGAACTTACCATTCTAAATGTTGGATAAATAGAACTTACCATACTAAGTGTTGGATTAAATCGAACATCTGGCCTGGAAAAGAGTGGACTGTTGAAGGCAGTCACCTGGCTTGTTCTTGTCGTGTAATCGTAGGTCATAAGGTGGACATAATCCACATACCTGACATTTGTAAATTGTTAAATTTACACAAAACATGAACAAGAGTTACCATAAGCGTACATGCCACATTTAACAATGTGACCTAGTGAACCGGTGTTTCCGTAATTGAATGTCGAGTAATGTATTGACTTATGTTCTGTTTTAATCTTTTCGTGGAATCAGCTTCACTGCAGTCTTGATTATCCCATATCCGCTCCACCTCATGTCACAGCATCCTCGAAATCGCGTTGACATATTCTGTTGAGAATCTCGACCTTCGTGAATGTCCAGGTCGGCTGCCCTGGCGACGATTCCAAGCAACTTTTATCAAGTCAAGTCAATTTCAAGTTCAGATCAGTATTCTCATGAAGGTTATTGCCGAAACCCCGTACTTTGTCTCGTCTCTCTACACGTTTAGCTGTTGTGTAACACTGTGTATTTATCTTGCAATGTAAAGTAACGAAAAGTGAAGTAAGGTAAAAGTAAAGTCCAGTTAAACAAAGTAAAGTAAAGTAAAGTAAACTAGAAAAGTAAAGTAAAGAGTGAAGTAAAGTAAAACAAAAGTAAAGTAAAAAGTAAAGTTACGTAAAAAAGTAAAGCAACAAAAAGTACATTAAAAGTTAAAAATGGAAAGTAAATTAACAAAAGTAAAGTAAAGTCTACTGTAGAGTAAAGTAAAGTATAGTAAAGTAAAGAAAAGTAAAATAGAATAAAGTAATGTAAAATAAATTAACCTTAAAGTAAAGTTGAGTAAATAAAGTAAAGTTAAGTAAAGTAAAGTAAAGTAAAGTAAAGTAAAGTAAAGTAAAGTAAAAGTAAAACTAAAGTAAAGTAAAACGTTTAAAGGGATTGTTATCACCAAACAGCACTCAAACCATTGTAAACATACAACAGCTACCATCATTACTGGAACATGGCACCATGTTATCTAGAATGAATGAATAAATGAATGAATAAATGAATGAATAAATGAACGAATAAATGAATGAATAAATGAACGAATAAATAAATGAATAAATGAACGAGTAAATGAATGAATAAATGAACGAATAAATGAATGAATAAATGAACGAATAAATGAATGAATAAATGAACGAATAAATGAATGAATAAGTGAACGAATAAATGAACGAATAAATGAATGAATAAATGAACGAATAAATGAATGAATAAATGAACGAATAAATGAACGAATAAACGAATGAATAAATGAACGAATAAATGAACGAATAAATGAATGAATAAATGAACGAATAAATGAATGAATAAATGAATAAATAAATGAACGAATAAATGAACGAATAAATGAATGAATAAATGAACGAATAAATTAATGAATAAATTAACGAATAAATGAACGAATAAATGAATGAATAAATGAATGAATAAATGAACGAATAAATTAATGAATAAATTAACGAATAAATTAACGAATAAATGAACGAATAAATTAATGAATAAATGAACGAATAAATGAATGAATAAATGAATGAATAAACAATTTGAGATGTGACATCTTTAAAATGTGGAAAGAAAAATGTGAATGACGCAAATGTCACGTAACACTAAGCTCTAACCTTGAGATGCTGGGGATATCATAACCCTCGTCGATGTGACTTTGCCCCGCAGCTCCAGCCAGGCTCAGTATCATCCTCTCCTTAGTCTTATCTTCGTCAAAAGCCTCCCTCAAGGCCTGTCATGTGATAATTAATGCAAACTTCTTTAACGAGAAAATACAAATTCATGTCTGTATATCAAGCGCGCTTTTTTTTGTTGTTGTTGTTTTTGTTAACATTTTTCAAATTAACATTCCTAACTCCTTGATCAATCATTCTATCTATCTATCTATTGACCTTTCGAGCCGTAGCCGGCCCATAGGGCGTAGACCAAGATACACCTCCTCCTATCTGAATTTGTGTTCTAGCGGTTTTCTTTTAAAGATATTTTATCAAATCTCGCCATTTGTCTCTGTTCTGTGCAAGCAGCTCTATCTCATTGAGGGAGCCGAATCCTGCTGCTCTTGCCTCTCTCATCAATCATTGACCAATATTTAAACACCAAACAATAGACCCAACTGGGCTACCGGCGTTTGGGCAACCCGTGGTCGATTCCCGCTGGAAGCAGCGTGAGTTGTACTCTTGCTTGGAAAAATAATACCCCAGCGGTCGACCCAGCCGCTGGCAGAATAGGGTACCAGGGTAGTACTCTGGGAAGGTGAAGAATGTCGCCTCGCATCATGAGTTTCGATGCTTGAGGCGACACTATCCAGAAGTCTCCGAACACGTTTGGATAGGCAGCCGAACACGTATGGGTAAAACTCGCGTGCTAAGACGCCGATTCAAGTCTCGTAATTTACCTTTTACCTTTATTTTTATCTTTACCTTTACCTTTACAATTACCTTTACCAAACATTTAACACAAACATACCTTCAAGAGACTGACCAATCTATCACGACTTGAGCTGTTCGGGTACTCCCAGTCTATATCCAGCCCATCAAAGCCCCTTTTTCTCAGAAAAGCCACCGAAGATTTTGCAAACCTTTTCAAGACTTCGTCACTTTCCGTCACAGAATGGAAGCCGTCACCGTGATCGTTTTGACCTCCCACAGAGAGCAATGTTCGGAGACCCGCATTCAGTCTCTTCAGATTGTTGAATTCTCTGAATGAAGAGAAAGATAATTGTTCTTGCAGAACTTGACTAGGATTATCACACATTCTCTGAGTGAAGAGGAAGATAATTGTTCTTGCTGAACTTGACTAGGATTATCGCACATTCTCTGAATGAAGAGAAAGATAATTGTTCTTGCTGAACTTGACTAGGATTATCACACATTCTCTGAATGAAGAGAAAGATAATTGTTCTTGCTGAACTTGACTAGGATTATCACACATTCTCTGAGTGAAGAGAAAGATAATTGTTCTTGCAGAACTTGACTAGGATTATCACACGTTCTCTGAGTGAAGAGAAAGATAATTGTTCTTGCAGAACTTGGCTAGGATTATCGCACATTCTCTGAATGAAGAGAAAGACAATTGTTCTTGCAGAACTTGACTAGGATTAACGCACATTCTCTGAATTAAGAGAAAGACAATTGTTCTTGTTGAACTTGACTATTATTATCACACATTCTCTGAGTGAAGAGAAAGATAATTGTTCTCGCAGAACTTGACTAGGATTATCACACATTCTCTGAATGAAGAGAAAGACAATTGTTCTTGCAGAACTTTACTAGGATTATTACACATTCTCTGAGTGAAGAGAAAGATAATTGTTCTTGCAGAACTTGACTAGGATTATCGCACATTCTCTGAGTGAAGAGAAAGATAATTGTTCTTGCAGAACTTGACTAGGATTATCACACATTCTCTGAGTGAAGAGAAAGATAATTGTTCTTGCAGAACTTGACTAGGATTATCGCACATTCTCTGAGTGAAGAGAAAGATAATTGTTCTTGCAAAACTTGACTAGGATTATCGCACATTCTCTGAGTGAAGAGAAAGATAATTGTTCTTGCTGAACTTGACTAGGATTATCACACATTCTCTGAGTGAAGAGAAAGATAATTGTTCTTGCTGAACTTGACTAGGATTATCACACATTCTCTGAGTGAAGAGAAAGATAATTGTTCTTGCTGAACTTGACTAGGATTATCACACATTCTCTGAGTGAAGAGAAAGATAATTGTTCTTGCTGAACTTGACTAGGATTATCACACATTCTCTGAGTGAAGAGAAAGATAATTGTTCTTGCTGAACTTGACTAGGATTATCACACATTCTCTGAGTGAAGAGAAAGATAATTGTTCTTGCTGAACTTGACTAGGATTATCACACATTCTCTGAGTGAAGAGAAAGATAATTGTTCTCGCAGAACTTGACTAGGATTATCACACATTCTCTGAATGAAGAGAAAGGCAATTGTTCTTGCAGAACTTTACTAGGATTATTACACATTCTCTGAGTGAAGAGAAAGATAATTGTTCTTGCAGAACTTGACTAGGATTATCGCACATTCTCTGAGTGAAGAGAAAGATAATTGTTCTTGCAGAACTTGACTAGGATTATCACACATTCTCTGAGTGAAGAGAAAGATAATTGTTCTTGCAGAACTTGACTAGGATTATCGCACATTCTCTGAGTGAAGAGAAAGATAATTGTTCTTGCAGAACTTGACTAGGATTATCGCACATTCTCTGAGTGAAGAGAAAGATAATTGTTCTTGCTGAACTTGACTAGGATTATCACACATTCTCTGAGTGAAGAGAAAGATAATTGTTCTTGCTGAACTTGACTAGGATTATCACACATTCTCTGAGTGAAGAGAAAGATAATTGTTCTTGCTGAACTTGACTAGGATTATCACACATTCTCTGAGTGAAGAGAAAGATAATTGTTCTTGCTGAACTTGACTAGGATTATCACACATTCTCTGAGTGAAGAGAAAGATAATTGTTCTTGCTGAACTTGACTAGGATTATCACAAATTCTCTGAGTGAAGAGAAAGATAATTGTTCTTGCTGAACTTGACTAGGATTATCACACATTCAGTCATTAACAAGGGAGCCGCGATATCTCAGTGGTTAGTGAACTGGACTACAAAGGACAAGAGGTAGGGTTCGATCCCAACCGACGGCTTCCGGGTTCACTCAACCTTTAATTGGCACCGGATTTTTTTCTGGGAAAGTAAAGCGGCACGGGCCGACCACATTACCCCAAAAATCATGTGCTGAAGGTCTGTCAAATTTACGCTAACACCATATTCCTTATACGCCGCCACTTGGCGTGACGAGGGGCACTTTACTTTTTTACAGTCATTAACAAACAATAAAATAGCTGGCGTAGGTGATCATGTCTATCCACAACTGTCTAGCTCTACATCTGTTTATCATTTCTATGAGTGTAGGACAAAGAAATCCATTTAAATGTGCATGCACGCGGACCTGTTTTTGGAAACTTCTTTTACTCCGTGCTTTGTGTGCATATTTTCACTTGTGTGCACGCACAAGTACCCCGTGCGCACTTCCGTTTCTACCACATGAGAGCATAATTGGACGATCTTATTTTTCTTTTCATTTCATCTTCTAGTTCGGAATTATTATATTTCTGTTTCTTTTCTTTTAATTTTAAATACATTTTTCTATGTGTGTTCTATGTTTGTTCCAGTTGAAGGCCTGTTGGGTTGAAACGTCGTTCTGGTTTGTATTGTCCACTTGTTGCGTGAAACTTTAACCACACCGCTTTTTTCTGCTTTTTTTTCATTCCCTTGTTGACTTCCTAGAAGACCGTTCTCTTAAACTCGTATTATTATTTCTCTCTTTTTTTGCTGATTCTCAATTTCTTCTATTTTTTTTTATTGCCACCATATTTTATAGCTGTATCCTTCACAGATCTGTCTGTCTGTCCGTCTGTCCGTCGTCTGTCCGTCTGACTGTCTGCCCTACCGTCCATCTGTCTGTCTATCTGTCTTTCCTACCATCCATCCATCTGTCTGTCTGTCTATCTGTCTATCTGTCTCTCTGTTTGTCTGTCTGTCCTACCGTCCATCTGTCTGTCTGCCTGTCTGTCATACCGTCTGTCTGTCTGTCCTACCGTCCATCTGTCTGTCCTACCATCCGTCTATCTATCTGTCTGTCTATCTGTCTGTATGTCTTTCTGTCTGTCCTACCGTTCATCTGTCTGTCTGTCTGGCTCTCTGGCTCTCTGTCTGTCCTACCGTCCATCTGTCTGTCCGTCTGTCTGTCCTATCGTCCATCTATCTATCTGTTTGTCCTACCGTCCATCTGTCTGTCTGTCTGTCCTACCGTTCATCTGCTTATCTGTCTGTCATACCGTCCATCTGTCTGTCTGTCTGTCCTACCGTCCATCTCTCTGTCTGTATGTCTGTCTGTCCGTCCGTCCGTCTTTGCGTCCGTCCGTCCGACCAATCGTCCGTCCGTCTGGTCTTTCTGTCTGTCTGTCTGTCAGTCTATAGATAATATAACCTAAATATTGCTGATGATACTGTATTACTAGCAGAAAATCCTGAAGTTCTACACAAATACTTAATGAAATAAACACGACAAGCAAAAAATATAGATTAGATATGAATCTCAAAAAGACGATGATCATAAACAAAGAGAATACTCAAAACCTACAAGTGGATATCAAAGTTGAAGGAATAGATCTGGAGACAGTTCAGAGCTACAGCTACCTTGGACATACTATAACCAGTGATGGAAAATGTACAACTGAAATAAACAAAAGAATAGGAATGGCAGAAAGTAATTTTAATGTCATGAAAAATATACTAACATCAAAACAAATAACACCAGGGCTAAAACTAAGAGTAGCAAAATGTTACATCTTCTCAATATTCCTATATGGTGCAGAAACATGGAAATTTGACAGGAAATCGGAACAGAAAATTGAAGCTTTTAAAATGTGGATTTATAGAAGAATAGGACGGAAAGAAAAGAAAACAAACGATGAAGTCTTAAAACTTCTAAAAATAAAAAGAGAACTACTAAACACAATTCAAACAAGACAAATGCTAATTTTAGAGCATGTTAATAGAAACAACAGCCTACATAAAGTAATATTGGAAGGGAAAATACAAGGTAAAAGAGGCAGACCAAGACTAACATGTACGAGTAACATCAAAAAATGGACAAATCAGCCTATGACAGCTTGCATTATCAAAGCAAGAGACAGAGCGGATTGACGATTCATGATAGCCAATCTTGGATGCGCAAACAGCACTCAAACCTACCTGTATTTGCCTACATGATCAGGTCTTGGGTCCTCCAACCAACTGTCAGCCGCCATCAGAAGCCTGGAGTTGCGATCCAGCTTCCCGAAGGAGTAAATGAGAATCGAACAGAGGTTCGGGTTCACGTCTTGCACGTCAAATCTAGCGAGAGCAGATTCTCGGGCGTATGCCCAGCTCGGAAAGTAGCAGACAGTCACAAAGTCCTTGCTTGTCACTGGAGATAGCCAGAGAGATAACGTGCTATCACCATCATTTTAACTTGCTATCACTATAATTTTAACTTGCAATCACTATAATTTTAACTTGCCAACACTACAATTTTAACTTGCTATCATTATAATTTTAACTTGCAATCACTATAATTTTAACTTGCCAACACTACAATTTTAACTTGCTATCATTATAATTTTAACTTGCCATCATTATAATTTTAACTTGCCATCACTATAATTGTAACTTGATATCACTATAATTGTAACTTGCCATCACTATAATTGTAACTTGATATCACTATAATTGTAACTTGATATCACTATAATTTTAACTTGCCATCACTATAACTTTAACTTGCAGTCATTCAAATATTAACATAATCTCATATTATTATAAGCCTATCGGATATCTGCTCAATAAATAATACAAGCAACAGTAGAAATAAGGACAAATGAAGAATGTACCCACCAAATGACAAGAAAATGGCAACATTCACTAGAATCGACATTTCTTGTTTGACTTTCATGTCCAGGGTTGATTCTTCATCTTTGAGTCACATGAAAATATCAAATTTATTCTTATTCTATAAATTGATGACAATTTGATAGTTAAATTGATAATTAAACGACAGAATACAATCAAAACTTATACAGAGCCTTCATTGACCAGGAAAAAGCATTCGACAGAGTAAACAGAGAACAACTGTGGGAGATACTAACAACATACGGAGTAAGCCAACATCTAACCAACCTTATTAAAAGTCTCTACGTCAACAGCAGCTGCAGGGTCAGAACAGCAGCAGGCTACACAGACTACTTCGGAGTTAGATCAGGTGTAAGACAGGGGTGCGTACTATCCCTCCTACTGTTTATTACATACATGGACTATATATGCAAGCTAGCCAACCCATCAGAGACAGAGGAGATCAACGAGCTTTTATTTGCAGACGATCAGGCACTAATACATGAAACAATAGAAGACCTAACAAGAACACTTAAACAAACACAGCAGCTCAGGAACAAAATACAACATGAAAATCAACATCAACAAAACAGAAGTCATGAATGTCGCCAAAAATAAACAGAACATCAACATAACTATAGAAGGCAGGCAACTAAAACAAGTAGAGGAATTTAAATACCTAGGAAGTTTAGTGACAAAACGATAATTCTCAAACAGCAGAGATAGAATCAAGATGCAACAAAGCTTGTCAAATCATTGGACAGTTATCACCACTATTGTCCAACAAGGAAATAACTCTGAGGTAAAACGAGCACTATATAATACAATCTTCATCCCAACGTTGTGCTACCAATGCCAGGCCTGGACAATAGATGCAAGAACAATAAGAAAAAAATAACCTCTACTGAGATGAAATGTGTTAGACGAATGACAGGAAACAGTCTGAGAGATAAGATCAGATGTGATGAACTGAGAAAAAAGCTAGGAATAGCCCCCGCCATAGAATATATAAGGAAACAACAGATAAAATGGTTTGGCCACGTGACAAGGCAGAAAGAACAAAACACAACACAGCGAGCCTTCAAAAAACGTTGTGAGAACACCAGACCCAAGGGTCGACCACGAAAAAGATGGATTGATTGAATATTAGAAGCACTAGGAAACATAAAAACAGCAGAGGCGAACAGAAGAGCAAAAGACCGCAAATTATATCTCCCCTCGACGCTGAAAGGCAGATGAGGATGGAAAGAAGAAGAAGAAGATAAATTGATGCACATAAAAATATAAAGTTTATTGTTACTCTATCAAGTGATGCACATAAAAATATAAAGTTTATTGTTACTCTATCAAGTGATGCACATACAAATATAAAGTTTATTGTTACTCTATCAAGTGATGCACATACAAATATCATTAGAATATTATCCTCATGGACTGGTGAGATAACAATATCATAAATTTACTGTTCTCTTGACCGATGTGTAATTGTCCTCTAACAGTCAATTATTCGAGAGCGACTCAACAAAATGTCCTTGCAACAAAATGTCCATGCAACAGAATGTCCTTGCAACAAAATGTATGCAACAAAATGTCCTTGCTACAGAATGTCCTTGCAACAAAATGTATGCAACAAAATTTCCATGCAACAAATTGTATGCAACAAAATGCCCATGCAACAGAATGTCATTGCAACAAGATGTCCATGCAACAAAATGTCCATACAACAAAATGTCCTTACAACAAAATGTCCATACAACAAAATGTCCTTACAACAAAATGCCCTTGCAACAAAATGTCCATACAACAAAATATTGTAACCAATAAACTTATTCTTATTGGTAATCTTTCATCAATAACTTGAAACTCGAGTGGGAGGAATTCCATTGAAGTAAATAAAAGAGAATAACAACAACAACGTTGTTGCTCAAAATAGCTATTTGTAACTAACACTTTATTGAAAATAA
The DNA here is from genome assembly GCA_032433765.1 of Megaustenia siamemsis. NCBI lineage: Eukaryota > Metazoa > Mollusca > Gastropoda > Stylommatophora > Ariophantidae > Megaustenia > Megaustenia siamemsis. The sequence continues at coordinate 4,715,886 of JAVIAB010000145.1, read as the reverse complement.
TGTTTGTTTCAACAAAAATATATAAAACACATAATCATATTAAATCACATACATATATATATTAAATCACATACATATATATTAAATCACATACATACATATTAAATCACATACATATATATTAAATCACATACATATATATTAAAGCACATACATATATATTAAATCATATACATATATATTAAATCACATACATATATATTAAATCACATATATATTGAATCACATACATATATATATTAAATTACACATACATATATATTAAATCACGTACATATAGATTAAATCACGTACATATATATTAAATCACATGCATATATATTAAATCACATACACATATATTAAATCACATACATATATATTAAATCAAATACATATATATTAAATCACGTACATATATATTAAATCACATACATATATATTAAATCACATACATATATATTAAAGCACATACATATATATTAAATCACATACATATATATTAAAGCACATACATATATATTAAAGCACATACATATATATTAAAGCACATACATATATATTAAATCACATACATATATATTAAATCACATACATATATATTAAAGCACATACATATATATTAAATCACATACATATATATTAAAGCACATACATATATATTAAATCACGTACACATATATTAAATCACAAACACATGCACATTGAAACACATATGAGAATGTATATTAAACAAACAGATGCGTCAGGTTGGTTGGTAGTCATATAGATAGGTAGTTAAGTAGATAAACTTGAATAAGACAGAGAGCATACCTAGACAGATGGACAGATGTATGGTAGTATGGTAGTATGTATGTTCGAGTATACGTGCGTGTTGTGTACAAACATGTGGGTTGATAAGTAAATAGAAAACAAGCTACTGAAATATTTACCGGCCGAATGACTACAAATGTAATATCCATGCAATTACTGACTGCATTAGGACATATACACTACAACGTCAGTACTAGAAACGGCAACATTGAAACTGGTAAACAAGCTGTCTGCTGTGTTTTTTAAATTTATTTTTGAATGAAAGTTTCCCTGTTTGTTTGCTCGCTTGTGTCAAACGAGCCTGGATCACGTGACAGCATCGTTCTCCTCCCCCCCCCCTTTTCAAGGCAAACCTTGGATCACAAGGACACTCGTTGTTCGTCATCCAGAAGATTATCTGTCAGCCCCTGCGAAAGAGCCCATGCCTGGCCCAATACTTCAAGCGGACAGTCAGTCGGAGAGTCTCTACGGCCAGACATTAGGATCCCTAGCGAAACAGATATCAATCTATAATAGGATCCCTAGCGAAGCAGATATCAATCTATAATAAGATCCCTAGCGAAGCAGATATCAATCTATAATAAGATCCCTAGCGAAGCAGATATCAATCTATAATAGGATCCCTAGCGAAACAGATATCAATCTATAATAGGATCCCTAGCGAAACAGATATCAATCTATAATAGGATCCCTAGCGAAACAGATATCAATCTATAATAGGATCCCTAGCGAAACAGATATCAATCTATAATAGGATCCCTAGCGAAACAGATATCAATCTATAATAGGATCCCTAGCGAAACAGATATCAATCTATAATAGGATCCCTAGCGAAACAGATATCAATCTATAATAGGATCCCTAGCGAAACAGATATCAATCTATAATAAGATCCCTAGCGAAACAGATATCAATCTATAATAAGATCCCTAGCGAAACAGATATCAATCTATAATAAGATCCCTAGCGAAACAGATATCAATCTATAATAGGATCCCTAGCGAAGCAGATATCAATCTATAATAGGATCCCTAGCGAAACAGATATCAATCTATAATAGGATCCCTAGCGAAACAGATAGCAATCTATAATTGGATCCCTAGCGAAACAGATATCAATCTATAATAGGATCCCTAGCGAAACAGATATCAATCTATAATAGGATCCCTAGCGAAACAGATATCAATCTATAATAGGATCCCTAGCTTAACAGATATAAATCTATAATAGGATCCCTAGCGAAACAGATATCAATCTATAATAGGATCCCTAGCTAAACAGATATCAATCTATAATAGGATCCCTAGCTTAACAGATATAAATCTATAATAGGATCCCTAGCGAAACAGATATCAATCTATAATAGGATCCCTAGCTAAACAGATATCAATCTATAATAGGATCCCTAGCGAAACAGATATCAATCTATAATAGGATCCCTAGCGAAACAGATATAAATCTATAATAGGATCCCTAGCGAAACAGATATCAATCTATAATAGGATCCCTAGCTAAACAGATATCAATCTATAATAGGATCCCTAGCGAAACAGATATCAATCTATAATAGGATCCCTAGCGAAACAGATATCAATCTATAATAGGATCCCTAGCGAAACAGATATCAATCTATAATAGGATCCCATACCTAAACAGATATCAATCTATAATAGGATCCCTAGCGAAACAGATATCAATCTATAATAGGATCCCTAGCTAAACAGATATCAATCTATAATAGGATCCCTAGCTAAACAGATATCAATCTATAAACATTATGCTTAAATTAAAAAAAAAAAGTAAAGAGCCCCCGTCACGCCAAGTGGCGTATAGGAACATGATGTTAGTGACCATCATTTTTACAGACCTTCGGCACATGATTTTTGGGGTAATGTGGTCGGTATTACGCCAGTGCCGCTTTATTTTCTCAGAAAACAATCCGGAACCCATTTAAGGCTGGGTGAACCAGGAAGCCGTCGGTTGGGATCGAACCCTACCTCTTGTCCTTTGTAGTCCAGTTCACTAACCACTGAATGCTTATTAAATGGGCCATTTTTATTTGAATATCAATGGCAATCTTATCTATCTACCTATCTATCTATCTATCTATCTATCTATCTATCTATCTATCTATCTATCTATCTATCTATCTATCTATCTATCTATCTATCTATCTATCTATCTATCTATCTATCTATCTGTATGCCATTTTTGGTAGCCATTTAAAGTGGCCGGGTGACCCAGGAGCTCTTCATGTTGGAAATAAGATATGCTTTTCAAGATCAAATCACGAGTCTTCAATAAATGTTGCGAGAACACCAGACCCAAGAGTCGACCACGAAAAAAGAGATGGACTGATGTAATATTAGAAACACTAGGAAACATAACAGAAGGAGAGGCCAACAGAAGAGCAAAATATCGCAAATTATATCTTTCCTCGACGCTGGAAGGTAAATGAGGAAGGAAAGAAGAATCAAGATAAGAGTCGCTGAATAATTCAAAATGGGCACAGAATGACGTCAGTGATGACAACTTCCTGGGCGACGACTCAGACCAGCCTCTCTTTGAGGACCTGATCTGATATCAAACAAGGGACTTCAAACCCGTGTTTACATAACCACGACACATCCCTGGGGTCTGTTGCAGGGATCAAACCTGGGTTCACGGACAACCTGGTGGCCAATTTCTTTATTCTTTAATTCAGAGTGTTCTCTTTCTTGCCCCCCCCCCCCCCCAACCCCTCATTTCCTTAAACTGAGACGACATACTTCTACTCTAAGATGGGATTTCGAAATTTGGCCACGGTCCGCGAAACGTTGGGTCCTCTTTGTAAGAATTTGTCGATTTTTAGCTGCATTCTTTCCTTTTTACATTTCTCTTCCTCCCTCTTTCTGTGGACCGACAGTGCTGTGAGGCACGGATACAACATTCTTCTTCTTTCCTTACTCATTTGCCTTTTAGCGTTGAGAGAAGATATAATTTGCCGTCTTTTGCTGTTGTTTTAGCCTCTGTCGCGGTTGTTTCCTAGTGTTTCTAATATTCCACCAATCCATCTTTTGCTCTTCTGTTGACCTCTCCTTTTGTTATGTTTCCTAGTGTTTCTAATATTCCACCAATCCATCTTTTGCTCTTCTGTTGACCTCTCCTTTTGTTATGTTTCCTAGTGTTTCTAATATTCCACCAATCTATCTTTTGCTCTACTGTTGGCCTCTCCTACTGTTATGTTTCCTAGTGTTTCTAATATTCCACCAATCCATCTTTTGCTCTTCTGTTTTTCCTCTCATTTTGTTATGTTTCCTAGTATTTCTAATATTCCACCAATCCATCTTTTGCTCTTCTGTTTTTCCTCTCCTTTTGTTATGTTTCCTAGTGTTTCTAATATTCCACCAATCTATCTTTTGCTCTACTGTTGGCCTCTCCTGCTGATATGTTTCCTAGTGTTTCTAATATTCCAACAATCCATCTCTTTCGTGATCGGCCCTTGCGTCTGGTGTTCTCGTAATGTTATATAATACTTGCTTTGTTGTGTTTGATCGCTCTGCTTTATCACACGTCCAAACCATTTTATCTGTTGTTTCTTAATATATATATTCTATGCTGGGAATTATTCCTAGCTTTTTTTCTCAGTTCCTCATACCCCCACGGTCGACCCAGCCGTTGGCAGAAATGGGCACCAGGGTATTACCTGGGAAGGTGAGGAATGTTGCCTCGCATCTGAGTTTCGATGCTTGAGGCGACACTATACAGAAATCTCCGAACATTTCTGGATAGGTGGCCGAACACATATGGGTGGAAACTCGCGTGCTAAGACGCCGGTTCAAGTCTCGTACTTTACCTTTTATTGTATGTTAGAGTTCCCAATCTGTGTCTGGCGTCATTTCTATGTTGGACAATGGTGATGATAGCTGTCCAATAATTCTACAAGTCTTGTTACATCTAACATATCATGTTTTGCTATTCTCTGTTTTAGCCCTGGTGTTATTTGTTTTGTTGTTAGTATATTTTTTATATTTTTTAAATGTTGCCCTACTTAAAGAATTTTTATTTGCTGACGATGCAGCCCTAGTCGCTCATAGTGAGGCCACCCTACAGTCGCTGATCAACAACCTGGATAAAGTATGCGACCTTTTTTCACTGTCAATTAATGTTACTCTTAATATATCAAACTTGTGTGCTTAGCACACTACTATATGGATCCGAAACCTGGACAACATACTCAAACCAGGAAAAAAGACTAAATGTCTTCCACATGCGATGTCTCCGCAAAATAATGCACAAATGGCAGGACAAAATAACCAACTTAACTGTCCTGCAACGTGCTAAGACCCTAACAATCATGTCGATGCTCAGAAGTCGAAGGCTAAGATGGCTGGGGCATGTCCAACGGATGGAAGAAAAACGCATTCCTAGGCAAATACTATATGGTGAGCTAAAACACGGAAAACGACAAATCGGCAGATCTAAACTACGATATAGAGATATCTGCAAATCATCTCTGAAAGACTTCTCCATCTGTGAAAACGACTGGCAACATCTGGCAAGTGATCGCACATCATGGAGAGCACGTATAAGGAACGGTATAACAACATTTGAGACTGTTCTAAGACAGGACTTAGAAGAGAAGAGACTCATGAAAAAGGATGGTAAACCCTGTGGACCAGCGAGCCTGACCTGTTCATTATGTGACCGCGTGTGTTTGTCAAACATTGGTAGAATTAGCCACGAGAGAAGCTGTTCGGCAAAAACAATACCTCAAAAAAATACGCAATAGCCTCCACTAGACCGTCTGACAAGACGAAAAGGGCCATATATACATATATATTTTTTATGGCATTAAAATTACTTTTTGCCATTCCTATTCTTTTATTTATTTCAGTTGTACATTTTCCATCACTGGTTATAGTATGTCCAAGGTAGTTGTAGTTCTGAACTATCTCCAGGTCTATTCCTTCAACTTTGATATCCATTGCTGGACTAGTCTGAGATAAATTCACAAGCACTCAGAGTTAGTCTGAATCTGCCAGCGGAAGAGATGTTATAGATCAAGATGTTATAGAGAGAGATGTTATAGAGCGAGATGTTATAAAGAAAGGTGTTATAGAACGAGATGCTAAAAAACTAGGTGTTATAGAGGGAGATGTTATAGAACAAGATATTATGCAGGGATTGGTTCTAGAGCGAGAAGTTATAGAGGGAGATGTTGTAGAGGGAGATGTTATAGAAGGAGATGTTATTGAGGGAGATGTTATAGAGGGAGATGTTATAGAGCGAGATGTAATAGAGGGAGATGTTATAAAGGGAGATGTTATAGAAACGAGGTGTTTAAAAAAGATATGTTATAGGGGAGATGTTATAGTGGGATTGGTTCTAGAGCGAGAAGTTATATAGGGAGATGTTATAGAGGGAGATGTTATAGAGGGAGATGTTATAGAGCGAGATGTAATAGAGGAAGATGTTATAAAGGGAGATGTTATAGAAACGAGGTGTTTAAAAAAGATATGTTATAGAGGGAGATGTTATAGTGGGATTGGTTCTAGAGCGAGAAGTTATAGAGGGAGATGTTATAGAGCGAGAAGTTATAGAGACAAATATTATAGAGCGGGATGTTATAGAGGCAGATGTTATAGAGACAAATATTATAGAGCGGGATGTTATAGAGGCAGATGTTATAGAGACAAATATTATAGAGCGGGATGTTATAGAGGCAGATGTTATACAGACAAATATTATAGAGCGAGATGTTATAGAGCGAGATGTTATAGAGCGAGATGTTATAAAGCGAGATGTTATTGAGGGAGATGTTATAGAATGAGATGTTATAGAGGCAGGTGTTATAGAGGGAGATGCTATAGAAGGAGATGTTATAGAGGGAGATGTTGTAGAGGGAGATGTTATAGAGGGAGATGTTATAGAGGGAGATGTTATAGAGGGAGATGTTATAGAGCGAGATGTAATAGAGGGAGATGTTATAAAGGGAGATGTTATAGAAACGAGGTGTTTAAAAAAGATATGTTATAGAGGGAGATGTTATAGAGGGATTGGTTCTAGAGCGAGAAGTTATAGAGCGAGAAGTTATAGAGACTAATATTATAGAGCGGGATGTTATAGAGGCAGATGTTATAGAGACAAATATTATAGAGCGGGATGTTATAGAGGCAGATGTTATAGAGACAAATATTATATAGCGAGATGTTATAGAGCGAGATGTTATAGAGCGAGATGTTATAAAGCGAGATGTTATTGAGGGAGATGTTATAGAATGAGATGTTATAGAGGCAGATGTTATAGAGGGAGATGTTATAGAGGGAGATGTTATAGAGGGAGATGTTATAGATTGATATTTTATAGGGGGAGATGTTATAGGGAGAGATATTATAGAGCGAGTTGTTATAGAGGGAGATCTTATAGGGGGAGATATTATAGAGGCAGATGTTATAGAGACAAATATTATAGAGCGGGATGTTATAGAGGCAGATGTTATAGAGTCAAATATTATAGAGCGAGATGTTATAGAGCGAAATGTTATAGAGGGAGATGTTATAGAGGGAGATGTTATAGAGCGAGATGTTATGGAGGGAGATGTTATAGAGGGAGATGTTATAGAGACAAATATTATAGAGCGAGATGTTATAGAGCGAGATGTTATAGAGGGAGATGTTAAAGAACGATATGGTATAGAGCGAAATGTTATAGAGCGACATGTTATAGAACGAGATGTTATAGAGTGAGATGCAATAGAGCGAGATGTTATAGAGTGAGATGCAATAGAGCGAGATGTTATAGATCGAGATGTTATAAATCGAGATGTTATAGAGTGAGATGCAATAGAGCGAGATGTTATAGAGTGAGATGCAATAGAGCGAGATGTTATAGAGCGAGATGTTATAGATTAAGATGTTATAGAGTGATATGTTATAGATCGAGATGTTATAGAGTGAGATGTTATAGAGTGAGATGCAATAGAGCGAGATGTTATAGATCGAGATGTTATAGAGTGAGATGTTATAGAGTGAGATGCAATAGAGCGAGATGTTATAGATCGAGATGTTATAGAGTGAGATGTTATAGAGTGAGATGCAATAGAGCGAGATGTTATAGAGCGAGATGCAATAGAGCGAGATGTTATAGAGTGAGATGCAATAGAGCGAGATGTTATAGAGTGAGATGCAATAGAGCGAGATGTTATAGATCGAGATATTATAGAGTGAGATGTTATAGAGTGAGATGCAATAGAGTGAGATGTTATAGAGCGAGATGTTATAGAGTGAGATGCAATAGAGCGAGATGTTATAGAGCGAGATGTTATAGAGTGAGATGCAATAGAGCGAGATGTTATAGAGCGAGATGTTATAGAGTGAGATGTTATAGAGCGACATGTTATAGAGCGACATGTTATAGATCGAGATATTATAGAGTGAGATGCAATAGAGTGAGATGTTATAGAGCGAGATGTTATAGAGGGAGATGTTATAGAGCGAGATGTTATTTAGGGAGATGTTATAGAATGAGATGTTATAGAGGGAGATGTTATAGAGACAGATGTTATAGAGGGAGATGTTAAAGAGGGAGATGTTATATGGGGAGATGTTATAGATTGATATTTTATGGGGGAGATGTTATAGGGAGAGATGTTATAGAGCGAATTGTTATAGAGGGAGATGTTATAGAGCGAGAAGTTATAGAGACACATATTATAGAGCGGGATGTTATAGAGGCAGATGTTATAGAGCGAGATGTTATAGAGCGAGATGTTATAGAGCGAGATGTTATAGAGGGAGATGTTAAAGAACGAGATGTTATAGAGCGAGATGTTATAGAGGGAGATTTTATAGAATGAGATGTTATAGAGTGAGATGTTATAGAGGGAGATGTTATAGAGGGAAATGTTATAGATTGATATTTTATGGAGGGAGATGTTATAGGGAGAGATGTTATAGAGCGAGTTGTTATAGAGGGAGATGTTATAGGGGGAGATGTTATAGAGGGAGATGTTATTGAGCGAGATGTTATAGAGGGAGATTTTATAGAGTGAGATGTTATAGAGGGAGACGTTATAGAAGGAGATGTTATAGAGCGAGATGTTATAGAGTGAGATGTTATAGAGCGAGATGTTATAGAACGAGATGTTATGGAGCGAGATGTTATAGAGCGAGATGTTATAGAGCGAGATGTTATAGAGCGAGATTTTATAGAGCGAGATGTTATATAGGGAGATGTTATAAATGGTGATGTTATAGAGCAAGACGCTATAGAGGTAGATGTTTTAGATCGAGATGTTATAGAGGGAGATATTGTGGATCTAGTCAAGTGGAAGAGGTTATCGTTATTAATTCACAAATTCTTCTCAACACCATAAATTACAGAGCCTGCTGGAGAAGGCGACCATGTCTCTCCACAACTTTCTGCATCTACAGCTCATCACAGATTTTTGTAGTTGAATTCTTACAATTATCTTACACTGTCTTGCTCTTGCATCCTTTCTCTTTGTTTTCTGTCTGTCTCTTATCCTCTCAATGTTTTCCTGTTGTCACAATATATTCAAGCTGTTCCGTTCACCAGTTCACTACAACTAGAACTACCACCACCAATTCTTCAATAGAGAATCAGTCACACATCTCCTCCATTCACAACAATAAAGAGTCAGGAGGAGATGAAAGAGGAGAAGGAGGAGGGAAGAAGAAGAGGAGGAGGAGGAGAAGAAGAAAAAGAAGAAGAGTAGGAGGAGGAGGAGAATGAGAAGAAAAGAAGAAGAGGAAGAAATTTGATATTCTCTCCAACCGACATGCTCATACACTTGCAGTAAAATCCAATTTTTTTTTGTGTTACAATAAATGATGAATGTCTATCACGAACTGCACTTACAGGTCTCAACATGAAAACTGATGTGCACCTTCGGGTAGTGAAATAATTATTTGCGACCGTGTGTTTTTGTGTATGTTTATGCGTGTGTTTTTATTCATTATGCTAACAGCTTTTTTATTTTAAAAAAAAGAAAGAGATCAATTGATTCAATGTGCCACGCATACAACTGTAGCGCATTTAAGCAGGAAGTGTTGCTACACTATGTAAGATTTGTACAAACATAATCTCTCGATTTGTTTTTTGACTCGATCACATGCTCGGTTTTTAGCTTATTTATTTGTGTATGCAAATCTCTATTACCTTTCTCTTTAGAGTGTACTTGTTTATTCTGTAGAGTCAGTATATATGTAGAATAGAGTCTCTATGTTTGTAAACTAGAATATGTATGTTTGTAGAATAGAGTCTCTATGTTTGTAAACTAGAATATGTATGTTTGTAGAATAGAGTCTCTATGTTTGTAAACTAGGATATGTATGTTTGTAGAATAGAATCTCTATGTTTGTAAACTAGAATATGTATGTTTGTAGAATAGAGTCTCTATGTTTGTAAACTAGAATATGTATGTTTGTAGAATAGAGTCTCTATGTTTGTAAACTAGGATATGTATGTTTGTAGAATAGAATCTCTATGTTTGTAAACTAGAATATGTATGTTTGTAGAATAGAGTCTCTATGTTTGTAAACTAGCATATGTATGTTTGTAGAATAGAGTCTACCAAGAGGAAGACCCAGAAGACGTATTATATATATATATGTCTTCTTTGCTTCCCTCTATCTCTTCGTCCCTCAATTTTTCCAGTTGTTACAATATATTCCAGTTGTTCTCTTCTCATTATATGCCCAAAAATGATGATTGTTTCTTCCTAATATTGGAAATTAGCTCTCTTTTTGCTTTGACCTCTCTCAGAACATCTTCATTACTCTTCTTAGCTGTCCATGGTACTCTCAACATTCTTCTGTAAAATCACATTTCTATAGATTCCAGTGATTTTCTTGTCTGTTGTCCTACTGTCCATGATTCGCATCCGTATGTTAAGATTGACTCAACATAACATTTAAGAACTCTTTTTCTTGTTTCGATTGTCAAAAAATGGATTGCATAGTATCTTCCTCATTTTTTGGAAAGCTGAAAGTAATAGCCAGTAGTAATAGTCAGTAGTAATAGTTAGTAGTAATAGTTAGTAGTAATAGTTAGTAGTAATAGTTAGTAGTAATAGTTAGTAGTAATAGTTAGTAGTAATAGTTAGTAGTAATAGTTAGTAGTAATAGTTAGTAGTAATAGTCAGTAGTAATAGTTAGTAGTAATAGTTAGTAGTAATAGTTAGTAGTAATAGCCAGTAGTAATAGTTAGTAGTAATAGTTAGTAGTAATAGCCAGTAATAGAAACTGGGGTTAAACAAGGATGTATTTTATCGCCCTTGTTATTTGGAATTGTTATGGACTTCATAATGAAGAAATGCTGCACTGGTAATAAAGGCATCGAATGGATACAAGGAGACCATTTGGAGGACCTCGACTTTGCTGATGACATAGTTCTCATCAGCAGTCAGATAAAAACGATGCAGGAAAACACAAATGAACTATCATCAATAGCCAGCAAAATTGGGCTTGAGGTCAATCATGAAAAGACTAAAGTCATGAAAAGTTTAATTCCAACAAGTGACAAAATATACATGGAAAACAAACCAGTAGAAGAGATCGATCACTTTATCTATCTTGGAAGTCACATTGATCGAGAAGGGGATACGAGCAAAGAAATTAGAATCAGACTGGCTAAAGCAGCAATGTCTTTCAGAAGCCTTGAAAAGTTGTGGAAATCAAAACTCATTAGCACAAACACAAAACTTAGGCTATTCAAATCAAATGTACTATCAACCCTTACGTATGCGTGTGAAAGCTGGAAAACAACAAGAGATATAGAAACAAAGTTGAACGCATTCGAAAATAAATGTCTAAGGAAAATACTTGGTATAGAATGGAACGAATTCAAAACAAACGAGGAAATTAGAGAAATCGCCAATCAACCACTAATATCTTCAGTAATAAAGAAAAGACGATGGTCATACGTTGGACATGTGATGAGAAGAGATAATAATCGAATAGCAAAGCAAGCCCTCATATGGGAAACAACAGGTAAAAGAAAAAGAGGAAGACCCAGGGAGACACTGAGAAGAACATTGATGAGAGAGGCAAGAGCAGCAGGAATCGGCTCCTCAATGAGATAGAACTGCTTGCACAGAACAGAGACAGATGGCGAGATTTAATAAAATATCTTTAAAAGAAAACTGCTAGAACAAAAATTCATATAGGAGAAGGTGTATCTTGGTCTACGCCCTATGGGCCGGTTACGGCTCGAAAGGTCAATAGATAGATAGATAGAATAGCCAGTAGTAATAGTTAGTAGTAATAGTCAGTAGTAATAGTCAGTAGTAATAGTTAGTAGTAATAGTTAGTAGTAATAGCCAGTAGTAATAGTTAGTAGTAATAGTCAGTAGTAATAGTTAGTAGTAATAGTCAGCAGTAATAGTTAGTAGTAATAGCCAGTAGTGAACGTTAGTAGTAATAGTTAGTAGTAATAGTCAGTAGTAATAGTTAGTAGTAATATTTAGTAGTAATAGTCAGTAGTAATAGTTAGTAGTAATAGTTAGTAGTAATATTTAGTAGTAATAGTCAGTAGTAATATTTAGTAGTAATAGTCAGTAGTAATAGTTAGTAGTAATAGTTAGTAGTAATAGTCAGTAGTAATAGTTAGTAGTAATAGTTAGTAGTAATAGTTAGTAGTAATAGTTAGTAGTAATAGTTAGTAGTAATAGTCAGTAGTAATAGTTAGTAGTAATAGTCAGTAGTAATAGTTAGTAGTAATAGTTAGTAGTAATAGTTAGTAGTAATAGTTAGTAGTAGTAGTTATAGTAATAATCAGTAGTAATAGTTAGTAGTAATAGTTAGTAGTAATAGTCAGTAGTAATAGTCAGTTGTAATAGTCAGTAGTAATATTTAGTAGTAATAGTCACTAGTAATAGTTAGTAGTAATAGTCAGTAGTAATAGTCAGTAGTAATAGTTAGTAGTAATAGTCAGTAGTAATTGTCAGTAGTAATAGTCAGTAGTAATAGTCAGTAGTAATAGTCAGTAGTAATAGTTAGTAGTAATAGTCAGTAGTAATTGTCAGTAGTAATAGTTAGTAGTAATAGTCAGTAGTAATATTTAGTAGTAATAGTCAGTAGTAATATTTAGTAGTAATAGTCGGTAGTAATAGTTAGTAGTAATAGTCAGTAGTAATAGTCAGTAGTAATAGTCAGTAGTAATAGTCAGTAGTAATATTTAGTAGTAATAGCCAGTAGTAATAGTTAGTAGTAATAGTTAGTAGTAATTGTCAGTTGTAATAGTTGGTAGTAATAGTCATTAGTAATAGTCAGTTGTAATGGTCAGTAATAATAGTCAGCAGTAATAGTCAGCAGTAATAGTCAGTAGTAATAGCCAGTAGTAATAGTCAGTAATGACAGAACTGTAGTTAAGGCATTCGAGTACGGACGACAGCACGACAGGACTTTTACATACAGGGTGTACCAAAAATAATGTGCCTTTTGCTGTAATCTTTGTTATCCTGATGACTAGTGTGTGTAGAGACTTGTGAGAGACACCGATTGTTACTGAAGCTTCAAAGTTGAAATACCAGCCGTAGTCGGACACACATATGTGGATGGAACTGAGAGATCGGAACCATGAAGTCTTGGTTGATGTTACAAGAGACATGTTAAGTCTAGTATGGGAGAAAATGGACTAACGACTAGGTATCTGCCGTGTCACGAAGGGTGCCCATATTGAATCTTTGTAACGTAAAATAAAATAAAAAGCTGTGAGATATTACATTATCTTTGGTATAAAAAGGATCCTTATATCACATTGGAGTTAAACAAGGATGTATTTTATCGCCCTTGTTATTTGGAGTTGTTATGGACTTCATAATGAAGAAATGCTGCACTGGTAATAAAGGCATCGAATGGATACAAGGAGACCATTTGGAGGACCTCGACTTTGCTGATGACATAGTTCTCATCAGCAGTCAGATAAAAACGATGCAGGAAAACACAAATGAACTATCAGCAATAGCCAGCAAAATTGGGCTTGAGATCAATCATGAAAAGACTAAAGTCATGAAAAGCTTAATTCCAACAGACGACAAAATATACATGGAAAACAAACCAGTGGAAGAGATCAATCACTTTATCTATCTTGGAAGTCACATTGATCGAGAAGGGGATACGAGCAAAGAAATTAGAATCAGAATAGCTAAAACAGTAATGTCTTTCATAAGCCTTGAAAAGTTGTGGAAATCAAAACACATCAGCATAAACACAAACCTTAGACTATTCAAATCAAATGTACTATCAACCCTTGCGTATGCGTGTGAAAGCTGGAAAACAACAAGAGATATAGAAACAAATTTGAATGCATTCGAAAATAAATGTCTAAGGAAAATACTTGGTATAGAATGGAACGAATTCAAAACAAACGAGGAAATTAGAGAAATCGCCTATCAACCACTAATATCTTCAGTAATAAAGAAAAGACGATGGTCATATGTTGGACATGTGATGAGAAGAGATAATAACTGAATAGCAAAGCAAGCCCTCATGTGGGAAACAACAGGTAAGAGAAAAAGAGGAAGACCCAAAGAGACACTGAGAAGAACATTGATGAGAGAGGCAAGAGCAGCAGGAATCGGCTCCCTCAGTGAGATAGAGCTGCTTGCACAGAACAGAGACAAATGGCGAGATTTGATAAAATATCTTTAAAAGAATTGAAAACTGCTAGAACAAAAATTAAGATAAGAGAAGGAGTATCTTGGTCTACGCCCTATGGGCCGGCTACGGCTCAAAAGGTCAATTGATAGATACATATCACATTTGGGGTGTGAGCAATAATATTTAATGCAATTATTGAAAAAAAAATACATTATTTTTCGGACACATCGTAGATGTGATATTCTAGCATTGTGTTGATGTGCTCACGACTGTTATGGTTATAGTTATGGTAGGCCCTCGGTATCAGTGGAAACGAATTAAAGTCCGTGCTTGCACAACTGCCCGTGCCAGTGGAATCATCCGAGTTAATATCTCATCTCCCAAACAAAGAAAGGTAGCTGTAGTCCCCATCGTAGCAGTCTCAGCACGCGCCAAAAGACATAAGGTGAAACCGCACAGAAAGTGAACACAGCCAACTGTTCCTTGTCATACGACATCATCATTCATCGTAAACAATTGGAATATCGAAACATGGTCAAAACGGATGAAACACACAGACGACGGTGTGGTAATAACAAGTGCCCGCGTCATTTTATACAGGAGCTGAATGACTTGTTTCATGTATTACTGAT
This sequence comes from Megaustenia siamemsis, assembly GCA_032433765.1. NCBI lineage: Eukaryota > Metazoa > Mollusca > Gastropoda > Stylommatophora > Ariophantidae > Megaustenia > Megaustenia siamemsis. Next base: position 4,700,858 of record JAVIAB010000145.1, on the reverse strand, counting down.
AACTGACTCATCAGACTGGGGTGATACGACGCTAGAAGAAAGCGACCAACAGCGAGCACCAGCTAAGGTGCAATCTAAACGATTACAGACCAGACTTAGAAGAAGCTCGCGTAGAAAAATAATGCACCATACTCTATGATGTCCAACCATCTCACACAACGCGATGGGACAAGTTGGTTTATAAATAGCAGCCCATCTAGGAGGTCCACTCCGAATGTAACGCCAGTTCCCCTAACTCCTCGATATCTAGCGGGTCTACCCGTTCATGGAATAGACTTCCAGGGGTAAACCATGAGGGAAAATCCGGAGATGGAATCCCTAATGCAGTTCAGTGTTGATTTCAACATTGCTCTGGCAACTTCTGCCACACAGCTGGCATCAAACTGTTCTCGCCCTGCTAGACCTTTGGACCGCTCGGCTGTGTGGAGAGAAGAAACATGTATTACGTGATCGGCTGTGTGGAGAGAAGAAACATGTTGCATGGGCTCGGCTGCGTGGAGAGAAGAAACATGTTGTATGGGCTGGGCTGTGTGGAGAGAAGAAACATGTTGTATGGGCTCGGCTGTGTGGAGAGAAGAAACATGTTGTATGGGCTCGGCTGTGTGGAGAGAAGAAACATGTTGTATGGGCTCGGCTGCGTGGAGAGAAGAAACATGTTGTATGGGCTCGGCTGTGTGGAGAGAAGAAACACGTTGTATGGGCTCGGCTGTGTGGAGAGAAGAAATATGTTGTATGGGCTGGGCTGTGTGGAGAGAAGAAACATGTTGTATGGGCTCGGCTGTGTGGAGAGAAGAAACATGTTGTATGGGCCCGGCTGTGTGGAGAGAAGAAACATGTTGTATGGGCTCGGCTGTGTGGAGAGAAGAAACATGTTGTATGGGCTCGGCTGCGTGGAGAGAAGAAACATGTTGTATGGGCCCGGCTGTTTGGAGAGAAGAAACATGTTGTATGTGCTCGGCTGTTTGGAGAGAAGAAACATGTTGTATGGGCTGGGCTGTTCGGAGAGAAAAAACATGTTGTATGTGCTCGGCTGTTTGGAGAGAAGAAACATGTTGTATGGGTTGGACTGTTCGGAGAGAAAAAACATGTTGTATGTGCTCGGCTGTTTGGAGAGAAGAAACATGTTGTATGGGCTGGGCTGGGCTGTTTGGAGAGAAGAAACATGTTGTATGGGCCCGGCTGTGTGGAGAGAAGAAACATGTTGTATGGGCTCGGCTGTATGGAGAGAAGAAACATGTTGTTTGGGCTCGGCTGTGTGGAGAGAAGAAACATGTTGTATGGGCTCGGCTGTGTGGAGAGAAGAAACATGTTGTATGGGCTCTGCTGTGTGGAGAGAAGAAATATATTTTATATTTTCCTTCCTTAGTTCTTTCCTTCCTTCATACTTTCTTTCACTGCTTTATTAATTTCCTACCTCCCTCCCTCCTTCCTTCCTTCAATTCGTCCTTCCTTCCTTCTTTCCTTCCTTCTTTCCTTCCTTCTTTCTTTCTTTCCTACATAAGGTATTTCCTTCTTTCCCTCCATCCATCCATCCATCCATCCTTCCATCACTCCTTCCTTTCTTCTTTCCTTCATCAGGTTCCTTCCTTCCTTCTTTCCATCCTTCCCTTCTATTTTTCTTTCTTTAAACCTAAACTCTAAACTTAAACCCTAAACCTAAACTCTAAACTTAAACCCTAAACCTAAACTCTAAACTCAAACCCTAAACCTAAACTCTAAACTCAAACCCTAAACCTAAACTCTAAACTCAAACCCTAAACCTAAACTCTAAACTCAAACCATAAACCTAAACTCTAAACTCAAACCCTAAACCTAAACTCTAAACTCAAACCCTAAACCTAAACTCTAAACTCAAACCCTAAACCTAAACTCTAAACTCAAACCCTAAACCTAAACTCTAAACTCAAACCCTAAACCTAAACTCAAACCCTAAACCTAAACTCTAAACTCAAACCCTAAACCTAAACTCTAAACTCAAACCCTAAACCTAAACTCTAAACTCAAACCCTAAACTTTAACTTAAAACCTAGAGACAAGTGTCTCTCTCAGTAATTAAGGTTCTCATGCTTCTACAAGCTGTCGTGGACAGGTAGGCCATCCCAGCTGTCGTGGACAGGTAGGCCATCCCAGCTGTCGTGGACAGGTAGGCCATCCCAGCTGTCGTGGACAGGTAGGCCATCCCAGCTGTCGTGGACATGTAGGCTATCCAAGCTTCAGTGGACAGGTAGGCTATCCAAGCTTCAGTGGACAGGTAGGCTATCCAAGCTTCAGTGGACAGGTAGGCTATCCAAGCTTCAGTGGACAGGTAGGCCATCCCAGCTGTCGTGGACAGGTAGGCTATCCAAGCTTCAGTGGACAGGTAGGCCATCCCAGCTGTCGTGGACAGGTAGGCTATCCCAGCTTCAGTGGACAGGTAGGCTATCCAAGCTGTCGTGGACAGGTAGGCTATCCAAGCTTCAGTGGACAGGTAGGCTATCCAAGCTTCAGTGGACAGGTAGGCTATCCAAGCTTCAGTGGACAGGTAGGCTATCCCAGCTTCAGTGGACAGGTAGGCTATCCCAGCTGTCGTGGACAGGTAGGCTATCCAAGCTTCAGTGGACAGGTAGGCTATCCAAGCTTCAGTGGACAGGTAGGCTATCCAAGCTTCAGTGGACAGGTAGGCTATCCAAGCTTCAGTGGACAGGTAGGCTATCCAAGCTTCAGTGGACAGGTAGGCTATCCAAGCTTCAGTGGACAGGTAGGCTATCCAAGCTTCAGTGGACAGGTAGGCTATCCAAGCTTCAGTGGACAGGTAGGCTATCCAAGCTTCAGTGGACAGGTAGGCTATCCAAGCTTCAGTGGACAGGTAGGCTATCCCAGCTGTCGTGGACAGGTAGGCTATCCAAGCTTCAGTGGACAGGTAGGCTATCCAAGCTTCAGTGGACAGGTAGGCTATCCCAGCTGTCGTGGACAGGTAGGCTATCCAAGCTTCAGTGGACAGGTAGGCTATCCCAGCTGTCGTGGACAGGTAGGCTATCCAAGCTGTCGTGGACAGGTAGGCTATCCCAGCTTCAGTGGACAGGTAGGCTATCCAAGCTTCAGTGGACAGGTAGGCTATCCAAGCTGTCGTGGACAGGTAGGCTATCCAAGCTGTCGTGGACAGGTAGGCCATCCAAGCTGTCGTGGACAGGTAGGCCATCCCAGCTGTCGTGGACAGGTAGGCTATCCAAGCTGTCGTGGACAGGTAGGCCATCCCAGCTGTCGTGGACAGGTAGGCTATCCTAGCTTTCGAGGACAGGTAGGCCATCCCAGCTGTCGTGGACAGGTAGGCTATCCCAGCTTTCGTGGACAGGTAGGCTATCCCATTTTTCGTGGACAGGTAGGCTATCCAAGCTTCAGTGGACAGGTAGGCCATCCCATTTTTCGTGGACAGGTAGGCTATCCAAGCTTTCGTGGACAGGTAGGCCATCCCATTTTTCGTGGACAGGTAGGCTATCCAAGCTTTCGTGGACAGGTAGGCCATCCCATTTTTCGTGGACAGGTAGGCTATCCAAGCTTTCGTGGACAGGTAGGCCATCCAAGCTTTGTCACTACCAATTTGAGAACATTCTCGTTCTACAATAACCTGCCGCCAAATACCACATGTGTACGTTCATGTCCCTCTCTGCCGTTTTCCTACATGTCCTTTTATTCCATTTATTGCACGTCATTCATGAAACAAGTTCCTATTTTACAACGTCAAGCAGGACGTTAATTCATTTCTTCACAAGTCGAAGAACTAAACTTCAAATGCCTCATTTCATGAATACCTTTGTTGAAAACATAAAAAGACAAAAGCTTGTTTTGGAGTGTTTCTTAAAATGTATGCAAGTTCTATCAACACAAATGAAGTGTCTGTTGCTATAGGAAACAACACAACAAACACAAGTCTGTATCCTTGGCATGGAATGGATAAAATCTTTGCGTAGAACGGGGTTATTTATTCTTGTGAAGATACCAGAGCCAACGTTCTGACGGAGAAGACCAACGTGCATTTGTTCAAAGTGTGATCGTCCCTTCCGTCGTGTCTGGGAAAGCTTTCACTAGAGACACGTGAGGTCTGATCGTGCAAGTTGTTGATTCAGGGATTATCAGGTCAATAAGTCTGTACTTACAACTTAATTTATAGATGTGTATGTTTAACAGGGTATTAGGCAAGAGTGTGTGCTGTCACCACATTTCTGTAATATTTATAGTGAGATTATTTTAAGATCCATAAGGGGCATGCCTGGAATAACAATTGGAGGTCATAATATAAATAATCTAAGGTATGCTGATGATACAGTCTTAATCGCTAAGAGTGAAAATGAGTTACAAGAAATGTTGGACATTATAGTGAAAGAAAGCAAAAATAAAGGACTCGGCCTTAATAGCAGAAAGACAGAAGTAATGGTAACAACAAAGAAAAAGACATCACCGCGGTGCAAAATAAAGACAAGTGGAACAATATTAAAATAGGTAAATGAATTAAATATTTGGGAACTTTGTTAACCTCAGACGGAAGATGTACAACAGAGGTGAGATGCAGAATGGCTCAGGCAAAAGCAGCTTTCAAAAAAATTAGGAAGACACTATGCAATCCATTTTTGACAATCGAAACAAAAAAAAAAGAGTGCTTAAATGTTATGTAGAGCCAGTCTTAACATGTGGATGTGAATCATGGACAATTGGACAACAGACAAGAAAATCACTGGAGACTAGAAATGTGTTTTTTAGAAGAATGTTGAGAGTACCATGGACAGCTAAGAAGAGTAATGAAAAACGTTGTGAAAGAGGTCAAAGCAAAAAGAGAGCTAATTTCCAATATTAGGAAGAAACAGTCATCATTTTTTGGCCATGTAATGAGAAGAGAACAGCTAGAATATATTGCAACAACTTGGATAATTGAGGGACGAAGAGATAGAGGGAAGCAAAGAGAAAAGATACCAGACAGCTTAAGAGAATGGCTTGGCAGGTCAATAACAGAAATGATAAATAACTGTCGTGATAGAAAGTTGTGGCGAGACATGATCACCTACGTCAGAATGCATGATACTTGATGATGATGATGATGATGATGTTTACCTTAATTCTGACAACACCACAAAAGACGTACAAAAGATCGTCGAGTACATTTCTAGACGTCTAGTTTGTTTTCTTCAGGCTAGTTTGCGCTTGTTGTTACTGTTATTAAGATCTACATCACAGCACATCGGACGATCCCATAGGTGCTCAAACATCTATATAGCGTAGCTCAAGAAAATTCGAGGAGAATCCAGGCCTTGTGCACAAACTCCGGTGAACGGTCTGGGCTCCGCGGTGTGGGTAAGTTTCTACTAACATTCTTGCCTGAGCAGCGACCAATTGCATGGTCTACCCTTTCTAATGTTAAACGCCACGTGTTATTTAACGTGCGCGAGTGCACACGGGACCTCTTGTTTATTCCCGTTGTGGAAGAGGCCAGACATCGGATCTCACTCCCTGTGGTTTGTCATCTTTTATCAATTGCTGTGAGGATGAATGAGTTAAATGGCATACGGTTGCCATATCAGCAACCTATAGCGGATCAAGATCTCGAGCATCACTTCCAATCCAGGCTACCTGGTAACTATAAGCGTCAAGTTAGACTAGCAAACGAGACAAAAATGAACACAATCTTCTGCCGTGGTGAGCGTCTGTTAATATAGAAGACCTAGCACTATTAGAATGTCCTTGCAGTGTTGAGCGTCTGTTGATATAGAAGACCTAGCACTATTAGAATGTCCTTGCAGTGTTGAGTGTTTGTTGATATAGAAGACCTAGCACTATTAGAATGTCCTTGCAGTGTTGAGCGTCGGTTGATATAGAAGACCTAGCACTATTAGAATGTCTTTGCAGTGTTCAGCGTCAGTTGATATAGAAGACCTAGCACTATTAGAATGTCCTTGCAGTGTTCAGCGTCAGTTGATATAGAAGACCTAGCACTATTAGAATGACCTTGCAGTGTTGAGCGTCTTTTGATATATAAGACCTAGCACCATTAGAATAACCTTGCAGTGTTGAGCATTTGTTAATATATTTGTTACCTAGCACCATTAGAATGAATTTGCAGTGGTGAGCGTCTGCTGATATAGAAGACCTAGCACCATTAGAATGACCTTGCAGTGTTGAGCGTCGGTTGATATAGAAGACCTAGCACCACTAGAATATTCTGCGTAATGAGCGTCTGTTGATATAGAAGACGATTAATAATTGTCCCGAGGTCCTATCTTGTGTGTGACCTACCAGCAGACATAAAATATCCCCTCACCTTATTTAAGCTGACTTGCCATATATATAAATGCAGGATGTTGAAAAAGCAAGTCTATGAGAAAGTCATGACATTATATCTAAATATTGACTCTCCCTATCTCTCATTTATTTTCTCGACATTAACAATCACCCTTTCTGCCCATCTAGATACAACCATTTACCCACTCTCTCACCACCTTTATATTACCATTCACCCATTCCCTCACCACATTGATATCACCACTCACCCAATCCATCACCATCTTGATATCACCACTCACCCTCACTCTCTCCCCACATAGGAATCACCATTCACCCACTCTCTCACCACCTTTATATCACCACTCACCCTATCTCTCACCACCTTTATATCACCACTCACCCTACATATTTTTCCCCCAGATATGGCCCAGTTAACCGCAACCGTTGTCATATCCTCATTTCTTGTGTTTGCTGGTTTCATTATCTTGACTGTTGGAATCTACAGTCCCACATGGACAGCAGTTGACGGACTGTTCCAATACTGCATCTACGGCATCTGTCAGTCATATGAATGTACGTATAACTGAAGTCCATGACAATGTGTAACATTTATTGGATGCAAAAAAAAAGAAATATAAATCTAGACTAGACTAGTTAGTTTACTCATATTTGTTTTTTCAGTGACTCGTTTGAGTTTGCACGGAAAGATCGAGGGGGGGGGGGGGGTGTGGCTGTGTTCGAAGACAGTGGTTAATGTTACTAAAGAACTCAGGACTGACTGGGATATGTTTCATTTTCGTGGAATCAATTCAGAGGAAGAGGTATGTTTACAGCACTCGGAAAAAATTACAAATAATCAACAACAGAAAGAAAAAGACAAAGAACAATGTATGGTCTTAAGCAGGATTGAACCCGCACTCTTTGACACAGCGGCTTGCTCACTTTCGTCCCTGGACACTCGGGCGTGAAAGAAAATGAACGAGTTGATATCCTGGCTGGAACAGTTGACGCGGATGGCGAAAGTGATATGGACTAGAATGATATTCTGAATGCCCTCAGGCAGGTCAGGCGAACTAACGATCCAGTCAATGATCATGATTCGACAACCATGTCCTGACTACATGGACATCAGGTCAAGACTGGGTATGTCGGGCAGGAGCGCTAGGCGGGGAGACACAGTAGAATAACAGATGGGGATGTCGGGGAGGAGCGCTAGGCGGGGAGACACAGTAGAATAACAGATGGGGATGTCGGGCAGGAGCGCTAGGCGGGGAGACACAGTAGAGTAACAGATCAAAACAGAACTGGGGTCGTTAGTCTCTACACACTGAGGGGGGACACAGGAGAATAATAGATCAACACAGAACTGGGGTCGTCAGTCTCCACACACTGAGGGGGGACATACTGGGGTCGTCAGTTTCCACACACTGAGGGACATACTGGGGTCGTCAGTCTCCACACACTGAGGGACATTATTATATTATTATACAGGGGTCGTCAGTCTCCACACACTGAGGGACATACAGGGATCGTCAGTCTCCACACACTGTGGGGCAGACTGGGGTCGTCAGTCTCTACACACTGAGGGACATACTGGGGTCGTCAGTCTCCACACACAGTCAGGGACATACAGGGATCGTCAGTCTCCACACACTGAGGGACATACTGGGGTCGTCAGTCTACAAACACTGAAGGACATACTGGGGTCATCAGTCTCCACACACTGAGGGACATACTGGGTCGTCAGTCTTCACACACTGAGGGACATACTGGGGTCGTCAGTCTTCACACACTGAGGGACATACTGGGGTCGTCAGTCTCCACACACTGAAGGACATACTGGGGTCGTCAGTCTCCACACACAGTTAGGGACATACAGGGGTCGTCAGTCTCCACACAGTGAGGGACATACTGGGGTCGTCAGTCTCCACACACCGAGGGACATACTGGGGTCGTCAGTCTCCACACACCGAGGGACATACTGGGGTCGTCAGTCTCCACACACCGAGGGACATACTGGGGTCGTCAGTCTCCACACAGTGAGGGACATACTGGGGTCGTCAGTCTCCACACACAGTTAGGGACATACAGGGGTCGTCAGTCTCCACACAGTGAGGGACATACTGGGGTCGTCAGTCTCCACACACCGAGGGACATACTGGGGTCGTCAGTCTCCACACACCGAGGGACATACTGGGGTCGTCAGTCTCCACACACCGAGGGACATACTGGGGTCGTCAGTCTCCACACACCGAGGGACATACTGGGGTCGTCAGTCTCCACACACCGAGGGACATACTGGGGTCGTCAGTCTCCACACACCGAGGGACATACTGGGGTCGTCAGTCTCCACACACCGAGGGACATACTGGGGTCGTCAGTCTCCACACACCGAGGGACATACTGGGGTCGTCAGTCTCCACACACCGAGGGACATACTGGAGTCGTCAGTCTCCACACACCGAGGGACATACTGGGGTCGTCAGTCTCCACACACCGAGGGACATACTGGGGTCGTCAGTCTCCACACACCGAGGGACATACTGGGGTCGTCAGTCTCCACACACCGAGGGACATACTGGAGTCGTCAGTCTCCACACACCGAGGGACATACTGGGGTCGTCAGTCTCCACACACCGAGGGACATACTGGGGTCGTCAGTCTCCACACACCGAGGGACATACTGGGGTCGTCAGTCTCCACACACCGAGGGACATACTGGTGAGTAGATCTCAGCACTTACAGACGTGTCCGACATGCAGTGTGGAGGATTCGTCAAACAAACTCAACCAGTTAGCCTGTTATTATGAGCACCACGAAGAGGGGAGGTATGGTTTAGATAGTTTCAGTTCACCGATCCTGGTGCAAGCCATCAGCTATGAGTCGCTCGCAGCTTTCAACTCTGCTGTCGAGCTGGAGGAACCCGTAGCCACGCATTTCTTCATATGTTATTACTTGATATTTACTTTATACACAAACATGTATGTGTCTGTACCCATTTATGTAATTATTATAATTAGTGGTAATGTCCTAGTTAAAGAATAGTAACACTGTGAACTTCCAGGCATGTCGTAAGTGGCGACTAAGGAGGTTGATCGATGGCTTGACAAGCTGTCATTGTAAAGAGTATTGTTATGGAAACAGCGCCATATATTTTAGAGCAGTGATCTCTGCAATATGTGCTATTTTGGCACGCAAGGTTTCTGTTTTTGAGATTGTGGTTCTGCCCTATGTGCTGTCTTCGGCTCGAAAGGGCAATAGATAGAATGTCCTAGTTTAAGCAATGCACATGATGTCAACAAAACGAGTGATCTCCCCTTAGTTTACGTCACAACAAAACTACAGTAGTTATCAAATACAGCACCAGAACTGGAAGTTGTCAGCGACCCATCGCTGATGGCTTGCGTCAGGGTCGGTGAACCAAAACAATCCAGACCCTGCTCCACCTCTCCGTGGTGCCTCCAGTAACAGATTAACCTGTCTAGTCTGGCCAAGCGAGCAGGGATCGAAGAGGGAAGACAACCCGGTACTCAAAATGTCGCGCTGAAGTCGGATGTGTTGGGCTGAAAGGCGCAAATATATCAGTTATACTGCAAACCACAACACAACGCAGACACGTCCACCTAATGTCATTTTAAGGACGGATGACGAAGAGGAATTCTACAGTCTACGAATACTCTAGAATACTTTAGTCATCGGACGAACGCAAGCAAGCAAGCAAATACTACAAATTATGATAATATTTGTAATTAGATGTTAGGTTTAGGATTTCGGTTCAGGGTTTAGGGTTAGGGTTAGGTTTAGAGTATAGGCTTAGGGTTAGGGTTAAGGTTAATTTTAGGGTTAATGTAAGGGTATAGGTTTAGGGTTAGGTTTAGGGTTAGGGTTTAGAGTTTTGAGTTTGGGTTTGGGCTGTTTCTCTTTTCTTTAAAACTAATAATCTTCTAATCACAGATTAGAGAATCACCAAATAAAGTGTGATGTTACATAAGGGAACGTTGCTCTTGAGTTTAAGTAGTTTATCTATCTCCTTGATATATAGGACTTGACCTAATTAACTTAGTGTAACTGTTTCCGGTGTGTTGTCATCATATTTCACATAGTGAGTGAAGCACAGCCATTCTACAAAGCTGTTGTTGCCATGGAGATCCTGGCTTTCTTGGCCTCAGTGGTCTGCCTGGTTGGCGTGGGGGTCTACATCATGTGCCGAGTGATACAGAAGGGGGCTGCCGTAGCTGAACACTTACCTGCAGTGGTTTTCATTGCATCTTTAGTAACAGGTAAGTTACTGAGCAGAAGTTACAGGTAAGTTAGTGACCAGAAGTTACAGGTAAGTTACTGACCAGAAGTTACAGGTAAGTTAGTGACCAGAAGTTACAGGTAAGTTAGTGACCAGAAGTTACAGGTAAGTTAGTGACCAGAAGTTACAGGTAAGTTAGTGACCAGAAGTTACAGGTAAGTTACTGACCAGAAGTTACAGGTAAGTTAGTGACCAGAAATTACAGGTAAGTTACTGACCAGAAGTTACAGGTAAGTTAGTGACCAGAAGTTACAGGTAAGTTAGTGACCAGAAGTTACAGGTAAGTTACTGACCAGAAGATACAGGTAGGTTACTGACCAGAAGTTACAGGTAAGTTAGTGACCAGAAGTTACAGGTAAGTTAGTGACCAGAAGTTACAGGTAAGTTACTGACCAGAAGTTACAGGTAAGTTACTGACCAGATGTTACAGTTAAGTTAGTGACCAGAAGTTACAGGTAAGTTAACGACCAGAAGTTAAAGGTCAGTTACTGACTAGAAGATACAGGTAAGTTACTGGCCAGAAGATACAGGTAGGTTACTGACCAGAAGTTACAGGTAGGTTAGTGACCAGAAGTTACAGGTAGGTTACTGACCAGAAGATATTACTGACCAGAAGTTACAGGTAAGTTACTGACCAGAAGTTACAGGTAAGTTAGTGACCAGAAGTTACAGGTAAGTTACTGACCAGAAGATACAGGTAAGTTACTGACCAGAAGATACAGGTAAGTTACTGACCAGAAGTTACAGGTAAGTTAGTGACCAGAAGTTACAGGTAAGTTACTGATCAGAATTTACTGGTAAGTGGTTGAGTAAATGTTAGAGATAAATGATTGAGTAAATGTTACTGGTAAATAGTTGAGTAAATGCTCCAGGTAAAATGGTTGAGTAAATGGTACTGGTAAAATGGTTGAGTAAATGTTACTGGTAAAATAGTTGAGTAAATGTTCCTGGTAAAATAGTTGAGTAAATGATCCTGGTAAAATGGTTGAGTAAATGGTACTGGTAAAAATGGTTGAGTAAATGGTACTGGTAAAATGGTTCAGTAAATGCTCCTGGTAAAATGGTTGAGTAAATGGTACTGGTAAATGGTTGCGCATATTTTACTGGGAAAATGGTTGAGTAATGTAAAATGGTTAAGTAAGGTAAAATAGTTACTGTTATCATAATGGTTTCATTACTGTTATTATAATGATTTCATTACTGTTATCATAATGGTTTACTGTTATCATAATGGTTTCATTAATGTTATCATAATGATTTCATTACTGTTATCATAATGATTTCATTACTGTTGCCATAATGATTTCATTACTGTTATCATAATTATTTCATTACTGTTATCATAATTATTGCATTACTGTTATTATAATGATTTCATTACTGTTATCATAATGATTTCATAAATTTTACCATAATGATTTCATTACTGTTATTATAATAATTTCATTACTGTTATCACAAATGATTTTGATTACTGTTACCATAATGTTTTCATTACTGTTATCATAATGATTTCATTATTGTTAACATAATGATTTCATTACTGTTATCATAATGATTTCATTACTGTTATCATAATTATTGCATTACTGTTACCATAATGATTTCATTACTGTTATCATAATGATTTCATTACTGTTATTATAATTGTTTAATTACTGTTATAATAATGATTTCAACACAAATGTTTACCACTGACGTACGTCGCTACACCTTGAGGGATATAAACGGAGGAGACCTGAGCACTTATGGAGTTGACCGATGTGCTATGAGGATGGCCTGTCGACTAAACTAAACTAAACTAAACTAAACCTAAACAAAACCGAAACTTAGCTTAAACAAAATTCAAACGTAGCCTAAACTGAACCTAAACTAAACCTAAACTTCGCCTAAATTAAAACTAAACTTAGCCTGAACTAAACCTAAAATAAACCTAAACTAAATCTAAATTAAACCTAAAATGAAACGTAAACTTTGCCTAAACTTAGCCTAAACAAAAACTAAACTTAGCCTAAACTAAACCTAAACTCAATCTAAACTCAATCTAAACTAAACATTAATTAAACCTAAAATAAACCTACACTTTGCCTAAATTTAGCCTAAACTAAACCTAAACCTAAACTAAACATAATTTGTGCGAATGCCTGCAATATTCCTCTGCATAAATGTGTAGGACATTTTGAATTACTTTTCGCATAAAATGACATATTAATGTGGTCATTGTTTTGATTTATATTTTTTCACACATTATTGATGTCCATAATGGATGTGTGGGGCCGGTTAGCTGAAATATCTCGGCTTTACCATGCCGATATTGTGCAGAAACATGGACATTAGACAAGAAAACAGAACAGAGAATTGAGGGCTTTGAAATGTGGATTTATAGAAGAATAGGTAGAATTGGATGGAAGGAAAAGAAAACAAACGATGAAGTTTTAAAACAACTGAAAATAAAAAGAGAACTACTAAGCACAATTCAAACAAGACAAATGCGATTTTTGGGCCATGTTAAAAGACACAGCGGTCTACGAAAAGTAGGGGAAATTCCTGGAGGGGAAAATACAGGGTAAAAGAGGCAGAGGCAGGCCAATACTAACATGGACAAGTAACATCAAAAGATGGACAAGTCAGCCTATGACAACCTTCACCATAAAAGCAAGAGACAAAGCAGAATGGCGCTCCAGTAGCCAACCTTGGTTGCGGAGATGGCACTCGATGATGATGATCGTACACTAGCGACACGGCGCACTAACGCCATGTGTAGGGGTGACCACTGAGAAATAGGAAGTAGATTGGCTTATAAAAGGATGTTAAGTACAAACAGTTTGTGAGGATACAAACTGAAAGAGATGGATTCGTTACGCTTGGTAATGTATGGAAACTTCAAGAAATTAGGTTAGATACAAAAATAAATATTGTCAACTCCTAAGTTAAGGCGGTCATATTATATGTCTGTGAAACATGGAGAACAACAAAAATTGACAATCACGAAGATACAGACTTCTATTAATGGATGCTTACGCAGAATAAAAGGATGGAAATGGCAGGACAAAATCACTAACATAGAATTATGGAAATGTACCAGTCAAATACCAGTAAATAAAGAGATACAGCGAAGACGATGGCGCTGGATAGGACACACATTGTGGAAGCCAACTGAGAGTATTACACATCAGGCTCTTTTTGGAATCCTCAGGGAAAAAGACAAAGAGGAAGACCAAGGAATTCTTGCAGAAGACAGATAGAAGCAGAGATGAAGATGATGGGGAAAACATGGAATGATCTTAAAACAATTGCAAGAAACAAAACGGTTTTAAAAGTGTTTTTTTAAGACCTATGCTCCACGGGGACCTGAAAGTGTTTGTTGAAGACCTATGCTCCACACGGAGCTGAAAGTGTTTGTTGAAGACCTATGCTCTACTGGGAGCTGAAAGTGTTTGTTGAAGACCTATGCTCCACACGGAGCTGAAAGTGTTTGTTGAAGACCTATGCTCCACAGGGAGCTGAAAGTGTTTGTTGAAGACCTATGCTCCACACGGAGCTGAAAGTGTTTGTTGAAGACCTATGATCTACTGGGAGCTGAAAGTGTTTGTTGAAGACCTATGCCCCACAGGGAGGTGAAAGTGTTTGTTGAAGACCTATGCTCCACAGGGAGCTGAAAGTGTTTGTTGAAGACCTATGCTCCACAGGGAGCTGAAAGTGTTTGTTGAAGACCTATGCTCCACAGGGAGGTGAAAGTGTTTGTTGAAGACCTATGCCCCACAGGGAGCTGAAAGTGTTTATTGAAGACCTATACTCCACTGGGAGCTGAAAGTGTTTGTTGAAGATTTATGCTCACAGTGGGAGAGGGGAGTTTAAAGTGTTTATTGAAGACCTATGCTCAACAGGGAGCTCAAAGTACTTGTTAATGACCTATGCTTCACAGGGAGTTGGAAGGGAGAAGTAGACGAATGTGAATTTTGACATGATATCTCATATAACATGATGTGAACTACAAGATATTTCATACAAAATTCCCTGAATGCTGTTTCTCTTTACCCACAGATGTGTTTGCACTTATCGGCATCATCATCTACGCGGTCAAAGTTTATGGCCGAGTTGGCGAGCCTTATACAGGACCATATTCAATCAGCATTGGCTACGGCTTTATCCTGACCATCATAGGGCCCATTATCTTGTCTATTGGAAGCTCTGTCTTATACAAGAGCGCCATCTTGGAAACGGGAACGGGATCTAGTCCACGTCCTCTCGATCGCTGCAGAAAATGCACCCAAGGTCTGATTAATTTCGGATCTTCATTGCACTTTTCTGCGTAAAAGTCAAAATGATGATATGCTTGATACATCTGTGTCGCTAAGACGAGGTCGTAGGTCGACAACAGTCCGTTTTTGACGAATCAAGTGTTGTGAGTGAGACATTCCACCGTCCAGACTTCATCTGTGCTTTACGTCACATTAGTGCTGTTCAAGACCGTTATTGGGATTCTTTGACGCAAGTTATTTCCACGTTACACATTAATGTAAACTACTTCGTCAGTCGCAGTTTGTCTCTTTGGGGAAGTTGCTTCGTGTATTGTTCGTCGTAGACTGTTTACACTTGAGTAATCAGACATAAGTCTAAAGGTATCGAGATTATGAGTTTGGCGACATTGTGTCCTACGTCATCGTATTGGTTCCCTAAACCGGCCGTGCGCAAATCTTACGGTCTGCTGTTTGATGTGCAACAAGAATAAATTGACGACTGACTGTGTGTCTATATGTTCGGAATTGGAGTCATCAACGATGGCCTAACATCATCAAGTGCTACGATGATCATCATTTTCGGGAGGACGTGACTTACCGGTATATGGGGATAGGCGGCGGGAACAAATGGAGGCTACGCATGAAATGTGTTCCTTGTTGCAGTTTCCTCATATTACAAGTCGCATGTCTGTGTTAGTCACCTCTAGTGACTCGGGCAGATGGTGCTCGTAAACCTGGGAAGGCCGACCATCTAAGGGCAGAATCCCCCGACAGAAAAGATCAACTGCTGCCTTGCAGGAAGATTGGGGACAATCAAAGGCTAAGGAAAGCAAACCTGAAAAAATGCTGGCTGAAATCGGATGCACTGGGCCACTGGCGCAGAACACAGTGCAACGTATTAACGGGTGTTCAGTCAGAGTGGATCTGACAGACTCTAATTGTGATGTTCTGTCTGTGGGGGCGATCAACACACTTAGCCTGACAGCTGACTTCATATGAGAGTCTGGAATCCTTACTCTGATTGAGTCCTGAACGCAGAGAGAGAGAGAGAGATACAAGAGCGCTAAGGGCTCACAGGTCGGATGGGCGTAATCACATGTCTGGATTTTTATGTTTCATAACAATAACATTATTTCCAGGAATTTATTTATTTATTGGTAGTCTATCGGTTTAAACTGTACGGACATCATCATCATCAACATTGGGTGCCGTCTCCGCATCGAAGTTTGGCTACCAACGAGCGCCATTCCACTCTGTCTCTTGTGTTGATGGTGCAGATTGTCATAGGTTGACTTGTCCATCTTTTGATGTTAATCGTCCATGTTAGTCTTGGTCTGCCTCTTTTACCTTGTATTTTCACCTTCCAATATTACTTTTAGTAGGCTGTTGTGTCTTTTAACATGCCTCCAAAATTTCATGTCTTGTTCTAATTGTGTTTAGTAGTTCTCTTTTCATTTTTAGTTGTTTTAAGACTTCATCATTTGTTTTATTTTCTTTCTATCCAATTCTACTTATTCTTCTATAGATCTACATTTAAAAGGCTTCAATTCTCTGTTCTGTTTTCTTGTCTAATGTCCATGTTTCTGCACTATACATGAATATTGAGAAAATGTAACATTTTGCTATTCTTAGTTTTAGCCCTGGTGTTATTTGTTTTGATGTTAGTATGTTCTTCATGACATTAAAATTACTTTTTGCCATTCCTATTCTTTTGTTTATTTCAGTTTTACATTTTCCATCACTGGTTATAGTATGTCCAAGGTAGTTGTAGTTCTGAACTGTCTCCAGGTCTATTCCTTCAACTTTGATATTTATTTGTTGGTCTTGAAAATTTTCTTTGTTTATCATCATAGTTTTAGTCAGCTAAACTGTATGGAAGTTTTGTGTAAAAAAAAATTAATTCACGGCTTTTTGCCGTTACTGGACCCTACCCAGGAGATGTAGGACCAGAGAATAAAGGCCGCTTGTCCAGTGCTGTCGATGTGTTCGGGTCTGAGTTTTTATTTCACTTCCGATAGAACAAAATTTGGACCTCAACGGTATTCGAACCCTCGTTCTCGAGGTTTGGAGCAAGACGAGCTATCGATTCTGCCAGTCGATCTCATAGTTACGTATTGATTGTGTAATATGTGATTGCTTGAGTTGTTAGCATTGTATGTTGAGGATGTTAATAAATGAGTAAATAAAAGGTAGATGGGATAGAGTGATACAATGATATAGAAGGGGATGATGATAGATGAGAGTTGATAGATGAGAGTTGATAGATGAGAGTTGATAGATGAGAGTTGATAGATGAGAGTTGATAGATGAGAGTTGATAGATGAGAGTTGATAGATGAGAGATGAAGGTGATAGATGTATATGAGAGATGAAGGTGATAGATGTAGATGAGAGATGAAGGTGATAGATATAGATGAGAGATGAAGGTGATAGATGTAGATGAGAGATGTAGATGAGAGATGAAGGTGATAGATGTAGATGAGAGATGAAGGTGACAGATATAGATGAGAGATGAAAGTGATAGATGTATATGAGAGATGAAGGTGATAGATATAGATGAGTGATGAAGGTGATAGATGTAGATGAGAGATGAAGGTGATAGATGTAGATAGAGATGAAGGTGATAGATGTAGATGAGAGATGAAGGTGATAGATGTAGATGAGTGATGAAGGTGATAGATGTAGATGGGAGATGAAGGTGATAGATGTAGATGAGAGATGAAGGTGATAGATATAGATGAGTGATGAAAGTGATAGATGTAGATGAGAGATGAAGGTGATAGATGTATATGAGAGATGAAGGTGATAGATATAGATGAGTGATGAAGGTGATAGATGTAGATGAGAGATGAAGGTGATAGATGTAGATGAGAGATGAAGGTGATAGATGTAGATGAGAGATGAAGGTGATAGATGTAGATGAGAGATGAAGGTGATAGATGTAGATGAGAGATGAAGGTGATAGATATAGATGAGTGATGAAAGTGATAGATGTAGATGAGAGATGAAGGTGATAGATGTATATGAGAGATGAAGGTGATAGATATAGATGAGTGATGAAGGTGATAGATGTAGATGAGAGATGAAGGTGATAGATGTAGATAAGAGATGAAGGTGATAGATGTAGATGAGAGATGAAGGTGATAGATGTAGATGAGAGATGAAGGTGATAGATGTAGATGAGAGATGAAGGTGATAGATATAGGAACAAAGAAACAATTCATAACTGTACCACACCGACTCACTTACTGACTGACAATAACTTGTGTATTTCTAAACTGACAAGAATTTCTTGTAAGAGTTTATTAGAACCAGATGATAATATAAAAGAAAAGAAGATGCAATGAAGAAAAGAACATACAATGAAGAAAAGAACATGCAATGGAGAAAAGAACATGCTATGAAAGAAGTGAGATTGTTCTTTGTTCTGAGCATAAGGTCTTAGAATACAAGAACAGATAGTTCATGAAGAACACATGGTATGAACAAGTAAACTCTCTTTGTGCGGGAACTAAAGAGATGACGATGGCGTCTATTGCTAGATTGGTCTTGTTCTGGAAACCACCAGGCAACAGGAAAAGAAGAATAGACCTTGAAATGCATGTAGATGTACAGATACATGGTTGTTGAATATATAGTGAGTTCTAAGAATGATCTAAACAAAAGAATAGGAATGGCAAAAAGTAATTTTAATCTCATGAAGAGCATACTAACATAAAAACAAATAACACCAGGGCTAAAACTAAGAATAGCAAAATGTTACATCTTCTCAATATTCCTATATGGTGCTGAAACATGGACATTAGACAAGAAAACAGAACAGAGAATTGAAGTCTTTGAAATGTGGATATATAGAAGAATAGATAGAATTGGATGGATGGAAAAGAAAACAAACGATGAAGTCTTAAAACAACTAAAAATGAAAAGAGAACTACTAAACACAATTCAAACAAGACAAATGCGATTTTGTGCCATGTTAAAAGACACAACAGCCTACTAAAAGTAATCCTGGAGGGGAAAATACAAGGTAAAAGAGGCAGAGGCAGACCAAGACTAACATGGACGAGTAACATCAAAAGATGGACAAATCAGCCTATGGCAATCTGCACCATCAAAGCAAGAGACAGAGCAGAATGGCGATCCATGGTAGCCAACCTTGGTTGCGGAGACGCCACTGGATGATGATGATGATGATGAAGATGATGATGATGATGATGATGATAGAAAGGGAGTTGAAGAAAGTGTTGGTTCATAACGTGGACAAATGTTAAATGTCTGTCACGGCTGTTTGTTTATTTATTTAAAAGTGACATTTTAGTTCTGATCTTTTAAGTTTAGTATAATTTATGAATTAAAATGTTCTGAATCTCGAACATTCCCCTTATTCTCTAAACTGATATTTTATGGAAGCGGTTTCAATTTGATGGCACAAGACATGAACGTATGATGTTCAACTGAAGACAATATTTCTGTAGGAATAATATTTGAGAAGTAACAACTGGTAATACAGATATCAAATACTTGCAATTTACCTGGTTTGGTGTGTTATTTTACCTGCAACTACCTGAGGGTATACAGCAATAATGAAATATAACAAAGATAACTCTACACCCATTGATGTAACAAACAGCAATAATGAAATATAACAAAGAGAACTCTACACCCATTGATGTAACAAACAGCAATAATGAAATATAACAAAGAGAACTCTACACCCATTGATGTAACAAACAGCAATAATAAAATATAACAAAGAGAACTCTACACCCATTGATGTAACAAACAGCAATAATAAAATATAACAAAGATAACTCTACACCCATTGATGTAACAAACAGCAATAATGAAATATAACAAAGAGAACTCTACACCCATTGATGTAACAAACAGCAATAATAAAATATAACAAAGAGAACTCTACACCCATTGATGTAACAAACAGCAATAATGAAATATAACAAAGATAACTCTACACCCATTGATGTAACAAACAGCAATAATAAAATATAACAAAGAGAACTCTACACCCATTGATATAAAAAGAGGAGTAAGACAGGGATGCATCCTATCACCAAGCTTGTTCAATCTATACACTGAGCAAAACTTTAAAAACATCACAGAGATGCCAGGCCTAAACATTAATGGGAAGATAATCAATAGCCTAAGATATGCTGACAATACTGTTCTACTAGCAGAAAATCCTAAAGACCTACAACAATTACTTAATGAAATAAACATGACAAGCAAAATATATGTACCAGATATGAATATCAAAAAGACTAAAGCTATGATCATAAACAAAGAAAATACTCAAAACCCACAAGTGGATATCAAAATTAAAGGAATAGACCTGGAGACAGTTCAGAACTACAACTACCTTGGACATACTATAACCAGGGATGGAAAATGTACAACTGAAATAAACAAAAGAATAGGAATGGCAAAAAGTAATTTAAATGTCATAAACATATACTTACATCAAAGCAAATAATACCAGGGCTAAAACTAAGAGTAACAAAATGTTATATCTTCTCAACATTCCTGTATAGTGCAGAAACATAAACATTAGACAAGAAAACAGAACAGAAAATTGAAGCCTTTGCAATGTGGAGAACAGGAAGTATTGGCTGGAAATAAAAGAAAACAAATGATGAAGTTTTAAAACAACTAAAAATGAAAAGAGAACTACTAAACACAATTCAAACAAGACAAATGAGATTTTTGGACCATGTTAAAAGAAATATCATCATCATCATGTGCCGTACCGGTTGGCGTTGGCGATCATATCCTTCCACAATCGTTTATCCACAGTGCATCGTATGAGTTCTGTTGTTGACTGTTTTCCATGCCATGACACCAAGCTATTTAGTATTTTCTCTCTTTGTCGTCCGAGATATCTCTTTCCTTTTATTTTGCCAGTTGTAACGAAATATTCCAACTTTCCTCTTCTCATGATGTGCCCAAAAATGTTGATTGCTTCTTTCTGATGTTTTTTAAGAGCTCCCTTTTTGGACCATAAAGACACAACAGCTTACTAAAAGTAAACTTGAAAATACAAGGTAAAAGAGGCAGAGGCAAACAAGGACTAACATGGACGAGAAACATCAAAAGATGGACAAGTCAACCTATGACAACCTTTACCATCAAATCAAGAGACAGAGCAGAATGGCGCTCCATGGTAGTCAACCTTAGATGTGGAGACGGCACTCGATGATGATGATGATGACTTTGATGTAACAACTAAGGGACATAACCATTGCGCAGTTAGCTCCTTTGTGAAATAATTTACACATTTATTTCCCCTTATTATAAAATCCTGAACGATAAATTTATTATGGAACGGTACTGTCGTTGTACTGTCCAGAGGAGAGAACTTTTTTTTCTAGTGAGACAGAGGTTATAAAAGCATAGAGAGAGCAGTGATCGGATGGGAAAGGAAAATGGGAGTCAATTTTTGGAACAGCATTTAGTTTCAGTTATGATAATGTTTTGGTTAGAAGACAATTGGAAAGAGAGAGAGAAAGAGAGGGTTGAAAATAGGGAGGGATAAAGACTGGAGTGAGAGAAAGTAAGAGGGTGAGTAATGGAGGGAGAGAGGGGGAGAGAGAAGGAAAGAGAGGAAGAGAGAGGGGAGAGAGAAAGAAAGAGAGTGAGGGATGGAGGGAGATAGGGGACAGAGACAAGAGGAGAGAGTGGGGTAAAAGGAGGGGTAACGAGTGGAGAGATAGAGAGAGAGAGAGAAAGAAAGAGGGTGAGAGAGGGAGGGGAAGAGAGGAAGAGAGAAGGATAAAGAAAGACGGGGAGAGTGGGAGAGAGGGGGACTTATAGAAGAAGAGAGAGAGAGAGAAGAGAGAAAAAGAGAGAGATATAGAGAGGGAAGAGAGTGCAAGATAGAAAGAATGAGCAGAGAGGGACAGTGAGAGGGAGGGTGAAGCGATGAGAAAAAGAGAAAGGGAGAGAGAGGAAGAGATAGAGGGAAGAGAGAGGAAGAGATAGAGGGAAGAGAGAGGAAGAGATAGAGGGACGAGAGAGGAAGAGATAGAGGGAAGAGAGGGAGAATGATAGATATGGACAGAGCAAGTGAGAGGGATTGGGATATAGAGTTAGTGAGAGAAGAGGGGAGAAGAAGAGAGATGCAAAGAGAGAGAAAGGAGAAAGAATTTGGACCAAATTTGTTTTTCTTTAAATTTAATATGTTGTTTACTAATAATTCGAGCTGTCTAGATGTAATTGTTGAGGCTGTGAGAGCTCTTAATTTGTACCATCCGAAAGTTTCTCGCCTCATGTTAACGATTCCCCGTGACACAGCCTGCCGGAACTGCAAGTCCCAGCCAGTTAACGACGCTTGTTATCTCAGACAATGTAGCAAACATGAAATGGGACTTTTCGGTCCCGTCAGAGCTGGAGGAGTTTCAATTCAACTTTCTATCGGGCAAAAGACAACAATGACGTAAATCTTGGATTCATTATTCTGAAAGTGAAAATGAAAGAGATAACAATGAACAAATCTTGAATCATTATTCTGAAAGTGAAAATGAAAGAGATAACAATGAACAAATCTTGAATTCATTATTCTGAAAGTGAAAATGAAAGAGATAACAATGAACAAATCTTGAATTCATTATTCTGAAAGTGAAAATGAAAGAGATAACAATGAACAAATCTTGGATTCATTATTCTGAAAGTGAAAATGAAAGAGATAACAAATAAACATATCTTGAATTCATTATTCTAAAAGTGAAAGAAATAAAAAAAAACGATGTAAATATTGAATCCAACGTTCAAATGTTTTGAGAAAAATTAAAAACAAAGAAAGAATTGGAAATTGATCTTCTCATCAATTAGCGATCTCAAGAATCTATAAACTTGTGGTGTTGTAATTAACTTCAAATGCCTCAATTTTTTTAAACAAAATCTTCGATCATGCTTCACAGAGTGACTGTCTCAAACTGTACATCACCACGCCCAATTAACTAAGGCTTGTGAGTTTAACTAAGGCTTGTGAGTTTAACTAAAGCTTGTGAGTTTAACTAAGGCTTGTGAGTTTAACTAAACCTTGTGAGTTTAACTAAGGCTTGTGAGTTTAACTAAGGCTTGTGAGTTTAACTAAGGCTTGTGAGTTTAACTAAACCTTGTGAGTTTAACTAAGGCTTGTGAGTTTAACTAAGGCTTGTCAGTTTAACTAAGGCTTGTGAGTTTAACTAAGGCTTGTCAGTTTAACTAAGGCTTGTGAGTTTAACTAAGGCTTGTGAGTTTAACTAAGGCTTGTGAGTTTAACTAAGGCTTGTGAGTTTAACTAAGGCTTGTGAGTTTAACTAAACCTTGTGAGTTTAACTAAGGCTTGTGAGTTTAACTAAGGCTTGTCAGTTTAACTAAGGCTTGTGAGTTTAACTAAGGCTTGTGAGTTAAACTAAGGCTTGTGAGTTTAACTAAGGCTTGTGAGTTTAACTAAGGCTTGTGAGTTTAACTAAGGCTTGTGAATTTAACTAAGGCTTGTGAGTCGTGAAGGTTTCTTTCAGAAGTCAGCCAAAGTTTGTGACGTCATCCGCATTGCTAACTGCTATAGACCAGGGATGGTCAATTTCTTTCAAATGGCGGGCCACCACGTTATGCTACATTCATTATTTCGACTGCGCCAAAACGGCATATCCGGTGGAAAAGACAGACCTTGGACTCTGATTTCTTATTTGTTAAGGATCACACGCCAACCAGGCATATGCTTAAGAAGAACATCATCATCAAGTACCATGCCTGGTGGCATAGGTGATCATGTCTCTCCACAACTTTCGATCTCGACAGTTATTTATCATTTCTGTTGTTGACCTTCTACCACGCCATTCTCTTAAGCTGTCTGGTATCTTTTCTCTTTGCTTCCCTCTATCTCTTCGTCCCTCAATTTTCCCAGTTAATACAATATATTCCAACTGATCTCTTCTCATTACATGGCCAAAAAATAATGGTTCTAGAGAGAACACTGGACAATTAGAATATTTCTTGTGATTAATAAAAGAACGGAAACTGGCCTGGTATGGGATGGTCCACAGGTCTTGTCAAAACTATTCAACAATCATTCTTCAAGGTGTTGCCAGGGACGACAGTGGTGACACCAGAAACAATGGACGGATAACTCCAGATAATTGAGAGGAAAGTCTAATGTTGTATCACAGAGAGCTGGTCTACACAGCCACATTTGTTGTATCACAGAGAGCTGGTCTACACAGCCACATTTGTTATATCACAGAGAGCTTGTCTACACAGCCACATTTATTATATCACAGAGAGCTGGTCTACACAGCCACATTTGTTGTATCACAGAGAGCTTGTCTACACAGCCACATTTGTTGTATCACAGAGAGCTTGTCTAGACGGCTACATTTGTTGTATCACAGAGAGCTTGTCTACACAGCCACATTTGTTGTATCACAGAGAGCTTGTCTACACAGCCACATTTGGAAACAAAGTGTGGAAATGGCATTTATGGTACCCCGACGACCGACAAGGGGACGGGATGATCGATCGATCGATTGATTGATTGATGGATTTATTGATTCTCTAATCACATTTCCCATAGAACGTTGCATTCACCACAACCTGTCTGAAAGAATCTCTGTCTCTAGCCAGATCTCTCACAGAACGTTGCATTCACCACAACCTGTCTGAAAGAATCTCTGTCTCTAGCCAGATCTCCCACAGAACGTTGCATTCACCACAACCTGTCAGAAAGAATCTCTGTCTCTAGCCAGATCTCCCACAGAACGTTGCATTCACCACAACCTGTCTGAAAGAATCTCTGTCTCTAGCCAGATCTCCCACAGAACGTTGCATTCACCACAACCTGTCTGAAAGAATCTCTGCCTCTAGCCAGATCTCCCATAGAACGTTGCATTCACCACAACCTGTCTGAAAGAATCTTTGTCTCTAGCCAGATCTCCCATAGAACGTTGCATTCACCACAACCTGTCTGAAAGAATCTCTGTCTCTAGCCAGATCTCCCACAGAACGTTACATTCACCACAACCTGTCTGAAAGAATCTCTGTCTCTAGTCAGATCTCCTACAGAACGTTGCATTCACCACAACCAGTCTGAAAGAATCTCTGTCTCTAGCCAGATCTCACACAGAACGTTACATTCACCACAACCCGTCTGAAAGAACCTCTGTCTCTAGCCAGATCTCCCACAGAACGTTACATTCACCACAGCCCGTCTGAAAGAACCTCTGTCTCTAGCCAGATCTCCCACAGAACGTTACATTCACCACAGCCCGTCTGAAAGAATCTCTGTCTCTAGCCAGATCTCCCACAGAACGTTACATTCACCACAGCCCGTCTGAAAGAATCTCTGTCTCTAGCCAGACCTACCACAGAACGTTACATTCACAACCGGTCTGAAAGAATCTCTGTCTCTAGCCAGATCTCCCACAGAACGTTACATTCACAACCGGTCTGAAAGAATCTCTGTCTCTAGTCATATCTCCCACAGAACGTTACATTCACCACAATCCGTCTGAAAGAATCTCTGTCTCTAGCCAGACCTCCCACAGAACGTTACATTCACCACAACCTGTTTGAAAGAATCTCTGTCTCTAGCCAGACCTCCCACAGAACGTTACATTCACAACCGGTCTGAAAGAATCTCTGTCTCTAGTCATATCTCCCACAGAACGTTACATTCACCACAACCGGTCTGAAAGAATCTCTGTCTCTAGCCAGACCTCCCACAGAACGTTACATTCACAACCGGTCTGAAAAAATCTCTGTCTCTAGCCAGACCTCCCACAGAACGTTACATTCACAACCGGTCTGAAAGAATCTCTGTCTCTAGTCATATCTCCGACAGAACGTTACATTCACCAAAGCGAGTCTGAAAGAATCTCTGTCTCTAGCCAGACCTCCCACAGAACGTTACATTCACAACCGGTCTGAAAGAATCTCTGTCTCTAGTCATATCTCCCACAGAACGTTACATTCTCCACAACCGGTCTGAAAGAATCTCTGTCTCTAGCCAGACCTCCCACAGAACGTTACATTCACAACCGCTCTGAAAGAATCTCTGTCTCTAGCCAGACCTCCTACAGAACGTTACATTCACAACCGGTCTGAAAGAATCTCTGTCTCTAGCCAGACCTCCCACAGAACGTTACATTCACCACAACCGGTCAGAAAGAATCTCTGTCTCTAGCCAGATCTCCCACAGAACGTTACATTCACCACAGCCCGTCTGAAAGAATTTCTGTCTCTAGCCAGATCTCCCACAGAACGTTACATTCACCACAGCCCGTCTGAAAGAATCTCTGTCTCTAGCCAGACCTCCCACACAACGTTACATTCACAACCGGTCTGAAAGAATCTCTGTCTCTAGTCATATCTCCCACAGTACGTTACATTCACCACAACCGGTCTGAAAGAATCTCTGTCTCTAGCCAGACCTCCCACAGAACGTTACATTCACAACCGCTCTGAAAGAATCTCTGTCTCTAGCCAGACCTCCCACAGAACGTTACATTCACCACAACCGGTCTGAAAGAATCTCTGTCTCTAGCCAGACCTCCCACAGAACGTTACATTCACCACAACCGGTCAGAAAGAATCTCTGTCTCTAGCCAGATCTCCCACAGAACGTTACATTCACCACAGCCCGTCTGAAAGAATTTCTGTCTCTAGCCAGATCTCCCACAGAACGTTACATTCACCACAGCCCGTCTGAAAGAATCTCTGTCTCTAGTCATATCTCCCACAGAACGTTACATTCACCACAACCGGTCTGAAAGAATCTCTGTCTCTAGCCAGACCTCCCACAGAACGTTACATTCACAACCGCTCTGAAAGAATCTCTGTCTCTAGCCAGACCTCCTACAGAACGTTACATTCACAACCGGTCTGAAAGAATCTCTGTCTCTAGCCAGACCTCCCACAGAACGTTACATTCACCACAACCGGTCTGAAAGAATCTCTGTCTCTAGCCAGATCTCCCACAGAACGTTACATTCACCACAGCCCGTCTGAAAGAATTTCTGTCTCTAGCCAGATCTCCCACAGAACGTTACATTCACCACAGCCCGTCTGAAAGAATCTCTGTCTCTAGCCAGACCTCCCACAGAACGTTACATTCACAACCGGTCTGAAAGAATCTCTGTCTCTAGTCATATCTCCCACAGAACGTTACATTCACCACAATCCGTCTGAAAGAATCTCTGTCTCTAGCCAGACCTCCCACAGAACGTTACATTCACAACCGCTCTGAAAGAATCTCTGTCTCTAGCCAGACCTCCCACAGAACGTTACATTCACCACAACCGGTCTGAAAGAATCTCTGTCTCTAGCCAGACCTCCCACAGAACGTTACATTCACCACAACCGGTCAGAAAGAATCTCTGTCTCTAGCCAGATCTCCCACAGAACGTTACATTCACCACAGCCCGTCTGAAAGAATTTCTGTCTCTAGCCAGATCTCCCACAGAACGTTACATTCACCACAGCCCTTCTGAAAGAATCTCTGTCTCTAGCCAGACCTCCCACAGAACGTTACATTCACAACCGGTCTGAAAGAATCTCTGTCTCTAGTCATATCTCCCACAGAACGTTACATTCACCACAATCCGTCTGAAAGAATCTCTGTCTCTAGCCAGACCTCCCACAGAACGTTACATTCACCACAACCCGTCTGAAAGAATCTCTGTCTCTAGCCAGACCTCCCACAGAACGTTACATTCACAACCGGTCTGAAAGAATCTCTGTCTCTAGTCATATCTCCCACAGAACGTTACATTCACCACAACCGGTCTGAAAGAATCTCTGTCTCTAGCCAGACCTCCCACAGAACGTTACATTCACAACCGGTCAGAAAAAAATCTCTGTCTCTAGCCAGACCTCCCACAGAACGTTACATTCACAACCGGTCTGAAAGAATCTCTGTCTCTAGTCATATCTCCCACAGAACGTTACATTCACCACAACCGGTCTGAAAGAATCTCTGTCTCTAGCCAGACCTCCCACAGAACGTTACATTCACAACCGGTCTGAAAGAATCTCTGTCTCTAGTCATATCTCCCACAGAACGTTACATTCACCACAACCGGTCTGAAAGAATCTCTGTCTCTAGCCAGACCTCCCACAGAACGTTACATTCACAACCGCTCTGAAAGAATCTCTGTCTCTAGCCAGACCTCCTACAGAACGTTACATTCACAACCGGTCTGAAAGAATCTCTGTCTCTAGCCAGACCTCCCAAAGAACGTTACATTCACCACAACCGGTCTGAAAGAATCTCTGTCTCTAGCCAGACCTCCCACAGAACGTTACATTCACCACAACCGGTCTGAAAGAATCTCTGTCTCTAGCCAGACCTCCCACAGAACGTTACATTCACCACAACCGGTCAGAAAGAATCTCTGTCTCTAGCCAGATCTCCCACAGAACGTTACATTCACCACAGCCCGTCTGAAAGAATTTCTGTCTTTAGCCAGATCTCCCACAGAACGTTACATTCACCACAGCCCGTCTGAAAGAATCTCTGTCTCTAGCCAGATATCCCAAAGAACGTTACATTCACCACAACCCGTCTGAAAGAATCTCTGTCTCTAGTCATATCTCCCACAGAACGTTACATTCACCACAACCGGTCTGAAAGAATCTCTGTCTCTAGCCAGACCTCCCACAGAACGTTACATTCACAACCGGTCTTAAAGAATCTCTGTCTCTAGCCAGACCTCCCACAGAACGTTACATTCACAACCGGTCTGAAAGAATCTCTGTCTCTAGCCAGATCTCCCACAGAACGTTACATTCACCACAACCGGTCTGAAAGAATCTCTGTCTCTAGCCAGACCTCCCACAGATCGTTACATTCACAACCGGTCTGAAAGAATCTCTGTCTCTAGCCAGATCTCCCACATAACGTTACATTCACCACAACCCGTCTGAAAGAATCTCTGTCTCTAGCCAGACCTCCCACAGAACGTTACATTCACCACAACCAGTCTGAAAGAATCTCTGTCTCTAGCCAGACCTCCCACAGATCGTTACATTCACCACAACCCGTCTGAAAGAATCTCTGTCTCTAGCCAGACCTCCCACAGAACGTTACATTCACCACAACCAGTCTGAAAGAATCTCTGTCTCTAGCCAGACCTCCCACAGATCGTTACATTCACAACCGGTCTGAAAGAATCTCTGTCTCTAGTCATATCTTCCACAGAACGTTACATTCACCACAACCGGTCTGAAAGAATCTCTGTCTCTAGTCATATCTTCTACAGAACGTTACATTCACCACAATCCGTATGAAAGAATCTCTGTCTCTAGCCAGATCTCCCACAGAACGTTACATTCACCAAAGCGAGTCTGAAAGAATCTCTGTCTCTAGCCAGATCTCCCACAGAACGTTACATTCACCACAACCAGGCTGAAAGAATCTCTGTCTCTAGCCAGATCTCCCACAGAACGTTACATTCACCACAACCAGCCTGAAAGAATCTCTGTCTCTAGCCAGATCTCCCACAGAACGTTACATTCACCACAACCAGTCTGAAAGAATCTCTGTCTCTAGCCAGATCTCCCACAGAACGTTACATTCACCACAACCGGTCTGAAAGAATCTCTGTCTCTAGCCAGACCTCCCACAGATCGTTACATTCACAACCGGTCTGAAAGAATCTCTGTCTCTAGCCAGATCTCCCACAGAACGTTACATTCACCACAACCAGTCTGAAAGAATCTCTGTCTCTAGCCAGACCTCCCACAGATCGTTACATTCACAACCGGTCTGAAAGAATCTCTGTCTCTAGTCATATCTTCCACAGAACGTTACATTCACAACCGGTCTGAAAGAATCTCTGTCTCTAGCCAGATCTCCCACAGAACGTTACATTCACAACCGGTCTGAAAGAATCTCTGTCTCTAGCCAGATCTCCCACAGAACGTTACATTCACAACCGGTCTGAAAGAATCTCTGTCTCTAGCCAGATCTCCCACAGAACGTTACATTCACAACCGGTCTGAAAGAATCTCTGTCTCTAGCCAGACCTCCCACAGAACGTTCCATTCACAACCGGTCTGAAAGAATCTCTGTCTCTAGCCAGATCTCCCACAGAACGTTACATTCACAACCGGTCTGAAAGAATCTCTGTCTCTAGCCAGACCTCCCACAGAACGTTACATTCACAACCGGTCTGAAAGAATCTCTGTCTCTAGCCAGATCTCCCACAGAACGTTACATTCACCACAACCCGTCTGAAAGAATCTCTGTCTCTAGCCAGACCTCCCACAGAACGTTACATTCACAACCGGTCTGAAAGAATCTCTGTCTCTAGTCATATCTCCCACAGAACGTTACATTCACCACAATCCGTCTGAAAGAATCTCTGTCTCTAGCCAGACCTCCCACAGAACGTTACATTCACCACAACCCGTCTGAAAGAATCTCTGTCTCTAGCCAGACCTCCCACAGAACGTTACATTCACAACCGGTCTGAAAGAATCTCTGTCTCTAGTCATATCTCCCACAGAACGTTACATTCACCACAACCGGTCTGAAAGAATCTCTGTCTCTAGCCAGACCTCCCACAGAACGTTACATTCACAACCGGTCTGAAAAAATCTCTGTCTCTAGCCAGACCTCCCACAGAACGTTACATTCACAACCGGTCTGAAAGAATCTCTGTCTCTAGTCATATCTCCGACAGAACGTTACATTCACCACAACCGGTCTGAAAGAATCTCTGTCTCTAGCCAGACCTCCCACAGAACGTTACATTCACAACCGGTCTGAAAGAATCTCTGTCTCTAGTCATATCTCCCACAGAACGTTACATTCACCACAACCGGTCTGAAAGAATCTCTGTCTCTAGCCAGACCTCCCACAGAACGTTACATTCACAACCGCTCTGAAATAATCTCTGTCTCTAGCCAGACCTCCTACAGAACGTTACATTCACAACCGGTCTGAAAGAATCTCTGTCTCTAGCCAGACCTCCCAAAGAACGTTACATTCACCACAACCGGTCTGAAAGAATCTCTGTCTCTAGCCAGACCTCCCACAGAACGTTACATTCACCACAACCGGTCTGAAAGAATCTCTGTCTCTAGCCAGACCTCCCACAGAACGTTACATTCACCACAACCGGTCAGAAAGAATCTCTGTCTCTAGCCAGATCTCCCACAGAACGTTACATTCACCACAGCCCGTCTGAAAGAATTTCTGTCTCCAGCCAGATCTCCCACAGAACGTTACATTCACCACAGCCCGTCTGAAAGAATCTCTGTCTCTAGCCAGATCTCCCAAAGAACGTTACATTCACCACAACCCGTCTGAAAGAATCTCTGTCTCTAGTCATATCTCCCACAGAACGTTACATTCACCACAACCGGTCTGAAAGAATCTCTATCTCTAGCCAGACCTCCCACAGAACGTTACATTCACAACCGGTCTTAAAGAATCTCTGTCTCTAGCCAGACCTCCCACAGAACGTTACATTCACAACCGGTCTGAAAGAATCTCTGTCTCTAGCCAGATCTCCGACAGAACGTTACATTCACCACAACCGGTCTGAAAGAATCTCTGTCTCTAGCCAGACCTCCCACAGATCGTTACATTCACAACCGGTCTGAAAGAATCTCTGTCTCTAGCCAGATCTCCCACATAACGTTACATTCACCACAACCCGTCTGAAAGAATCTCTGTCTCTAGCCAGACCTCCCACAGAACGTTACATTCACCACAACCAGTCTGAAAGAATCTCTGTCTCTAGCCAGACCTCCCACAGAACGTTACATTCACAACCGGTCTGAAAGAATCTCTGTCTCTAGTCATATCTCCGACAGAACGTTACATTCACCACAACCGGTCTGAAAGAATCTCTGTCTCTAGCCAGACCTCCCACAGAACGTTACATTCACAACCGCTCTGAAAGAATCTCTGTCTCTAGCCAGACCTCCTACAGAACGTTACATTCACAACCGGTCTGAAAGAATCTCTGTCTCTAGCCAGACCTCCCAAAGAACGTTACATTCACCACAACCGGTCTGAAAGAATCTCTGTCTCTAGCCAGACCTCCCACAGAACGTTACATTCACCACAACCGGTCTGAAAGAATCTCTGTCTCTAGCCAGACCTCCCACAGAACGTTACATTCACCACAACCGGTCAGAAAGAATCTCTGTCTCTAGCCAGATCTCCCACAGAACGTTACATTCACCACAGCCCGTCTGAAAGAATTTCTGTCTCTAGCCAGATCTCCCACAGAACGTTACATTCACCACAGCCCGTCTGAAAGAATCTCTGTCTCTAGCCAGATATCCCAAAGAACGTTACATTCACCACAACCCGTCTGAAAGAATCTCTGTCTCTAGTCATATCTCCCACAGAACGTTACATTCACCACAACCGGTCTGAAAGAATCTCTGTCTCTAGCCAGACCTCCCACAGAACGTTACATTCACAACCGGTCTTAAAGAATCTCTGTCTCTAGCCAGACCTCCCACAGAACGTTACATTCACAACCGGTCTGAAAGAATCTCTGTCTCTAGCCAGATCTCCCACAGAACGTTACATTCACCACAACCGGTCTGAAAGAATCTCTGTCTCTAGCCAGACCTCCCACAGATCGTTACATTCACAACCGGTCTGAAAGAATCTCTGTCTCTAGCCAGATCTCCCACATAACGTTACATTCACCACAACCCGTCTGAAAGAATCTCTGTCTCTAGCCAGACCTCCCACAGAACGTTACATTCACCACAACCAGTCTGAAAGAATCTCTGTCTCTAGCCAGACCTCCCACAGATCGTTACATTCACCACAACCCGTCTGAAAGAATCTCTGTCTCTAGCCAGACCTCCCACAGAACGTTACATTCACCACAACCAGTCTGAAAGAATCTCTGTCTCTAGCCAGACCTCCCACAGATCGTTACATTCACAACCGGTCTGAAAGAATCTCTGTCTCTAGTCATATCTTCCACAGAACGTTACATTCACCACAACCGGTCTGAAAGAATCTCTGTCTCTAGTCATATCTTCTACAGAACGTTACATTCACCACAATCCGTATGAAAGAATCTCTGTCTCTAGCCAGATCTCCCACAGAACGTTACATTCACCAAAGCGAGTCTGAAAGAATCTCTGTCTCTAGCCAGATCTCCCACAGAACGTTACATTCACCACAACCAGGCTGAAAGAATCTCTGTCTCTAGCCAGATCTCCCACAGAACGTTACATTCACCACAACCAGCCTGAAAGAATCTCTGTCTCTAGCCAGATCTCCCACAGAACGTTACATTCACCACAACCAGTCTGAAAGAATCTCTGTCTCTAGCCAGATCTCCCACAGAACGTTACATTCACCACAACCGGTCTGAAAGAATCTCTGTCTCTAGCCAGACCTCCCACAGATCGTTACATTCACAACCGGTCTGAAAGAATCTCTGTCTCTAGCCAGATCTCCCACAGAACGTTACATTCACCACAACCAGTCTGAAAGAATCTCTGTCTCTAGCCAGACCTCCCACAGATCGTTACATTCACAACCGGTCTGAAAGAATCTCTGTCTCTAGTCATATCTTCCACAGAACGTTACATTCACAACCGGTCTGAAAGAATCTCTGTCTCTAGCCAGATCTCCCACAGAACGTTACATTCACAACCGGTCTGAAAGAATCTCTGTCTCTAGCCAGATCTCCCACAGAACGTTACATTCACAACCGGTCTGAAAGAATCTCTGTCTCTAGCCAGATCTCCCACAGAACGTTACATTCACAACCGGTCTGAAAGAATCTCTGTCTCTAGCCAGACCTCCCACAGAACGTTCCATTCACAACCGGTCTGAAAGAATCTCTGTCACTAGCCAGATCTCCCACAGAACGTTACATTCACAACCGGTCTGAAAGAATCTCTGTCTCTAGCCAGACCTCCCACAGAACGTTCCATTCACAACCGGTCTGAAAGAATCTCTGTCTCTAGCCAGATCTCCCACAGAACGTTACATTCACCACAACCCGTCTGAAAGAATCTCTGTCTCTAGCCAGACCTCCCACAGAACGTTACATTCACAACCGGTCTGAAAGAATCTCTGTCTCTAGTCATATCTCCCACAGAACGTTACATTCACCACAATCCGTCTGAAAGAATCTCTGTCTCTAGCCAGACCTCCCACAGAACGTTACATTCACCACAACCCGTCTGAAAGAATCTCTGTCTCTAGCCAGACCTCCCACAGAACGTTACATTCACAACCGGTCTGAAAGAATCTCTGTCTCTAGTCATATCTCCCACAGAACGTTACATTCACCACAACCGGTCTGAAAGAATCTCTGTCTCTAGCCAGACCTCCCACAGAACGTTACATTCACAACCGGTCTGAAAAAATCTCTGTCTCTAGCCAGACCTCCCACAGAACGTTACATTCACAACCGGTCTGAAAGAATCTCTGTCTCTAGTCATATCTCCGACAGAACGTTACATTCACCACAACCGGTCTGAAAGAATCTCTGTCTCTAGCCAGACCTCCCACAGAACGTTACATTCACAACCGGTCTGAAAGAATCTCTGTCTCTAGTCATATCTCCCACAGAACGTTACATTCACCACAACCGGTCTGAAAGAATCTCTGTCTCTAGCCAGACCTCCCACAGAACGTTACATTCACAACCGCTCTGAAATAATCTCTGTCTCTAGCCAGACCTCCTACAGAACGTTACATTCACAACCGGTCTGAAAGAATCTCTGTCTCTAGCCAGACCTCCCACACAACGTTACATTCACCACAACCGGTCTGAAAGAATCTCTGTCTCTAGCCAGACCTCCCACAGAACGTTACATTCACCACAACCGGTCTGAAAGAATCTCTGTCTCTAGCCAGACCTCCCACAGAACGTTACATTCACCACAACCGGTCAGAAAGAATCTCTGTCTCTAGCCAGATCTCCCACAGAACGTTACATTCACCACAGCCCGTCTGAAAGAATTTCTGTCTCCAGCCAGATCTCCCACAGAACGTTACATTCACCACAGCCCGTCTGAAAGAATCTGTCTCTAGCCAGATCTCCCAAAGAACGTTACATTCACCACAACCCGTCTGAAAGAATCTCTGTCTCTAGTCATATCTCCCACAGAACGTTACATTCACCACAACCGGTCTGAAAGAATCTCTATCTCTAGCCAGACCTCCCACAGAACGTTACATTCACAACCGGTCTTAAAGAATCTCTGTCTCTAGCCAGACCTCCCACAGAACGTTACATTCACAACCGGTCTGAAAGAATCTCTGTCTCTAGCCAGATCTCCGACAGAACGTTACATTCACCACAACCGGTCTGAAAGAATCTCTGTCTCTAGCCAGACCTCCCACAGATCGTTACATTCACAACCGGTCTGAAAGAATCTCTGTCTCTAGCCAGATCTCCCACATAACGTTACATTCACCACAACCCGTCTGAAAGAATCTCTGTCTCTAGCCAGACCTCCCACAGAACGTTACATTCACCACAACCAGTCTGAAAGAATCTCTGTCTCTAGCCAGACCTCCCACAGATCGTTACATTCACCACAACCCGTCTGAAAGAATCTCTGTCTCTAGCCAGACCTCCCACAGAACGTTACATTCACCACAACCAGTCTGAAAGAATCTCTGTCTCTAGCCAGACCTCCCACAGATCGTTACATTCACAACCGGTCTGAAAGAATCTCTGTCTCTAGTCATATCTTCCACAGAACATTACATTCACCACAACCGCTCTGAAAGAATCTCTGTCTCTAGTCATATCTTCCACAGAACGTTACATTCACCACAATCCGTCTGAAAGAATCTCTGTCTCTAGCCAGATCTCCCACAGAACGTTACATTCACCAAAGCGAGTCTGAAAGAATCTCTGTCTCTAGCCAGATCTCCCACAGAACGTTACATTCACCACAACCAGGCTGAAAGAATCTCTGTCTCTAGCCAGATCTCCCACAGAACGTTACATTCACCACAACCAGTCTGAAAGAATCTCTGTCTCTAGCCAGATCTCCCACAGAACGTTACATTCACCACAACCAGTCTGAAAGAATCTCTGTCTCTAGCCAGATCTCCCACAGAACGTTACATTCACCACAACCGGTCTGAAAGAATCTCTGTCTCTAGCCAGACCTCCCACAGATCGTTACATTCACAACCGGTCTGAAAGAATCTCTGTCTCTAGCCAGATCTCCCACAGAACGTTACATTCACCACAACCAGTCTGAAAGAATCTCTGTCTCTAGCCAGACCTCCCACAGATCGTTACATTCACAACCGGTCTGAAAGAATCTCTGTCTCTAGTCATATCTTCCACAGAACGTTACATTCACCACAACCAGTCAGAAAGAATCTCTGTCTCTAGCCAGATCTCCCACAGAACGTTACATTCACAACCGGTCTGAAAGAATCTCTGTCTCTAGCCAGATCTCCCACAGAACGTTGCATTCACCACAGCCCGTCTGACAGAATCTCTGTCTCTAGCCAGATCTCCCACAGAACGTTACATTCACCACAACCCATCTGAAAGATTATCAAATAACGATGTCTGCCAAACAGATTGTGCTCTTATTAATCTAAGTGTGATAACCGCTGAAGCAAAAATAAAATGAGTGATATCTAATATTAATTTAGTTTCGTGAAACAAACAAGTCAATGTTTTCAAATTATCAATATGTTCTTGTCTAAATCACGACATAGATGCTTTTTTGGGGGAAAAAAAAAAATATATATATATCCTGTGAAATGAGTTTTGTAACTTGATATCATTACAGCTGTTGATTAAATCAAAAATAATATGTTTAGAATTGATATGCATTATTTCAACATTATAAACGAGTAATTAATAATGTTGATGTTGTTGCTTTGTTCTTTAGGCGAGTATTCTTTCTCTAATGGTTTGTCACAGTCTTCGTTATCTGGCTTTTGTTTTGTTCCTGTCATGTTGTTATTGCTGATGATGGTGTGATACTCAGTATGTCTGTACTTTGTTGTTTTATTTGAGAGCACATTTGTTATGGTGTTATAGAATATCATGTTTTATATTTATGTTCTTTCCTGCTGTTTTAGTTTTGTTTATTTGTACTTGACCTGTTATGTGTTGGAGTGTTCCCGTGTTTTGTGCAAGTTTGATGGAATGAGAGAGGAAAGAAGTACAATGAAGCTATTTACATTCACAGAGAGAGAGAGAGAAGGAAGGAATGCGAGAGTGAGAGAGAGAGAAGGAAGGAATGCGAGAGTGAGAGAGAAGGAATGCGAGAGTGGGAGAGAGAAGAAATGTGAGAGAAAGAGAGAAGGAAGGAATGCGATAGTGAGAGAGAGAGAAGGAAGGAATGCGAGAGTGAGAGAGAAGGAATGCGAGAGTGGGAGAGAGAAGAAATGTGTGAGAGAGAGAGAGAAGGAAGGAATGCGATAGTGAGAGAGAGAGAGAGAGACAGAAGGAAGGAATGCGAGAGTGAGAGAGAGAGAAGGAATGCGAGAGAGAGAGAGAAGGAATGCGAGAGTGAGAGAGAGAGACAGAAGGAAGGAATGCGAGAGTGAGAGAGAGAGAAGGAATGCGAGAGTGAGAGAGAGAGAAGGAATGCGAGAGAGAGAGAGAAGGAATGCGAGAGTGAGAGAGAGAGACAGAAGGAAGGAATGCGAGAGTGAGAGAGAGAGAAGGAATGCGAGAGAGAGAGAGAAGGAATGCGAGAGTGAGAGAGAGAGAAGGAATGCGAGAGTGAGAGAGAGAGACAGAAGGAAGGAATGCGAGAGTGAGAGAGAGAGAGAAGGAATGCGAGAGTGAGAGAGAGAGAGAAAAGGAATGCGAGAGTGAGAGAGAGAGAAGGAATGCGAGAGTGAGAGAGAGAGAGAAGGAATGCGAGAGTGAGAGAGAGAGAGACAGAAGGAAGGAATGCGAGAGTGAGAGAGAGAGAAGGAATGCGAGAGAGAGAGAGAAGGAAGGAATGCGAGAGTGAGAGAGAGAGAAGGAATGCGAGAGAGAGAGAGAAGGAAGGAATGCGAGAGTGAGAGAGAGAGAGACAGAAGGAAGGAATGCGAGAGTGAGAGAGAGAAAAGGAATGCGAGAGAGAGAGAGAAGGAAGGAATGCGAGAGTGAGAGAGAGAGACAGAAGGAAGGAATGCGAGAGTGAGAGAGAGAGAAGGAATGCGAGAGAGAGAGAAGGAAGGAATGCGAGAGTGAGAGAGAGAGAGACAGAAGGAAGGAATACGAGAGTGAGAGAGAGAGAAGGAATGCGAGAGAGAGAGAAGGAATGCGAGAGTGAGAGAGAAGGAATGCGAGAGAGAGAGAGAGAAGGAATGCGAAAGAGAGAGAAGGAATGCGAGAGTGAGAGAGAGAAGGAATGCGAGAGTGAGAGAGAGAGAGACAGAAGGAAGGAATGCGAGAGTGAGAGAGAGAGAAGGAATGCGAGAGAGAGAAAGAGAGAGAAGGAATGTGAGAGTGAGAGAGAGAAAAGGAAGGAATGCGAGAGTGAGAGAGAGAGAGAAGGAAGGAATGCGAGAGTGAGAGAGAGAGAGAAGGAATGCGAGAGTGAGAGAGAGAAAGAGAGAAGGAATGCGAGAGTGAGAGAGAGAGAAGGAAGGAATGCGAGAGTGAGAGAGAGAGAGAGAGAAGGAAGGAATGCGAGAGTGAGAGAGAGAGAGAAGGAAGGAATGCGAGAGTGAGAGAGAGAGAAGGAAGGAATGCGAGAGTGAGAGAGAGAGAGAAGGAATGCGAGAGTGAGAGAGAGAGAGAGAGAAAAGGAATGCGAGAGTGAGAGAGAGAGAAGGAATGCGAGAGTGAGAGAGAGAGAGAAGGAATGCGAGAGTGAGAGAGAGAGAAGGAATGCGAGAGTGAGATAGAGAGAGAGAAGGAATGCGAGAGTGAGAGAGAAGGAATGCGAGAGTGAGAGAGAGAGAGAGAAGGAATGCGAGAATGAGAGAGAGAGAAGGAATGCGAGAGTGAGAGAGAGAGAGAAGGAATGCGAGAGTGAGAGAGAGAGAGGGAATGCGAGAGTGAGAGAGAGAGAGAAGGAATGCGAGAGTGAGAGAGAGAGAGAGAGAGAGAAGGAATGCGAGAGTGAGAGAGAGAAGGAATGCGAGAGTGAGAGAGAGAGAAGGAATGCGAGAGTGAGGGAGAGAGAGAAGGAATGCGAGAGCGAGAGAGAGAGAGAGATACAATAAAAAGGAGAAAGTGAAATGCACAAATATAGGCGTCATCATCATCATTATCAAGTACCATGCCTGCTGGCGTGGGTGATCATGTATCTCCACAACTTCCGATTTCGATAATTATTTCTCATTTGTTGACCTTCTGCCAAGCCATTCTCTTTAGCTGTCAGGTTTCTTTTTACTTTGCTTCCCTCTATCTCTTCGTCTCTCAATTTTTCCAGTTGTCACAATATATTCCTGCTGTTCCCTTCTCATTACATGGCCAAAAAAAGATGTTTGTTTCTACCTAATATTCGATATTAGCTCTTTCTTTGCCTTGGCCTCTCTCAGAACCTCTTCATGACTCTTCTTAGCTGTCCATGGTATTCTCAACATTCTTCTGTAAAACCACATTTCTACAGACTCCAGTGATTTTCTTGTTTGTTGTCCTATTGGTCAATCTCTCTCTCTCTCTCTCTCTCTCTCTCTCTCTGCGATCAGGACTCAATCAGAGTAGGATTCCAGACTCTCACATGAAGTCAGCTGTCAGGTTAAGGGTGTTTATCGCCCCCACAGACAGAACATCACAATTACAGTCTGCCAGATCCACTCTGATTGAACACCCGTTAAAACGTTGCACTGTGTTCTGCGCCAGTAACCCAGTGCATCCGATTTCAACCAGCATTTTATTCAGGTTTGCTTTCCCTAGCCTTTGATTGTCCCCAATCTTCCTGCAAGGCAGCAGATGATCTTTTCTGTAGGGGGATTCTGCCCTTAGATGGTCTGCCCTCCCAGGTTTACGAGCACCATCTGCCCGAGTCACTAGAGGTGACTAACACATACATGCACACACAAAGATAGGAGATGTGACTAACACAGACATGCACACACAAAGATATGAGATGTGACCAACACAGACATGCACACACAAAGATATGAGATGTGACCAACACAGACATGCACACAGCGATACGAGGCATGACTAACACTGACACACATCAAGAGATATGACACATGACTAACACTGACACACATCAAGAGATATGACACATGACTAACATACGTAGAACGGATTCAAATTGACTTTGAGAAGAAAAACACACACAAATTGTGAGAGAGAAAAAGAAAGTGATAGAGATGTTGAAGAATATGACTCATATACTGATAGAGAGTGACAGACAGATATTGCAAAAATCGGATATATAGAAAGAATCATGTGAAAAGAGAGAGAAAGAGAGTTATATCTTTATCTACGTCTTTCATTCTCTCTCTCTCTCTCTCTCTCTCTCTCTCTCTCTATCATATTATAAATCTGACAAACACCTCCTCTGACCGACAACAACAACGACACGTCACTCCACTGAACAAATAACTAGTTCATGTTATGTTCACATTCTTTATTATTTTTCCTGAACATTCAAAAACCACACTAATCATAACTTCTTCAAAACCACCTGATTAATAAACCAATCAAACAATCAATAGATCGATCTAATCAATAATAAATCAGTCATTGTCTAGATTCAATGCGCTGTGTCGATGTATAAATGTTTCCTTGTCAAGAACTACTGTCATATTATTTCCTGCTCATTTCATCGTTTTAACTGTGTTTATATTAGTCCGTCTGTTTCAGCCTGTTATATGATCACAGTGCCCATTCTTAGCTCTCTCATTGACACAGTTTCCATTCTTAGCTCTCTCATTGACACAGTGTCCATTCTTAGCTCTCTCATTGACACAGTGTGTCCATTCTTAGCTCTCTCATTGGCTTCAGTTTCGTTAACATCCATTTTGAGTTTGACGTCATCTTGAGTTATTTTGTATTTCATTATTGTGTTTCCTTTAATTAAGTAAATATTCCAGATTTGATCTAGCTGAATCGTGTCTGCTTTTTGAGCTGGCTCTTGCCTTGTTGGTACTTGCCTTGTTGGTACTTGCCTTGTTGGTACTTGCCTTGTTGGTACTTGCCTTGTTGGTACTTGCCGTCTTTGTACTTAACTAGACAACTATGCAACTAAATGACAATCATGTACTTGACTAGACTAAATGGTAGTCGTGTACTTGACTAGACTAAATGGTAGTCATGTACTTGACTAGACTAAATGGCAGTCATGTACTTGACTAGACTAAATCATAGTCATGTACTTGACTAGACTAAATGGCAGTCGTGTACTTGACTAGACTAAATGGCAGTCGTGTACTTGATACTAATACTTCACTTGATAAGTCTAAACCAGTTGGCACTCTGGTTAATTATTTAGCAGGCTCTCACATATTTAGTACTTGTCTATTTATCAAACCGATACTTGTTTTGTTAGTGCTTGTCTCCTTGTCTAAATTGTACTTGTCTTGTTGGTACTTGTCTAGCTGGTACTTGTTTAGTTGGAACTTGAACAGTTAGTTCCTGCCTACTTATATAGCTGATAGTTGTCCAGTCAGTACCTGACTGCATGTCCAGTTGGCATGTGACTTGTTGACACTTATTTAATTGGAACTTATTATACTGGTCATTGGCTAGTTAACGCTTGTAGATGGTACTTGTTTAGATTGTACTTGCCTAGCTGGTACTTGTCTAGAGGGTACTTTTCTACATGGTACTTGTCTAGATGGTACTTTTCTACATGGTACTTGTCTAGATGGTACTTTTCTACATGGTATTTGTCTAGATTGTACTTTTCTACATGGTACTTGTCTAGATAGTACTTTTCTACGTGGTACTTGTCTAGATGGTACTTTTCTACATGGTACTTGTCTAGATGGTACTTTTCTACATGGTACTTGTCTAGATGGTACTTTTCTACATGGTACTTGTCTAGATGGTACTTGCATACAGAGTATTTATCTAAATGGTAATTGTCTAGATAGTACTTGTCTAGATGGTACTTGTCTAGATGGTACTTATCTAGATGGGCTAACCCTCTACATAACACCACCATCTCAGAGAAATAAACCCTAGCCTTTCTCTTATGTGTACTTCACACTCTGCTGCTAAGTTTTCCCTGAAGGTGGCATCTAGTCTGATACGTTGGATACAGTACGTCATTTCAGTTCTGTAGAAGCCAAACTTATTTTCTTGGCTCATTTCGCAGATTTTAATTATTTATAATTCCCTGGCTCATTACTATAATTAAAAATGTTTATATTTTCCTGGACTTCATTAACTACAAATTATTTCTACTTCTTGGGAAAATACCCAGATCACGGAATATTTCTAGAGAAAATATGCAAAGCACGGAATATTTATATTCCTTGAGAAAATACCCAAAGCTCGTAATATTTCTTGGGAAAATACCCAAAGCACGAAATATTTATATTTCCTGGGAAAATACCCAAAGCTCTGAATATTTCTTGGGAAAATACCCAAAGCACGAAATATTTATATTTCCTGGGAAAATACCCAAAAGCTCTGAATATTTATATTTCTTGGGAAAATACCCAAAAGCTCTGAATATTTATATTTCTTGGGAAAATACCCAAAAGCTCTGAATATTTATATTTCTTGGGAAAATACCCAAAAGCTCTGAATATTTGTAATTTAATCTTTGCGGGTGTTGTAGAGTTAAATCCCATGTTTCATCAAGTGCCGTGCCGACATTTGCTCACAGGTTCCTGCCTCAGTTCTTCAACTAAATATTTAGTACCGCTCATTTTTGTTTTGATATACTACTAGCTCGTTTATCTATACATTTTCTTCTCCTTTTTTGCCAGTTTTACCTGTTGCCATAACAATTGTATGTCTATCTTTACCACGTGTATACTGTACAGAAGGAACTATATTTCTATTTTATATTTTTCAACATTTCATATTTGTAATGATTTATGTGTCAAACGTTTCATTTTTGTAACTTATATTCCTCAACTTCTCATATTTATAATTTATACATCCCATGTTTTATACAAGCCGCGATAACTGTCTTGAAGTATATCGCTATTATCTTTTACAGTTTGAAAGTGGTGATATTGGTTAATTATTACTTTAGAACGTATTGGCAAATGGTGTTCAAAAGTGGGCAAAACAGGTAAATATAAGAACAGGTAAATATAAGAATAGGTGAATATAAGAACAGGTAAATATAAGAACAGGTGAATATAAGAACAGGTAAATATAAGAACAGGTGAATATAAGAACAGGTAAATATAAGAACAGTTGAATATAAGAACAGGTAAATATTAGAACAGGTAAATATAAGAACAGGTGAATATAAGAACAGGTAAATATTAGAACAGGTAAATATAAGAACAGATAAATATAAGAACATGTTAATATAAGAACAGTATGTTTAAAACGACAGGAAAATGGCAAAACAACAAATTTAATAAAACTATAAAAATATACAGAAATCAAAGAAATAAGGTAAACCTGGTATTCAATTCAAAAGAATGTAGTTACAGATTGGTTAACATGCGTATAATAAAGACAAAAAATGAGTTGGTAAATGCCATATTGTAAAATGTCAATCTATCTCAACAGACGTTTTCTAAAAATCTGGACACTTTTGTTTTCCTAATTTCGTAGCACTTCTTTGTATCTGAGTATTTCATTTCTAAAAATAGTTTCAAAAATTTAGAAGTGTGTGTCTTTGGTGTCTTTTATCATCGTACATGTAACGATTTTATTGTAATTGTTATGCGTCTTGATTTTATACTGAATAGCCATCGTCGTTTGGATACCGGAGCTCTCGACTGTGAGGGGAGAAAAGAATAGAGCGAGTGTTGCCTTCCACGAGTGTCGTATGAGGCGACTAAGGAGGGTTTGGAATCTTCGCCTGTGCAGTAGAGTAGGACGTGCACGGAAAGACCTTATCAATGGAATTTACCGATTCGTTTTAGAAAATGCTGTGACGAGTGGTGGAGCGGATATGGGAAATCAGTGATTGCAATGAAACTGGTTTCTTGAATAGAATAGACAAAATGCATACTTAAAGGATAGGAATAAGATTTCAAGAATAGCAACAATAAATGGAAGGATAATCTATTGCCAATTTCTGCCACTCGTTGCAATGACAACATACATTCCCTGACATACATTAACTGATTTGAATCTAGAACATAAAATTTAGGTAAACATTATTTTTTTTTCTGGAACATCTCATCGAGTCTTGGCCATTGTTGGATAGACCGATGAATGTGTTGTTGCAGTTGGGGATGTTGATCACTTGTTTCTGACTGGCCTGAACAGTTCATCTGTTGATATGATGTCATCACCTGTTGAATGATTTAAGACAAACGAGATGTTAGAGTGTACTTTAGACAGAGCGCTTACAGGCAATGGTCACATTACTGCAGGTGACATCTGTGTTTTATTTTATCCATTTCTTGTCTTTCTTTAACATGTTAAAATCATGTGAGTTGATGGGACACTACTGACAGATTTATAAACATGGGTGTAATTTGGGACACTTCTGACGGATTTATCAACCTGGCTGTAATTTGGGACACTTCTGACGGATTTATCAACCTGGCTGTAATTTGGGACACTTCTGACGGATTTATCAACCTGGGTGTAGTTTGGGACACTACTCACAGATTAATCAACCTGGGTGTATTTTGGACACTACTGACGGATTTATCAACATGGGTGTAATTTGGGACACTTCTGACGGATTTATCAACCTGGGTGTAATTTGGGACACTTCTGACGGATTTATCAACCTGGGTGTAATTTGGGACACTTCTGACAGATTTATCAACCTGGGTGTAATTTG
The DNA here is from genome assembly GCA_032433765.1 of Megaustenia siamemsis. Lineage (NCBI taxonomy): Eukaryota > Metazoa > Mollusca > Gastropoda > Stylommatophora > Ariophantidae > Megaustenia > Megaustenia siamemsis. Next base: position 4,656,249 of record JAVIAB010000145.1, on the reverse strand, counting down.
GGACACTTCTGACGGATTTATCAGCCTGGGTGTAGTTTAGGACACTACTGACAGATTTATCAGCCTGTGTGTAGTTTGGGACACTACTGACAGATTATCAGCCTGGGTGTAGTTTGGGACACTACTGACAGATTTATCAATCTGGGTGTAGTTTTGGACACTACTGACAGATTTATCAGCCTGGGTGTAGTTTGGGACACTACTGACAGATTTATCAGCCTGGGTGTAGTTTGGGACACTACTGACAGATTTATCAACCTGGGTGTAGTTTGGGACACTACTGACAGATTTATCAGCCTGGGTGTAGTTTGGGACACTACTGACAGATTTATCAGCCTGGGTGTAGTTTGGGACACTACTGACAGATTTATAAATCTGGGTGTAATTTGGGACACTACTGACGGATTTATCAACCTGGGTGTAGTTTGGGACACTACTGACAAATTTATCAACCTGAGTGTAGTTTGGGACACTACTGACAGATTTATCAACCCGGGTGTAGTTTGATACACTACTGACAGACTTATCAACAAGGGTGTAGTTTGGGACACTACTGACAGATTTATCAGCCTGGGTGTAGTTTGGGACACTACTGACGGATTTATCAACCTGGGTGTAGTTTGGGACACTACTGACAGATTTATCAACCTGGGTGTAGTTTGGGACACTACTGACAGATTTATCAACCTGGATGTAGTTTGGGACACTACTGACAGATTTATCAACCTGGATGTAGCTTGGGACACTACTGACAGATTTATCAACCTGGGTGTAATTTGGGACACTACTGTGAGTGAGTGAGTGAGTGAGTGAGTGAGTGAGTGAGTGAGTGAGTGAGTGAGTGAGTGAGTGAGTGAGTGCGTGTGCAAGAGTATGTGTAGTATGAGTCTGTACGTGTCTGATGGAGGGAGTGTGTGTTTGAATATGTGAATGAGTGAGTGTTTGTCTGTGTGATGTATCACAAACTGAAATCATTACCAAATCCATTTTATCAAACGAGTGGCACGTAGCACGGCGCATCTTCACTCCCACATACTGCAATATGACTAAAGTTATATCTAAAACTGCCACTTTAAGACAGAAGCTAACAACAGTGACGAACCTAACGACCGTCCTTGACTTCTAGACTTTAAGAACCTTGCTCGCAGAATTAGGGACAGCAATAATAGCAAGGAAGAGAGAAAGGGTGTAGGCGAAAGAAGATATAGATGTGCTGGATGCGCTGTTAGGCAAGCCATTTATCCGCATCTCAGTCAAACCTAACCTCCACGCTACCTTCTCCCAAATCAAAGTCAAAGAAATAAGATCAAACAGTAAAAGATGGTGTGTGTTTAAAACATGAATCTTTCATTGCTTTCTGCATTCCCTGTAAAATGTTGCATTCCCTGTAAAATGTTGCTTTCCCTGTAAAATGTTGCTTTCCCTGTAAAATGTTGCATTCCCTGTAAAATGTTGCATTCCTGTAAAATTTCGCTTTCCCTGTAAAATGTTGCATTTCTGATGAATGTTCCGTTTCTGGTAAATGTATTTTTGAAAAATGTTGCTTTCCCTGTAAAACGTAGCTTTTCTGTAAAATGTTGCATTTCTGTAAAATGTTGCTTTCCCTGTAAAACGTAGCTTTTCTGTAAGATGTTGCATTTCTCTAAAATGTTGCTTTCCATGTAAAACGTATCTTTTCTGTAAAATGTTGCATTTCTGTAAAATGTTGCATTTCTGTAAAATGTTGCTTTTCTGTCAAATATTGCTCTTCTGTAAAATGTTGAATTTCTGTAAAACATAGCTTTTTGTAAAATATTGCATTTCTGTAAAATGTAGCATTTCTGCAAAATATTGCGTTTCCGTTAAGTGTATTTCTGTCAAATGTTAATTTCCCTGTAAAATGTTGCATTTCTGTCAACCGTATATTTTCGTCCCTTAATTTTCCCAGTTGTCACAATATATTCCAGCTGTACCCTTCTTATTACATAGCCAACAAAGGATGATTGTTTCTTCCTAATATTGGGGATATTAGCTCTCTTTTTTTGCTTTTCGCCCCCACGGCCCTACACTAAAGACCACGCCACTGACATTATAACGACAATGCTAACTATAAGTACGAAATTAATAGATATACAGTGTCGGAGCCGCTGAATCGAGCTAGATATAAGTTCCCATATATATGAGTTCCCCAAATGTAAAACAAAAATGCAAACACTTATGTCTCTGGGTCTATGAATCTCCTCAAACATTCAGCCTGTGGTTTTTGTTTTTCTTATTTTGATAGAAGATGAAAGCAGCGATGTTTCCTTGAACGAAGGTCATGTTCTTGTTGTCAAATTATGCTCAATTAACACGGAACAGGACAGGTGTGCACTGTAATTATGATCCAGGATTCACCTTGTGGAGGCTGGGAATTAAGGATGTGATTATGGAATTATTGACTGGGACTTCCTGTTGTTCATTTTACTTGATAATCACATTTTTTTCTGCTTTTTTTCAATTTTTGATTCAAGAGTTTTCTAGACTTTGGAGAAATGTGTTTATATTTGATCAGTGTTGTAGGATTGTCTTTCTATGTGTTTCGTTGATATCTTTTTCCATCACTTCTCACCGAAGTTCATTTCATTTTCTTTTGTTGTCCTGAACTAATCGTTCTCTCCTTCTTCCCTTCCTCTTCTTCCCTATCTCCTTTCTTCCTATCTTTCTTTCATTCTTTCCTTCTTTATTCCTCTCTTTTCTTACTTTCTTTCTTTCTCACTCTCTCTCGCCCTTCCTTCCTTCCTCCTCCTTTCTTTAATTTTTCTCCCTTTTTCTCTTTCTTTCTTTCTTTCCTTCTTTCTTTTTTTTCTACGTTTCAATCTTTCTCTCACTACTTTCTTTTTTCTTCCATTCTTTCTCATTTTCTGTCCCTTCCTTTCCCCTCTCCTTTTTTTCTTTTTTTCCTCTCTTTTGTTCTATCTTTCTCACAATGCCTCCGTCGCTCCCTCCCTTCATTCTTTCTTTTTTTTTCTTTCTCTTTTTTTCTCTTCCTCTCTCTCTCCTCTCTCTCTCTCTCTCTCTCTCTGTGTGTGTGTGTGTGTGTGTTTCTCTCTGGCTGTCCGAGTAAGTGTGCATGCGTATATATGTATGTATGTGTGGCTGATCTAATTTCTCTATAAGTCTTCTTCTCTTTGCCCGGATCTGTTTCATTCATTCAGTGCCTCAATTATCAACCAATCAGACAGGTTTATCCCATTTGCCCCGACTAAGCCGACATATATCATAGACGCAATTATAAGTCTACCTGTCATTTGTACCTGACTAAATTTCCATTTGTGTTTTTCTCATTCAGTGCGCTACTTTCTCATTCAGTGCGCTACTTTCTCATTCAGTGCGCTACTTTCTCATTCAGTGCGCTGCTTTCTCATTCTGTGCGCTACTTTCTCATTCAGTGCGCTACTTTCTCATTCAGTGCGCTGCTTTCTCATTATGTGCGCTACTTTCTCATTCAGTGCGCTACTTTCTCATTCAGTGCGCTGCTTTCTCATTATGTGCGCTACTTTCTCATTCAGTGCGCTACTTTCTCATTATGTGCGCTACTTTCTCATTCAGTGCGCTACTTTCTCATTCAGTGTGCTACTTTCTTATTCTGTGCACTTCTTTCTTATTCAGTGCACTACTTTCTCATTAAGTGCGCTACTTTCTTATTCAGTGCACTACTTTCTTATTCTGTGCACTTCTTTCTTATTCAGTGCACTACTTTCGTATTCTGTGCACTTCTTTCTTATTCAGTGCACTACTTTCTCATTCAGTGCGCTACTTTCTTATTCAGTGCACTACTTTCTTATTCTGTGCACTTCTTTCTTATTTAGTGCACTACTTTCTCATTCAGTGCACTACTTTCTCATTCTGGCATCTCATTGAGACCAATTATACAAAGTTCTGCAGCTAGAGGTAATCTAGTCATTAGAAGAGCTTATTTCTTTGCCGTTCATTTTTTTTTGGTAAACACAGTAGGGGCTGGTCCCCCAGGGTCAAATAATTCTAGGTGCGTTGGTCCACCTGCTGCATTATCGAGCAGAAAAGACTTCATAATTAAATATGTTATCAGATGTTATCACCGGCTGATATTAGTTCAGCCTTCACAAAAGCTTGCTGATCGAGTCTTGTAAAGTTGACATTTAGCTTACATAACAATTGTCACTTGTCTACAGTTACATGTCACTTGTCTACAGCTACTTGTCACTTGTCCGCAATTACTTGTCACTTATAGGTATGTTTAATCGAAGGCCCCGGTATCACTACAAACGAATGAAAATCCATAATTGCTCAACCGCCGGTAACAGGGGAGTCATCCTATTTAACATCTCATCGAATATCTAAACAAAGAAAAGCAGTTGCAGTCCCCATCATAGCAAACACAGCACACGCCAAAAGACATAAGGCGCATTATATCACCGACAGTGAAACGCATCTGATCTGTCCTTCGTCATACGATATCATCATTCATCGTAAGCAATGTTATAGTGTGACTCAGTCATGGGCGATAATGGAAGAATAGAAGAATATGACGATAGACAGAAGAATAAAAGAATGAGGCGATGACGATGTGAAGTAGGATAGTTTTAGGCGGCGTAGAAAAGACACTCTTCAGAGGATTAGGAAGGAGACGTTAAGTCTACCCAACTCAGTCGCTGAGTCGTAATCAACTTGAAGATTACCAGTGAAATGCGTACAGGTGGTCAGCCTAAAGCCAGACAGATGTTTGCTCTGGTCGACAAAGTTGCGTAACGCAACGACACGGCCGCTGGTTCCTAGGAAACTCTTATATCGGCAGACGCCTTGAAGTCCAGTGAAGACCTGAGATGAAAGCGGACAACTAAACTGCCCCGCGTAATCAAAAGACCAGGTTATCTTTACGTTCAGCAGTGATTACTCTTTGAGTCTCTGAATTGGAAATCGCCTCGAGTTTTAGTTGTTAGGGGACGGACTTAGGAAGATGGACAGGTTCGACAGGACTCCTAAAGTAATAAGACTTTAGAGATAATTAAAAAAAGGCGGAGCTGGAGAGATAGTGACGGTCAGGAGACGTAGGTTAGGCCGTATCAGTGGTCGGGGGGGTGTGGTCACCTGGGACTTAAACCCCGAGACCCTGGGAACTAGGAGATTAGGAGAGGAGAGGCCCAGAATGCTTTTGGGGCGAGGAGCAGTAGCTAGAGAGACATTTAGCTACACTCGGGCAGACTCAGCTACACTCAGCCAGACTCGAGACAATTCGGCCACACTCGGCCAGACTGAGCACATTCAGATACTAGTTCCTCAGCACTATCAGAAAGAGACAGGCAGATGTACTTAAGAATACTATACGGAGTATACGGTCAACAAGATAGATAGATAACCACAGATAGAACTTTATGAATACGAAACGGCCACACACAAACGTTATTTGACAATTCATCATCGCCGATAGGCTATGTCAAGTAACACCAATAAAGACCTTGTTTATACTTGTACTAAAAAGATTGATGAGTTATATATGTGTGTCAAATGAAAGTACAAGTAGTAAGGTCAGAAAGAAGTTTGAAAGAAACCCTGCAACAGCAATCGCAGTATAGAAACACCATCCGGATGAAAACCACAGTTCACGGTGTGGACATAACACTAGACTCAGTAGCTCAGGCAGTAAGCCGGACTGGGAATATGAGGAAACTGCAACAAGGAACACTTTTCAGGCAGTACCTCAAAGGTTCCTGCCGCCTATCCGCCATATTATCCGGAAGTCCTACTTGTCACTTGTCTAGAATTACTGGTCACTTGTCTACAATTACTGGTCACATGTCTACAATTACTGGTCACTTGTCTACAATTACTGGTCATATGTCTACAATTACTTGTCACTTTTCTACAGATACTTGTCACTTATCTACAATTACTTGTCACATGTCTACAATTACTTGTCTCTTGCTACTATTACTTGTCACTTATCTACAATTACTTGTCACTTATCTACAATTACTTGTCACTTATCTACAATAACTTGTCACTTATCTACAATTACTTGTCACTTATCTACAATAACTTGTCACTTATCTACAATTACTTGTCACTTATCTACAATTACTTGTCACTTATCTACAATAACTTATCACTTATCTACAATAACTTGTCACTTATCTACAATAACTTGTCACTTATCTACAATAACTTGTCACTTATCTACAATAACTTGTCACTTATCTACAATAACTTGTTACTTATCTACAATAACTTGTCACTTATCTACAATAACTTGTCACTTATCTACAATAACTTGTCACTTATCTACAATTACTTGTCACTTATCTACAATAACTTGTCACTTATCTACAATAACTTGTCACTTATCTACAATAACTTGTCACTTATCTACAATTACTTGTCACTTATCTACAATAACTTGTCACTTATCTACAATAACTTGTCACTTACCTACAATTACTTGTCACTTATCTACAATAACTTGTCACTTATCTACAATAACTTGTCACTTATCTACAATTACTTGTCACTTATCTACAATAACTTGTCACTTATCTACAATAACTTGTCACTTATCTACAATAACTTGTCACTTATCTACAATAACTTGTCACTTATCTACAATTACTTGTCACCTATCTACAATAACTTGTCACTTATCTACAATAACTTGTCACTTATCTACAATAACTTGTCACTTATCTACAATAACTTGTCACTTATCTACAATAACTTGTCACTTATCTACAATAACTTGTCACTTATCTACAATTACTTGTCACTTATCTACAATAACTTGTCACTTATCTACAATAACTTGTCACTTATCTACAATAACTTGTCACTTATCTACAATTACTTGTTACTTATCTACAATAACTTGTCACTTATCTACAATAACTTGTTACTTATCTACAATAACTTGTCACTTATCTACAATAACTTGTCACTTATCTACAATTACTTGTCACTTATCTACAATTACTTGTCACTTATCTACAATAACTTGTCACTTATCTACAATAACTTGTCACTTATCTACAATAACTTGTCACTTATCTACAATAACTTGTCACTTATCTACAATAACTTGTCACTTATCTACAATAACTTGTCACTTATCTACAATAACTTGTCACTGATCAACAATAACTTGTCACTTATCTACAATAACTTGTCACTTATCTACAATAACTTGTCACTTATCTACAATAACTTGTCACTTATCTACAATAACTTGTCACATATCTACAATAACTTGTCACTTATATACAATAACTTGTCACTTATCTACAATTACTTATCACAAATTTAACCTTTCACAACACTGTCGTCTACATCCAAATTGATCTCAATTATAATGTTTCAGTCATTATTGTCATTACTGTCTGTCTCTTTTACCCTACAAATTCAACAAATAATTTTGACATTTTCTCTAACAATCTTTCTTCAATTTCTTACTTTAATTCCCTATTGTGTATTCTTACTTTAATTCCCTATTGTGTATTCTTACTTTAATTCCCTACTGTGTATTCTTACTTTATTCTTCTTCTCCCTCCTTTACTCCCCGCCTCCATGACTTATTCTCTGATAACATCATTATTTATCAAGGACTGATATTCTTCTGTCGATTGATGACTAAAGTAAAGTCTTCCTATTGATTATCTGTCTACGTTGTCTGTTTAACGAAATATGTGTCATTAATTATAGACAGACTAGTACAGCGGTATATAATGATGAACAGCAATTCCACTGTTCCCGACAGTTGTCCCTTAAGCAGGGTCTACTGATTTTTTTTTTTTCTAATAGTAAAAAGGCATCAGAGGGAGCAGATCATCAGAGGGAATATGAAAGAACTGTACAACAGCACAAAGAAATTAAGTGGAAAATACAAACAGATCAATGCCTTTATTAAAGATAAGAAAGGAAATCTGCTTAGTAATAAAACGGAACAAATTGAGAGATGGAAAGAGCATTTTGAAGAACTTTTGAACAGACCAGGCTCAAATAAATCCTCCAGATATACTACCAGCAGAAGAAGAGCTACACGTTAACTGTGGAAAACCAAGCAAAGAAGAAATAATGAAAGCCATCAAACTATTAGAAAATGGTAAAGCCACAGGACCAGATGAAATTCCTCCGGAAGCCATCAAAGCAGATATGAACACCTCTACCAAGATGTTACATAATCTATTAGATAAAATTTGGGAGAGGGAAGAAATACCTAAAGACTGGATAGAAGGTTATATGATCAAACTACCAAAGAAAGAAAGTTTACATGAGTGCACAAATTATAGGGGAATTATGCTACTATCAGTGCCAGGAAAAATATTAGGCAGAATCATTCTGGAAAGACTAAAATAGGCTATAGAGAAACACTTGAGAGATGAACAAGCAGGTTTTAGGAAGAACAGATCATGCGCTGATCAAATAACTACTCTATGTATAATAGTTGAACAAAGTTTAGAACTAAAATCCCCACTTTATATTGGATTCATAGATTACGAAAAGGCATTTGATAGTTTAGACAGAAGAATGCTTTGGAAGTTGCTGAGTCATTATGGAATCCCCACAAAGTTTATTAACCTGATAAAAACAATGTATGAAGGAACAAAATGTAGTGTGGTGCATGAAGGACAGCTTACAGAAGCATTTGAGATAAGAACAGGAGTAAGGCAGGGATATCTTCTGTCTCAATTTCTCTTTAAATGGCCATAGATTGGATTATGAAAATAACTCAAAACAGCAGAAATGGAATCCAGTGGTCACTGACCAAACAACTTGATGATTTAGACTTTGCTGATGACATAGCTCTCATATCACACAGCCATCAACAGATGCAGGATAACATGAGCATACTTGATGAGAGATCACAACAGCTAGGACTGAAGATTAATAGAGATAAGACTAACATTATGGGCAGTACATATATCTTACATATATCTGGGCAGTAATATAGATAAAGAGGGAGGAACAGAAAATGATACCAAAATAAGGCTATCAAAAGCAAGAGGAGCTTTTGTTGCACTGGGAAACATATGGAAATCCAAAGAAATTAGGTTAAATACAAAAATAAAAATTTTCAACTCCAATGTTAAGTCAGTCCTATTATATGGTTGTGAAACATGGAGAACAACAAAATTGACAGAAGTGAGGACATAATCACTAACATAGAATTATGGAAATGTACCATTCAAGTACCAGTGGATAAAGAGATACAGCGAAGATGATGGCGCTGGATAGGACACACACTGCGGAAGACAACTGAGAGTATTACACAACAGGTCCTTTCTTGGAATCCCCAGGGGAAAAGACAAAGAGGAAGACCAAAGAATTCTTGGAGAAGACAGATAGAAGCAGAGATGAAGATGTTGGGGAAGACATGGAATGATCTTAAAAGAATGGCAAGAAACAGAACGACTTGGAAAGTGTTTGTTGAAGACCTATGCTCCACTGGGAGCTGAAAGGTAGAGGAATTATAGACAGACTAGTACAGCGATATATAATAATTCGACTGTTTCCGACAGTTGTCCCTTAGGCAGTCTACTGAACTTTTTTTTTAATAATCATCATCATCATCATCATCAAGTACCGGGCCTGCTGGCGTAGGTGATCATGTCTCTCCACAACTTTCGATCTTGGCAGCTATTTATCACATCTGTTGTTGACCTTCTGCCAAGCCATTCTCTTAAGTTGTCTTGTATCTTTTCTCTTTGCTTCCCTCTATCTCTTCGTTCCTCAATTTTCCCAGTTGTTACAATATATTCCAGTTGTTCTCTTCTCATTACATGACCAAAAAATGATGATTGTTTTTTCCTAATATTGGAAATTAGCTCTCTTTTTTGCTTTGACCTCTTTCACAACGTTTTCATTACTCTTCTTAACTGTCCATGGTACTCTCAACATTCTTCTGTAAAACCACATTTCTATAGACTCCAGTTATTTTCTTGTCTGTTGTCCTATTGTCCATGATTCGGATCCATATGTTAAGACTGGCTCTACGTAACATTTAAGAACTCTTTTTCTTGTTTCTATTGTCAAAAATGGATTGCATAGTATCTTCCTCATTTTTTGGAAAGCTGTTTTTGCCTGAGCCATTCTGCATCTCACCTCTTTTTTCTGATAGTACAGGGAAATAAATGAGCGGACAGGTTGGCTAGCTGTGCTGTCATTGAAGACGGGCAACCAATGGATCGCGCGAACGTCATCAATGCCCTCTGGGAAGTGCAAAGGGCACAGGACTTACGGCAATCATGAGTCCACGTCACTCCTTCAGATGAAAGATATGGGAGTTAAGATGGGCACAGCCAGAAACGAGAAACTTAGTGGCCGTGTAAGAAGACTTATCAACCAACACAGAACTGGAGTCGTCAGTCGCTGGACACTGAGGGAATTGCTGAGGAGGGGATCTGAGCACCTACGGACATGTTCGGAGTGCAATGATGTTAACTCACAAAAAACTCAATAATTCAACTCTTGGAAAAGATGACGTATATAAGCATACTGCCGTATATATGCATTTCAGAAAACAAAAGTCGTTAGCTCGCTGTCTAAGTGACATATTTGTCAGGAGGACAGTCGAGCGGTCACACACTGTCAAGTCCACTCACGTGATACAAGAATAAGTAACTTGTCCCTGTGTTCTGTTGTTAGACTTTCCGAATGTCCCGTTTTTGATTTCCCAATGTCCCTTTTGTTTATTTCCCAATGTCCCGTTTGTGATTTCCCAATGTCCCGTTTGTGATTTCCCAATGTCCCTTTTTTATTTCCCAATGTCCCGTTTTTTATTTCCCAATGTCCCGTTTTTTATTTCCCAATAAGAGAAGCAGTTTTATCCACCAAGCCAAGCGTATTAGTAGACAAACACCAGACATGCTAAGAGTTGTTAAACCCCTTCTGCCCATACCAGAACAGACTCCCTGGACAGAGGAATCAGGATTATCAGTTCAAATACGGACAGAAATGAAAGGAATAGTTGACAAAGAGGAACAAAATAGTCTACAACGAAAAACAATAACTCTCAGTTTCCTGGATGAAGAATACCCACAAGACCAATGGATTCGTGTATACACGGATCAGCACAGAATGCAGTAAAGAATGGGGGAGCAGGTGCATATATAGAGTACCCAAATAACACTAGGGATATGAATAAAATAGCAACAGGGAAATATTGTCACAATTATGATGCAGAAATACAAGCAATAAAGTTGGCAATAGAAAAACTGCTGAACAGTAATCTTAGCCCACAGCCTGTAGTGTTTTTGACAGATGCAAGATCAGTATTCCAGGCACTACAATCCAGAAAATTACCACATCTGCAGACCTTATTGACTGAACTCTGCAAGCACCACAGGGTTGCCCTGCAGTGGATCCCGTCTCACTGTGGAATACCAGGAAATGAGAAAGCAGATCAGTTGGCAAAGGAAGGTTCAACAGGCACACAACTAGATACACCAGTTACATACCATCATAAGAAACAGATAATCAAATCAATCAGAGGACCACAAGCCCTAAATCAGGATGCCTTTCATAATATGAATAGATATGAACAAGTTATCATTATACGCCTCAGAACAGGACACAATCGACTCCATAGTCGCATGTATACAAAATTCAAGATCGGCACCTCAACTACTTGTACATGTGGACAGGCACCCAGACTGCTGAACACATACTTCAAGACTGCACTGAATATAGTAGACTGAGGAAAATCCATTGGCCCATAGATACAACACTACAGACAAAACTATATGGGCCACTGCAAGAATTACAAAAGACAGTAACATTTATACAGGAAACGACATTGCTGATATAGACAATACTTCAGGCGAACGAAAGATAGATAGATTTCCCAATGTCCCTTTTTTGATTTTCCAATGTCCCGTTTTTTATTTTCCAATGTCCCGTTTTTTATTTTCCAATGTCCCGTTTTTTTTATTTTCCAATGTCCCGTTTTTTTATTTTCCAATGTCCCGTTTTTTTATTTTCCAATGTCCCGTTTTTTTATTTTCCAGTGTCCCGTTTTTTTATTTTCCAATGTCCCGTTTTTTATTTTCCAATGTCCCGTTTTTTATTTTCCAATGTCCCGTTTTTTATTTTCCAATGTCCCGTTTTTTATTTTCCAATGTCCCGTTTTTTTATTTTCCAATGTCCCGTTTTTTATTTTCCAATGTCCCGTTTTTTATTTCCCAGTGTCCCGTTTTTTATTTCCCAGTGTCCCGTTTTTTATTTCAAAATGTCCCGTTTTTATAAGAAGATATTATGGTCAGCCTATATTTGTACACATTTATATTCCATCAACTTTACATAATAGGTTATCTAGTAAAGTAAAAAAAGTAAAGAGCCAAGTGGCGTATAGGGAATATGGTGTTGATGACCATGATTTTTACAGACCTTCGGCACATGATTTTTATTGTAATGTGGTCGGTATTACGCCCGTGCCGCTTTACTTTCCCACAAAAAAAATCGATATCCATTTAAGGCTGGAAGTTATCCGCTGCTTTACATATTATAAGTTATCACCTACTTTATATATAAGTTACAAGTTATTAGCTACTCTACATTTTCAGTTATCAGCTACTTTACATATAAGTTATCATCTACTTTACATATAAGTTACAAGTTATTAGCTACTCTACATTTTCAGTTATCAGCTACTTTACATATAAGTTATCATCTACTTTACATATAAGTTACAAGTTATCAGCTACTCTACATTTTCAGTTATCAGCTGCTTTACATATAAGTTATCAGCTGCTTTACATGCAAGTTATCAGCTGCTTTACATATAAGTTATCATCTACTTTACATATAGTTATCAGCCACTTTGTATGTAGTTATCAACCCACTTTTCTTTTTTAGAATTATTAATTCTTCTAGGACAATTGCCAATGTTTGAAGACCTCCAGCAAAAAAAATATATACCAATGATCCCTTGTCCCCCTTTAGAAATATCAGATACACATAATAATGGTGGATAGGAGATATCAGATACACATGATAATGGTGGATATGAGATATCAGATAACGATGGATAAACATAGGGGAGATAATCCAGTTACTCCAACACAAATTCACTGTCCTTGGAAAAATGGGAGATAATATTTGAAGTTGAGACACGTTGAAGTTGTAATTAAGTTAATGTTTGCTCTAGAGACTAAACTGACATGTAATATTGGCCCAGTGGTGTCAAGGAGATGGCTTGTTGTATCTAAATTTTTTATTTTGTGATCAGTTTTGCTATTTGGTTCTCAAGGGAGGTAATGAAACATGGATTAATTCCCTTTGCTTGTAGAATTCTGACAACAAAAGCAAGTAGATTTCGTTTATTTGATCAAGTATGTTTATCATCATCATCTAAACCGAGGAGGATTTGAGGGTCATCAACTGTGGCGCCATCGTTATCATGCACCGCAGCAATTATAAATGGGGGCTAGAAAATAGATGATGCGAGGTAGAAAGGAAAGCAATATCTTTCTGCATGACCCCGTTACATGGGTCTGTCGTGGGAGTGGGGGTATACAGAACCGGAGAATAAAGGCCGTTTGTCTTGAGCTGTCGCCACGAGTTGTCCAGGTCTAAGTTTTTATTCCACCCCCAGTAGAAACAAACTTTTCACCCGCCGGGGATTCGAACCCGCGTTCTTCTGGTTTGGTGTCCGGCCAGGAAAAGAGATAATCCCCAAATTCGTCGCTCAAACTCGTTAAGATTAACATCACGCTTAAAAGCTGTAACGCTGGTCCACTCACTACGACACAGTAACACTATTTTTTCTATTCATGGAGTTTTGTTACGGTTGGTGATATTGCCAAACCCGCAGGACCGCCAGTCCCAGCATTTCTGCGTATACAGACTAACTGTTCCTGTCAGGTGTTGTATACAGACTAACTGTTCCTGTCAGGTGTTGTATACAGACTAACTGTTCCTGTCAGGTGTTGATGAAAGGTAACATCTACTTGTCCCACTAAACACTTCGGATCGACCGGATCCATTATCCACCTTTAGACTCCTCGGTCTCTCGATCATAATCGTATCCATTCTCATCCATGTCCCACCCATTCTCATCCTTGTCCTACCCATTGTCATCCTTGTCCTACCATTGTCATCCTTGCCCTTCCCATTCTCATCCATGCCCCACCCATTCTCATCCTTGTCCCACCCATTGTCATCCTTGTCCTACCATTGTCATCCTTGCCCTTCCCATTCTCATCCTTGTCCCACCCATTCTCATCCTTGTCCTACCCATTGTCATCCTTGTCCCACCCATTCTCATCCTTGTCCCACCCATTCCCATCCTTGTCCCACCCATTGTCATCCTTGTCCTACCCATTGTCATCCTTGTCCTACCCATTTTCATCCTTGTCCCACCCATTCTCATCCTTGTCCCACCCATTCCCATCCTTGTCCCACCCATTCTCATCCTTGTCCTACGCATTGTCATCCTTGTCCCACCCATTGTCATCCTTGTCTCACCCATTCCCATCCTTGTCCCACCCATTCTCATCCTTGTCCTACCCATTGTCATCCTTGTCCCACCCATTCCCATCCTTGTCCCACCCATTCCCATCCTTGTCCCACCCATTCTCATCTTTGTCCTACCCATTCCCATCCATGTCCTACCCATTCTCATCCTTGTCCCACCCATTCTCATCTTTGTCCCAGCCATCCAGCGACTGACGACTCCAGTTCTATGTTGGTTGATAAGTCTTCTTACACGCCCACTAAGTTTCTCGTTTCTGGCTGTGCCCATCTTAACTCCCATCTCTTTCATCTGAAGGAGTGACGTGGACTCGTGGTTGTTTAAGTCCTGTGCCCGACCCGCGTCGCGGAGGGTACTGATGACGATCACCCGATCCAATAGTTGACCCGTCTTCGGTGAAAGCACAACTAGCCAACCTGTCCGCTCTTTAATTTCCCCGTACTTCCGCGTGTAGAAGGGCGTAGGCAAAGATAACTCGTTGACTTCTGTAATGACTGCGCCCACTTCCTGCGTACAGAGCCCACCTCCACTTTTCTTATCATACTCATCGAATCATTTATTATACAGGCGTGGGTGTAGTCTTGTGACTTCAACAAGATGAATGCCCCCGTCACTGCCCTGGTCACTGTCCTGGACACTGCCCTGGTCACTGTCCTGATCACTGCCCCGGTCACTTCCTTGGTCACTGCCCTGGTAACTGCCCCGGTCACTGCCCTGATCACTGTCCTGGTCACTGCCCTGATCACTGTCCTGATCACTGCCCCGGTCACTGCCTTGGTCACTATCCTGGTCACTGCCCTGGTCACTGCCCTGATCACTGTCCTGGTCACTGCCCTGATCACTGTCCTGATCACTGCCCCGGTCACTGCCTTGGTCACTATCCTGGTCACTGCCCTGATCACTGCCCCGGTCACTGCCCTGATCACTGTACTGGTCACTGCCCTGGTCACTGCCCCGGTCACAGCCCTGATCACTGTCCTGGTCACTGCCCCGGTCACTGCCCTGATCACTGCCCTGATCACTGCCCTGGTCACTGCCCTGATCACTGCCCTGATGACTGCCCTGGTCACTGCCCCGGTCACTGCCCTGATCACTGTCCTGGTCACTGCCCTGATCACTGCCCTGGTCACTGCCCCGGTCACTGCCCTGATCACTGCCCTGGTCACTGCCCCGGTCACTGCCCTGATCACTGTCCTGGTCACTGCCCCAGTCACTGCCCTGGTCACTGCCCTGGTCACTGCCCTGGTCACTGTCCTGGTCACTGCCCTGGTCACTGCCCTGGTCACTGCCTTTACCTCCATCCTCTGCGAAAGAGGTTTTATTGTTGAATTGGACGTCCCATAGGGCGCAACCACACAGGTCTGGAGAGTCGTTATCGTCGCTCATGATTAACGACTTTTGTCCGGCGATTCTCGAGGACGATATCGGGGCACCTATGGGTTCATCCGGTGTGCAGTGATGATGACCCTAACAACAAACAAACAAACAAACAAACAAACAAACAATATGGTACCCACCATCCAAATCAACAAACTTCCTTAACAACGCCTTGACGAGGCTCGGGTGGAGGGCCAGCAGCTGTGTGAACTCGTCGACGCTCGCTACTGACCTGCAAACAAATAAACAAAAGCACAACAATAATTAGCATCATCATGTTCCCCTAAGGTCACAGGTAACTGATCATCTTCTCTGTAGCAGGGTCAACTTCAGTCACAGTCAGCACTGGAAAAGTTCAGCGTCCCACCCAACTAGTGTGACGTCACCGGTCAATGATCTTCTTTTGCGAGCTGACTGACAGAACCCTACACACAACTATCCCTGCTAGCAAAGCTGAACACGTCACGCTAGTGGGGTTGCGCACGGGCAGTGACTGTGTCAACAATTGTGCTGGAATGTTTACGACAGACTCGACACAGAAACGTTGTTGCCTTTATGTTTCCCTTGTTACTAGCTACTGCTACCTACTGTCCGATAAATGTTGCGTCTTTGTTTGCTCTAGCCAAGATCTCTAACCAAGATCTCTAGCCAAGATCTCTAGTCAAGATCTCTAGCCAAGATCTCTAGCCAAGATCTCTAGCCAAAATCTCTAGCCAAGATCTCTAGCCAAGATCTCTAGCCAAGATCTCTAGCCAAGATCTCCAGCCAAGATCTCTAGCCAAGATCTCCAGCCAAGATCTCTAGCCAAGATCTCCAGCCAAGATCTCTAGCCAAGATCTCTAGTCAAGATCTCTAGTCAAGATCTCTAGTCAAGATCTCCAGCCAAGATCTCTAGTCAAGATCTCCAGCCAAGATCTCTAGCCAAGATCTCCAGCCAAGATCTCTAGCCAAGATCTCTAGCCAAGATCTCTAGCCAAGATCTCTAGCCAAGATCTCTAGTCAAGATCTCTAGCCAAGATCTCCAGCCAAGATCTCCAGCCAAGATCTCTAGCCAAGATCTCTAGCCAAGATCTCCAGCCAAGATCTCTAGCCAAGATCTCCAGCCAAGATCTCCAGCCAAAATCTCTAGCCAAGATCTCCAGCCAAGATCTCTAGCCAAGATCTCTAGCCAAGATCTCTAGCCATGATCTCTAGTCAAGCTGTCTAGCCATGATCTCTAGCCAAGCTGTCTAGCCATGATCTCTAGCCAAGATCTCTAGCCATGATCTCTAGCCATGATCTCTAGCCATGATCTCTAGCCAAGATCTCTAGTCAAGATCTCTAGCCAAGATCTCCAGCCAAGATCTCTAGCCAAGATCTCCAGCTAAGATCTCTAGCCAAGATCTCTAGCCAAGATCTCTAGCCAAGATCTCTAGCCCAGATCTCCAGCTAAGATCTCTAGCCAAGATCTCTAGCCAAGATCTCTAGCCAAGATCTCTAGTCAAGATCTCTAGCCAAGATCTCTAGCCAAGATCTCTAGCCAAGATCTCTAGCCAAGATCTCTAGTCAAGATCTCTAGCCAAGATCTCTAGTCAAGATCTCTAGCCAAGATCTCTAGTCAAGATCTCTAGCCAAGATCTCTAGTCAAGATCTCTAGCCAAGTTGTCTAGCCAAGATCTCTAGCCAAGATCTCTATCCAAAATCTCTAGCCAAGACCAATGAATTGAATGTGTGTGTGAGTATCACTTCTGTTGCCCATTCCCTGCACACAGCAACCATGTGCTCATGTGTCCCTCACCACCCCTTATTCTGCATCCACCTTTCAGCTCCCTATGGAGCTTAGGTCTTCAACAAACATTCTCCAAGCAATTTTGTTTCTTTTAAGATCATTCCATGTCTTCCCCATTATCTATCTTCATCTCTGCCTCTATCTGTCTTCTTCAAGAAGTCATTGGTCTTCCTCTTTTGTCTTTTTCCATGGGTATTCCAAAAAGGGCCTGTTGTATAATACTCTGAGTTGGCTTCCACAGTGTGTGTCCTATCCAGCGCCATCGCCTTCGCTGTATCTCTTTATCCACTGGTATTTGACTGGTACATTTCCATAATTCTATGTTAGTGATTTTGTCCTGCCATTTCCATCCTTTGATTGTCCCTCACCATATAGGCAGATATTCTCCGAGTTCAGGGGAACTTTCAGTTTTTTTGTGAATTATTACTTTATTTTGACATCTTTTATCGGTAGGAGGTAGATTTGTCCTATCTATTGTGCCGCAGCAGACAGCAACAAACAGCAGCAGACAGCAGCGGACAGCAGCAGATAGCAGCAGACAGCAACAGACAACAGCAGGCAACAGCAGACAGCAGCAGACAGCAACAGACAGAATCAGACAATAGCAGACAGCAGCAGACAGCAGCAGACAGCAGCAGACAACAGCAAACATCAGCAGACAGCAACAGACAGCAGCGGACAGCAGCAGACAGCAACAGACAGCAGCGGACAGCAGCGGACAGCAGCAGACAGCAGCAGACAGCAGCGGAAAGCAGCGGGCAGCAGCAGAGAGCAACAGACAGCAGCGGACAGCAGCAGACAGCAACAGACAGCAGCGGACAGCAGCAGACAGCAGCGGACAGCAGTGGACAGCAGCAGACAGCAGCAGACAGCAGCGGACAGCAACAGACAGCAGCGGACAGCAGCGGACAGCAGCGGACAGCAGCAGACAGCAGCGGACAGCAGCAGACAGCAGCAGACAGCAACAGACAACAGCAGACAACAGCAGACAGCAACAGACAGCAGCAGACAATAGCAGACAGCAGCAGACAGCAGCAGACAACAGCAAACATCAGCAGACAGCAACAGACAGCAGCGGACAGCAGCAGACAGCAACAGAAAAAGCAAAGACAGCAAATTATATCTCCCCTCGAGGTTGAAAGGTCAATGATGAAGGAAAGAAGAATAGGACGAAGAGTTGTGCCCGAGCAGAGGGTTACCTATGACTTGCTGTTTTCGATTTCCAAATACCATGGATTCTTAAACTCCCGTACCCCCGTCACGCCAAGTGGCGTATAGGGAATATGGTGTTAGTGACCCGTCACGCCAAGTGGCGTATAGGGAATATGGTGTTAGTGACCCGTCACGCCAAGTGGCGTATAGGGAATATGGTGTTAGTGACCCGTCGCGCCAAGTGGCGTATAGGGAAGGTGGTGTTAGTGACCCGTCGCGCCAAGTGGCGTATAGGGAATGTGGTGTTAGTGACCCGTCACGCCAAGTGGCGTATAAGGAATATGGTGTTAGTGACCCGTCACGACAAGTGGCGTATAGGGAATATGGTGTTAGTGACCCGTCACGCCAAGTGGCGTATAGGGAAATGTGGAGTTAGTGACCCGTCCCGACAATTTGCGTATAGGGAATATGGTGTTAGTGACCCGTCACGCCAAGTGGCGTATAGGGAATATGGTGTTAGTGACCCGTCACGCCAAGTGGCGTATAGGGAATATTGTGTTAGTGACCCGTCACGCCAAGTGGCGTATAGGGAATATGGTGTTAGTGACCCGTCACGCCAAGTGGCGTATAGGGAATATGGTGTTAGTGACCCGTCACGCCAAGTGGCGTATAGGGAATATGGTGTTAGTGACCCGTCACGCCAAGTGGCGTATAGGGAATATGGTGTTAGTGACCATACATTTTACAGACCTTCGGAACATGATTTTTGGGGTAATGTGTTCCGTATTACGCCCGTGCCGCTTTACTTTCCCAGAAAAAAAAATCCGGTACCTATTAAAGGCTGGGTGAACCGGAAGCCGTGGGGGAGTAGAAGCGTCTGCGACCTGTGGTCGCAATAGCAGGGTCGGCGCACCATCAGCTGATCAAGACCTAGCAGTTCTACCTCCTCGTGGTCTCCCCTGGTAACAGTCTGCGTCACAACAGGCTCGCTAACAGAAGCTAGGATCGCCGTGTTCCCTGTAGTGGTGGCTGTTACTGATATAGAGGACCCAGTATTGAGTCTACAACAAAACAGACTGGCTAACAGAAGCTAGGATCGCCGTGTTCCCTGTAGTGGTATCTGTTACTGATATAGAGGACCCAGTATTGCAGTACCTCTGGGCTGGACTAGTAGTTTCCCAGCATAGCCTGGGACAGACGAACTCCAACCTCTCCAGTAAGAGCCGGGAATGCCAAGAAAGCCATTACGACCCGCCACATCAAATGAGTAGGGAGCCGCGATAGCTCAATGGTTAGTGAACTGGACTACAAAGGACAAGGGGTAGGGTTCGATCCCAAACGACGGCTTCCGGGTTCACCCAGCCTTAAATGGGTACCGGATTTTTTCTGGGAAAGTAAAGCGGCACGGGCGTAATACCGACCACATTACCCCAAAAAACATGTGCCGAAGGTCTGTAAAAATTATGGTCACTAACACCATATTCCCTATACGCCGCCACTTGGCGTGACAGGGGTACTTTACTTTTTTTTTTTTACATCAAATGAGTCAAAGGGCAACCTGCCCGCATCAAATCGTGGCAATCCGTCAACAACAACAACCGGATACCGTCGGTTGGGATCGAACCCTACCTCTTGTCCTTTTTAGTCCAGTTCACTAACCACTGAGCTATCGCGGATTTTTTTTTTCAGGAGTAAAGGTCAAGGTCAAGTACGAGACTTGAACCGGCGTCTTAGCACGCGAGTTTCCACCCATATGTGCTCGGCCACCTATCTTAGCACGCGAGTTTCCACCCATATGTGCTCGGCCGTCTATCTTAGCACGCGAGTTTCCACTCATATGTGCTCGGCCGCCTATCTTAGCACGCGAGTTTCCACCCATATGTGCTCGGCCGTCTATCTTAGCACGCGAGTTTCCACCCATATGTGCTCGGTCGTCTATCTTAGCACGCGAGTTTCCACTCATATGTGCTCGGCCGTCTATCTTAGCACGCGAGTTTCCACTCATATGTGCTCGGCCGTCTATCTTAGCACGCGAGTTTCCACTCATATGTGCTCGGCCGTCTATCTTAGCACGTGAGTTTCCACTCATATGTGCTCGGCCGTCTATCTTAGCACGTGAGTTTCCACTCATATGTGCTCGGCCGCCTATCTTAGCACGTGAGTTTCCACTCATATGTGCTCGGCCGCCTATCTTAGCACGTGAGTTTCCACCCATATGTGCTCGGCCGCCTATCTTAGCACGTGAGTTTCCACTCATATGTGCTCGGCCGCCTATCTTAGCACGCGAGTTTCCACCCATATGTGCTCGGCCGCCTATCTTAGCACGTGAGTTTCCACTCATATGTGCTCGGCCGCCTATCTTAGCACGTGAGTTTCCACTCATATGTGCTCGGCCGCCTATCTTAGCACGCGAGTTTCCACCCATATGTGCTCGGCCGCCTATCTTAGCACGTGAGTTTCCACTCATATGTGCTCGGCCGCCTATCCAGAAATGTTCGGAGATTTCTGTATAGTGTCGCCTCAAGCATCGAAACTCAGATGCGAAGCGACATTCCTCACCTTCCCAGGGTGATACCCTGGTACCCATTTCTGCCAACGGCTGGGTCGACCGTGGGGGTATTTTTTTTTTCCAACCACGAGTACAACTCACACTGCTCCCAGCGGGAATCGAACACGGGTTGTCCGAACGTCGGTGGTCCAGTCGGGGGGTTTTCCCAACTAGGCTACCGAGGCCCCCTAAGAAGCCCCCTATTTTTAGAAGTATTCAAATGTCAAGTACGAGACTTGAATCGGCTTCATAGCACGCGAATGTTCCCCCATATGTGCTCGATCGCTTGTCCGGAAGTGTTCGGAGACTTCCTGAAATGGCGGAAAGTAACGTAACTACGTAAATCCTGACCAAAGTTTCTTTCCGCCATTTTTCAGGTCAGTGTTACTGTGTTTAGCTTTCGTGTCTGGATTCTGTGTTTATGTTAGAACAGTTTGTGTTTTGCACCTGATGAAGGCTTTTGCCGGAACGTCGTAGTTGGTTTTGTGACCCTCTTAGTTTTACTGCTTTTTTTCTTGCCTCATCTTTTGTTGTCGTTGTGCTATTTCCTGAAGAAGGCCACAGGTAGGCCGAAACGTCAATATTTGGTTGTGTTCCCTGTCTGTACAACTGTCACCTTGTAGGAGTGTATCTTACACCACACTACTGGCTCCTTGCTACCAGCTTTACCGCAGCACTGCTTGTATTTGCCTGTTCCTTAACTGCTTTATCCCACTTTGTGTAAATTGTACATGTTCTCTCTAGCACTACTCTCGCGAGAATTTAATCATCATCATGTGCCGTACTGGTTGTCGTAGGCAATCATGTCCTTCCACAATCATCTATCTACAGTACATCGTATCAGTTCTGTTGTTGACTGCTTTCCATGCCATGACAGCAAGTTATCCAGTATCCTCTCTCTTTGTCGTCCGCGATCTCTCTTTCTAATAGTATTGAATATCATATATATTTGATATCTCTACGTATATTTATGTGTATCATCGAGTTGGAAATTGAAAAAAAAAAGATTCAAAATTCAACTGCAAAAATCCCGATTAAAATCTTCTCCAAATAAAACCCGATTCAGTGAGGGAACAAATTTCTTGTTAACAATTTCTATGAACACCGGCTAATCAAGAGTGTTATTAGTTATCTCGGGACCTAGGCGGTGCAGCCGCAGATCACTGTACCAGAACAATTATACGACTCCATCTGCCATTTTACAGATTCTTAATCCATGCCAATGAATGCAGGTATTGATGTGAACTCGGATATTGCGCTTTCATTTATAGCTCATTCGGTTCTTTACCTTCTTGACGTTCGTTCCCTGCTAACAATCTTTTTTATAAACAGTTTCTAGAACGTAATCTTCACATTTCTTTTGAAGTTCCGATGCCGCATATTATGCAGCACCGTTCCGGAAATTGTGACTCCAGTGACACGTGTGATAATGTTTCCAGGACTCCGTTCCAGTGACACGTGTAATAATGTTTCCAGGACTCCGTTTTGGGTATCAGTTGAAAAGTTATCGTCCCAGACAGAAAGTATCGTGTAGTGTTAATATACGATGTGATACATTCTGTGTAACTCTTTCATTACTGAAGCTTTTATCAGTACAACGGAAGGGATTTCACAGACACCAGTCTCATAGTTTTAAGAATCAATCTACATGTTTATATTTATCTAACATATAACATACTATATCGGTGCTATACAGAACCAATTCTGACCTATGGAAGCAAATCATGGACAGTAGACAAACAAATGAAAAGACGATTACAGGCCACAGAGATGGGATTTCTCAGAAGAATGTTGAAAGTTCCCTGGACAGCTAGAAAGACCAATGAGGAAGTTCTCAAAAAGGCCAACACAAAAGGGGAGCTCTTAAAAAACATCAGAGAGAAGCAATCAACATTTTTCGGGCACATCATGAGAAGAGGAAAGTTGGAATACTTGGTTACAACTGGCAAAATAAAAGAAAAGAGAGATCACGGACGACAAAGAGAGAAAATACTGGATAGCTTGGTGTCATGGCATGGAAAACAGTCAACAACAGAACTGATACGATGCACTGTAGATAGAAGATTGTGGAGGGACATGATCGCCTACACCAAACGGTATGGCACATGATGATGATGATATATGCATTTTAATATAATTGAACAAGGTATTAGATTTCACATATAACAAGATGATACAAGTCATGTAAACAAAATATGGTTTGATGAAGGTTCAGACTGTTCAAATTGAGAGACTCTGTCATGAAGTCAGCTGTCTGTTTAAGCGAATCCATTGCCCCATATAGTTTCTCTTCCAGGGAGGTGGGTGTGGACCACATTGCCCTTCTCAGGTCTGTGTACTGGGGGGCAATCCTGTAGAACATGTTTTGTTGTCATATTGTCCAGTGTACAGTGTCATAGGCTGGTTGTACCTATTTTGAATTTGGTGAACTTGTGATTTCTCATTCTATTGTGGCCAGTGCGTAGTCGAAGTATGATGACTTGATCCCTCCTTGATAGTTGGTGGTATCCGTCACTCTCGTTATGCTTTGGGTGTTCTCGTTTCCATTTTTCATGGAACTGACCTTTGAGGATGGATTTGGCTTCATCATAACTGAGCGGATGGTTCTCTTGTGGTAATTTCCCTCCCTCTTTAGCTAATTTGTCTGCGCGTTCGTTCCCATGTATATTACAGTGTGATGGTATTCACTGAATGACTACTGTCTGGAAGTTATTGCATAGTTGGTCAAGGGTTGTTCTCAAGTCATCTAGTTCATTGTTCTTGAGACATTTTAGAGCTGATAATACTAACAGTGCATCAGTCAGAATCACCAATTTATTGTGCATGTTATTTTTGTGTTGAGTAGCCAGTGCTGCAGCATCTCTGATGGCCTCAGTATTGAGAGAGACGCACGGTGCGGCGAGACGTAAGGAAAGAGTTCAAGACTTCTCATGGGAAAGTACAATCAGAAGCCTCCAGATAATGTCAAAGGAGGGGAAATAATTGTGGTGTGAGGTGATGAACACGTAGAGAATTAAGTGAAAGCAGACGGCGACTCATAGCTGATCAATGGTGTCAGAGATGTAGCGAGGCATCTCTACAAGAATCTATTAAACCTCAAAGTGCTACTTCAATCAGATTATTTTACCTCGCTATAAATGGGAACAAATATAGTTATAGTTATAGTTATAGTTATAGTTATAGTTATAGTTATAGTGATAGTGATAGTGATAGTTATAGTTATAGTGATAGTTATAGTTATCCAAAGACCCCCGGTATCACTGCAAAGGAATGAAAATCCATAATGTATGAGATATTTTTCTTGGAAGTAATATCGACCTGGCGTGATACCGTCCACATCACCCCAAAAATATGCCGTGGTCATAGAAAATCTGGTCACTAACACGATACTGCCCATACGACTAGCAAGGGAGGGAACTTACTCACGAGTATAATGATGAAACCCCGGGATCGACGTTTTGCCTTCCTCATTTGACGTTCCAGCTATAGAATGAACGATAATTCATGGAATTGTTGAAAATAGAGGAAACAATCATCAGCCGTAATAAAATATAGTTCAATATAAAAACAGATATCATTGCTGCAATGAGATGACATTGAACGGTATAATGACAGCATTTCCAGAACAATGAGATGACATTGAACGGTATAATGACACCAATTCTAGAACAATGAGATGACATTGAACGGTATAATGACAGCATTTCTAGAACAATGAGATGACACTGAACTGTATAATGACAGCATTTCTAGAACTATGAGATGACATTGAACGGTATAATGACAGCATTTCTAGAACAATGAGATGACATTGAACGGTATAATGACAGCATTTCTAGAACAATTAGATGACATTGAACGGTATGATGACAGCATTTCTAGAACAATGAGATGACATTGAACGGTATAATGACAGCATTTCTAGAACAATTAGATGACATTGAACGGTATGATGACAGCATTTCTAGAACAATGAGATGACATTTAACGGTATGATGACAGCATTTCTAGAACAATGAGATGACATTGAACGGTATCATGACAGCATTTCTAGAACAATGAGATGACATTGAACGGCATCATTCCAGCATTTCTAGAACAATGAGATGACATTGAACGGTATAATGACAGCATTTCTAGAACAATGAGATGACATTGAACGGTATAATGACAGCATTTCTAGAACAATGAGATTACATTGAACGTTATAATGACAGCATTTCTAGAACAATGAGATTACATTGAACGGTATAATGACAACATTTCTAGAACAATGAGATGACATTGAGCGGTATAATTACATCATTTCTAGAACATTGAGATGACACTGAACGGCACCATGACAGCATTTCTAGAACAATCAGATGACATTGAACGGTATAATGACAGCATTTCTAGAACAATGAGATGACATTGAACCGTATAATGACACCAATTCTAGAACAATGAGATGACATTGAACGGTATAATGACATCAATTCTAGAACAATGAGATGACATTAAACGGTATCATGACAGCATTTCTAGAACAATGAGAAGACATTGAACGGTATAATGACAGAAATTCTAGAACAATGAGATGACATTGAACGGTATAATGACAGCAATTCTAGAACAATGAGATGACATTGAACGGTATATTGACAGCAATTCTAGAACAATGAGATGACATTGAACGGTATAATGACAGCATTTCTAGAACAATCAGATGACATTGAACGGTATGATGACAGCAATTCTAGAACAATCAGATGACATTGAACGGTATCATGACAGCATTTCTAGAACAATCAGATGACATTGAACGGTATGATGACAGCAATTCTAGAACAATCAGATGACATTGAACGGTATCATGACAGCATTTCTAGAACAATGAGATGACACTGAACGGTATCATGACAGCATTTCTAGAACAATGAGATGACACTGAACGGTATCATGACAGCATTTCTAGAACAATGAGATGACATTGAACGGTATCATGACAACATTTCTAGAACAATGAGATGACATTGAACGGTATAATGACAGCAATTCTAGAACAATGAGATGACATTGAACGGTATCCTGACAACATTTCTAGAACAATGAAATGACATTGAACGGTATGATGACAGCAATTCTAGAACAATGAGATGACATTGAACGGTATCATGACAACATTTCTAGAACAATGAGATGACATTGAACGGTATAATGACAGCAATTCTAGAACAATGAGATGACATTGAACGGTATCCTGACAACATTTCTAGAACAATGAAATGACATTGAACGGTATGATGACAGCAATTCTAGAACAATGAGATGACATTGAACGGTATCATGACAACATTTCTAGAACAATGAAATGACACTGAACGGTATGATGACAGCAATTCTAGAACAATGAGATGACAATGAACGGTATCATGACAACATTTCTAGAACAATGAAATGACATTGAACGGTATGATGACAGCAATTCTAGAACAATGAGATGACATTACACGGTATAATGACAGCAATTCTAGAACAATGAGATGACATTAAACGGTATGATGACAGCATTTCTAGAACAATGAGATGACACTGAACGGTATAATGACAGCATTTCTAGAACAATGAGATGACATTGAACGGTATAATGACAGCATTTCTAGAACAATGAGATGACATTGAACGGTATAATGATAGCATTTCTAGAACAATGAGAAATAAAAGATGTTTTTGAAACAAAAACATCCAAGAACAGAATCATCATCGAGTGCCGTCTCCGCATCGAAGGTTGGCTACCATGGAGCGCCATTCTACTCTGTCTCTTGCTTTGATGGTGCAGGTTGTCATAGGCTGACTTGTCCATCTTTTGATGTTACTCGTCTATGTTAGTCTTGGTCTGCCTCTGCCTCTTTTACCTTGTATTTGTCCTTCCAATATTACTATTAGTAGGCTGTTGTGTCTTTTAACATGCCCCAAAAATGTCATTTTTCTTGTCTTAATTGTGTTCAGTAGTTCTCTTTTTATTTTCACTTGTTTTAAAACTTCATCGTTAGTTATCTTTTGTTTCCATCCAATTCTACCTATTCTTCTATAAATCCACATTTCAAAGGTTTCAATTTTCTGTTCTGTTTTCTGGTCTAATGTCTATATTTCTGCACCATACAGGAATATTGAAAAGATGTAACATTTTGCCATTCTTAGTTTCAGCCCTGCTGATATGGCATTAAAATTACTTTTTGCCATTCCTATTCTTTTGTTTATTTCAGTTTTACAGTTCAGAATTAATATCAATTAAAATAGTTTAAATAGCAAGTGGCAGAAATGTTTTTAGATTTAAATTAATGGAGGAAAGGCGCGCCTCCCAGCACTAGAGCTGGAAGTTGTCAGCGATCCACAGCTGATGGCTTGCGCCAGGATCGGTGAACTAGAACCACCCAGACCCTGCTCCACCTCTCCGTGGTGCCTCCAGTAACAGAGTAACCTGTCTAGTCTGGCCAAGCGTGCAGGGATCGGAGAGAGAAGACAACCCGGTACTCAAAAATGTCGTGCTGAAGTCGGATGTGTTGGGCTGAAAGGCACAAATATAACAGTTATACTGAAAACTACAACACAACGCAGACACGCCCACTTAATGTCCTTGTAAGGGCGGATGATGAAGAGGAATTCTACAGTCAACAAATATTCTAGAATACTTTAGTGATCGGGCGAACGTTTAGCAAGTTATACAAATATTTATCTACCATCGCTATAACCATGTGTCAGGATGGCCGAGCGGTCTAAGGCGCTGCGTTCAGGTCGCAGTCCACTTCTGTGGGCGTGGGTTCAAATCCCACTTCTGACAATTAATTTTTTTTTTTATTTAGTTATTTAAAAAATAAATACGTGTCTCTTTTCTTTATCCTTCACGTTGTAACATTAATGAACGAGCAATAACTTTTTAAAATGATCTAACTTTACTTTCACTGTACCTTAAACTATTGCTTCATATTATTTAAGACCTGCAAGAAGAAATAAGCCAAGTATGACAAGCAACAAATATGGACTAGATATGAATATCAAAAAGACTAAAACTATGATCATAAACAAAGAAAATACTCAAAACCCACAAGTGGATATCAAAATTGAAGGAATAGACCTGGAGAAAGTTCAGAACTACAACTACCTGGGACATACTATAACCAGTGATGGAAAATGTAAAACTGAAATAAACAAAAGAATAGGAATGGCAAAAAGTAATTTTAATGTCATGAAGAACATACTAACATCAAAACAAATAACACCAGGGCTAAAACTCATCCTGCAAGCGTATGATGTGATCATGTCTCTCCACAACTTTCGATCTCGACAGTTATTTATCATTTCTGTTGTTGACCTTCTGCCAAGCCATTCTCTTAAGCTGTCTAGTATTTTTTTTCTCTTTGCTTCCCTCTATCTCTTCACCCCTCAATTTTCCCAGTTGTCACAATATATTCCAGCTGTTCTCTTCTCATTACATGGCCAAAAAATGATGACTGTACTAAGAATAGCAAAATGTTCTCAATATTCCTGTATGGTGCAGAAACATGGACATTAGACAAGGAAACAGAACAGGAAATTTAAGCTTTTGAAAGGTGGATTTATAGAAGAATAGGAAGATTTGGATGGAAAGGAAAGAAATCAAACGATGAAGTCTTAAAACAACTAACAATGAAAAGAGAACTACTAAACACAATTCAAACAAGACAAATGAGATTTTTGGGACATGTTAAAAGACACAACAGCCTACTAAAAGTAATATTAGAAAGGAAAATACAAGGTAAAAGAGACTGACTAAGACTGACATGGACGAGTAACATGAAAAGATGAACAAGTACGCCTATGACAGCCTGCTCCATAAATCAAGAGACAGAGTGGAATGGCGCTCCATGGTAGCGGAGACGGCACTAACTGATGATAACAACTGTAGTGAATAGTAGCCAAGTAGTTGAAGTACAGATCTAGCTATTTTATACCTAATGAAGGCGTTTGCCGAAACGTAGTAGTTTGTCACGTCTCTCTACATATTTAGCTGCTTAATACCATTTTCGTATTATTTTACGTATTTATTTGACATGTTTATATTGATTTTATGATCACAGAATTTTATTGATGGTGTATGAATGTGTACTTGACTTCATTGTTAGAACTGAGTGGTGTGTGAGATCGGCATCATCATGCTGTGCCAGATTGACATAAAGTAGCAACCCATTTATGCGGCCTCCTGCCCTGTGGTACACCCTACGCTATATGTTTGTTACATCGTCCGGTGAATTGTTTGTTACATTGTCCTGTGAACTGTTTGTTACATCGTCCGGTGAGCTGTTTGTTACATCGTCCGGTGCACTGTTTGTTACATCGTCCAGTGAATTGTTTGTTACATCGTCCGGTGAATTGTTTGTTACATCGTCCGGTGAATTGTTTGTTACATCGTCCGGTGAACTGTTTGTTACATCGTCCGGTGAGCTGTTTGTTACATCGTCCGGTGAACTGTTTGTTACATCGTCCGGTGAATTGTTTGTTACATCGTCCGGTGAATTGTTTGTTACATCGTCCGGTGAGCTGTTTGTTACATCGTCCGGTGAACTGTTTGTTACATCGTCCGGTGAATTGTTTGTTACATCGTCCGGTGAATTGTTTGTTACATCGTCCGGTGAATGCTTCTTACATTGTCCGCTGAATTGTTTGTTACATCGTCCGGTGAATTGCTTCTTACATTGTCCGGTGAGCTGTTTGTTATATCGTCCGGTGAACTGTTTGTTATATCGTCCGGTGAACTGTTTGTTACATCGTCCGGTGAGCTGTTTGTTACATCGTCCGGTGAACTGTTTGTTACATCGTCCGGTGAATTGTTTGTTACATCGTCCGGTGAACTGTTTGTTACATCGTCCGGTGAATTGTTTGTTACATCGTCCGGTGAACTGTTTGTTACATCGTCCGGTGAATTGTTTGTTACATCGTCCGGTGAACTGTTTGTTATATTGTCCGGTGAACTGTTTGTTACATCGTCCGGTGAACTGTTTGTTACATCGTCCGGTGAATTGTTTGTTACATCGTCCGGTGAACTGTTTGTTACATCGTCCGGTGAATTGTTTGTTACATCGTCCGGTGAACTGTTTGTTATATTGTCCGGTGAACTGTTTGTTACATCGTCCGGTGAGCTGTTTGTTACATCGTCCGGTGAATTGTTTGTTACATCGTCCGGTGAACTGTTGTTACATCGTCCGGTGAACTGTTTGTTACATCGTCCGGTGAATTGTTTGTTACATCGTCCGGTGAACTGTTTGTTACATCGTCCGGTGAACTGTTTGTTACATTGTCCGGTGAACTGTTTGTTACATCGTCCGGTGAACTGTTTGTTACATCGTCCGGTGAACTGTTTGTTACATCGTCCGGTGAACTGTTTGTTACATCGTTCGGTGAATTGTTTGTTACATCGTCCGGTGAATTGTTTGTTACATCGTCCGGTGAACTTCTTGATATTGTCAGCACTTTAAATGAAATTACAGAAATAAACAATGTTTCAGGCAAGTGAAAGACGGATACAGGCAGGTAGGTAGGTAGGTAGGTAAGTAGGTAGGTAAGTAGGTAAGTCGGTAGGTAGGTAGGTAAACAGGTAAGTCGGTAGGTAGGTAGGTAGAAGACAGACACAGGCAGGTAGGTAGGTAAGTAGGTAAGTCGGTAGGTAGGTAGGTAGGTAGGTAGGTAGGTCGGTAGGTAAGTCGGTACGTAGGTAGGTAGGTAGGTAGGTAAATAGGTAAGTCGGTAGGTAGGTAGGTAGAAGACAGACACAGGCAGGTAGGTAGGTAAGTAGGTAAGTCGGTAGGTAGGTAGGTAGGTAGGCAGGTAGATAGGTAGAAGACAGACACAGGCAGGGAGGCAGACAGTTAGGTAAGTAGGTAAGTCGGTAGGTAGGTAG
>JAVIAB010000145.1:4600033-4622533 GCA_032433765.1 Megaustenia siamemsis | reverse complement strand
AGGTAGGTAGATAGGTAGAAGACAGACACAGGCAGGGAGGCATACAGGCAGGTAGGTAGGTAGGTAAGTAGGTAAGTCGGTAGGTAGTTAGGTAGGTAGATAGGTAGAAGACAGACACAGGCAGGGAGGCAGACAGGTAGGTAGGTAAGTCGGTAGGTAGGTAGGCAGGTAGATAGGTAGAAGACAGACACAGGCAGGGAGGCAGACAGGCAGGTAGGTAGGTAGGTAAGTAGAATAATGAGCCGGACAGATGGATAGACAGACAGACAGGGAGACAGGTAGGTAGGTAAGTCGGTTAGGTAGGTATGTAGGTAGGTAGGTAGAAGACAGATAGCGAGCCAGAAGGATGGATAGACACACAGACAGAGAGACAGACAGACAGACAGGCAGATTGATAGACAGACAGATAGATAGATAGATAGATAGATAGATAGATAGATAGATAGATAGATAGATAGATAGATAGATAGATAGATAGATAGATAGATAGATAGATAGATAGATAGATAGATAGATAGATAGGTAGATAGATAGATAGATAGATAGATAGATAGATCCGTCCATTTGTATCTCTATTCATCTGTCACTCTGTATTTCTTCACTCCTAGGTGACTTTTACAAGGTTGCATTACAGGGCACCGTCGTTGGAGATTGGGGTGGAGGTGGTGTGATATATAAGACCGGAGAATAAGGCCGCATGCCTGGGCAATCACCAGGTGTTCGGGTCGGGTCTGAGCCTGATAGAAAAAAACTTCGGACCTACCGGGATACGAACCCGCGTTCTCTCGGTTTGGATCTTGACGAGCTATCTTTCGACCACCCGCTCTACAACTGTTAGTGAAGACACAAGAGGCTACATAATAAATATGTTGTTTATATACAGCGGGCTGGAGAGAACAATAATAGAAGGTTGTTCCGTTGGCGACGCATCAAAGGCAGACCAAAAAGAAGTTGGTTTTAATACGAGACATTGAATATGACAACATATGAAGAGGGAGATCTGGCTAGAGACAGAGATTCTTTCAGACGGGCTGTGGTGAGAGCAACGTTCTGTGGGAGATCTGGCTAGAGACAGAGATTCTTTCAGACGGGCTGTGGTGAGAGCAACGTTCTGTGGGAGATCTGGCTAGAGACAGAGATTCTTTCAGACGGGCTGTGGTGAGAGCAACGTTCTGTGGGAGATCTGGCTAGAGACAGAGATTCTTTCAGACGGGCTGTGGTGAGAGCAACGTTCTGTGGGAGATCTGGCTAGAGACAGAGATTCTTTCAGACGGGCTGTGGTGAGAGCAACGTTCTGTGGGAGATCTGGCTAGAGACAGAGATTCTTTCAGACGGGCTGTGGTGAGAGCAACGTTCTGTGGGAGATCTGGCTAGAGACAGAGATTCTTTCAGACGGGCTGTGGTGAGAGCAACGTTCTGTGGGAGATCTGGCTAGAGACAGAGATTCTTTCAGGCGTGCTGTGGTGAGAGCAACGTTCTGTGGGAGATCTGGCTAGGAGACAGAGATTCTTTCAGACGGGCTGTGGTGAGAGCAACGTTCTGTGGGAGATCTGGCTAGAGACAGAGATTCTTTCCGACGGGCTGTGGTGAGAGCAACGTTCTGTGGGAGATCTGGCTAGAGACAGAGATTCTTTCAGACGGGCTGTGGTGAGAGCAACGTTCTGTGGGAGATCTGGCTAGAGACAGAGATTCTTTCAGACGGGCTGTGGTGAGAGCAACGTTCTGTGGGAGATCTGGCTAGAGACAGAGATTCTTTCAGACGGGCTGTGGTGAGAGCAACGTTCTGTGGGAGATCTGGCTAGAGACAGAGATTCTTTCAGACGGGCTGTGGTGAGAGCAACGTTCTGTGGGAGATCTGGCTAGAGACAGAGATTCTTTCAGACGGGCTGTGGTGAGAGCAACGTTCTAGAAAGGTCATACCACCTGATATATGTTCTACCTTAGGCAATCTTTATCTGTACGTAGGCAATGGGTAGAGTCATTGCAGAAGTCAAAAATACATAAGGTCACCTTTGTCCACGTCTCAGGACATGCTGAAGTACGGGGAAATGAAAGGGTGGAGAGGTTGGCTAGCTGCGCTGTCGTTGAGGACGGTCAACCAATGGATCGGGCGGACATCATCAACGCCCTCCGGTAAGTTGGAAGGACACAGGACTTCGACAACCATGAGTCCACGTCACTCCTTCAGATGAAAGAGATGGGAGTTAAGATGGACACAGCCAGAAACGAGAAACTTAGTGGCCGTGTAAGAAGACTGATTAACCAACACAGAACTGGAGTCGTCAGTCGCTGGACACTGCGGGGACTTGCTGAGGAGGGGGATCTGAGCACCTATGGACATTCAGAGTGCAATGATGATGACCCGCTAATAACTCAATAAGGATGACCCGATAATAACTCAATAACTCAATGATGATGACCCGCTAATAACTCAATAAGGATGACCCGATAATAACTCAATAACTCAATGATGATGACCCGCTAATAACTCAATAAGGATGACCCGATAATAACTCAATAACTCAATGATGATGACCCGCAAATAACTCAATAAGGATGACCCGATAATAACTCAATAACTCAATGATGATGACCCGCTAATAACTCAATAAGGATGACCCGATAATAACTCAATAACTCAATGATGATGACCCGCTAATAACTCAATAAGGATGACCCGCTAATAACTCAATAACTCAATGATGATGACCCGCTAATAACTCAATAACTCAATGATGATGACCCGCTAATAACTCAATAACTCAATGATGATGACCCGCTAATAACTCAATATGTTCTGCCACCCTACATGTTTATATGGCCTGCTTGCATCCTTCAGATAGACATACTGGGCACTTATGGGGCGGTTTGATGTGCAGTGTAGGTGATCTAACCACAGCCAACAGTAGATTTACTTAGGCATCTGGGCTGAGAGGAAATTCCCGGAAAACTCACAATAAGCGTGATGTTTTCAGATTTACGACCAACAACAATTGTGACTAGAATTAAATAAGAAGTCTAAAGTTGACAACGTCATTCTAGTTGGAGGGTTTTTCGGTTTGATTTCCTGCCCGCTGGCCTTTGTAAATCTATAGTTGGCTGTGATCTGTGATTATATTCCATCAATTCATGGCAGCCATTATCAGTCGTCGTTTCACAATAGCCCACTTCTGGGCGCACACCTTGCCCACCCAAGGCCGAGAACTCATTTGTTTGAACAAGCAGATATAATTAGCCCCATTATGTATTTCATCACCCCGCCATGCAGTGAACCTACTTCCTCTTGTCGTGTTCTCAAATATGCATTTTTTAAAGGAAACAAAATTAATGTTTTAATCAATTTCAATAAAAATGTGTCAAACTATTAACTCATTTCCTGTTGGGATCATCATCAATGCACACCGGACGAACTCATAGGTGCTCCTATACCCTCCTCGACACAACCTGATTATAATCCTGGCCCATGCGCACAAACTCTGTAGCACGGCCTCGGGGTAGGTTTTTGTTGATATTTTTCACCTGGCAGTGTTCATATTTGTGGCCTATTCTTTTAGATTTTAACTGCCGAGGGATCTTTAACGTGCGCGAGTGCACACGGGACCTTCCGTTTACTGCCGTTATCCAAGACGGCTAGACATCGGGTCTCACTACCTTAGAGATCAGGGGAGGTAATGTCATAAAGAAAGCACGGATGACATTTGTTCCGAATTTTGACACATCACCACCGCTTCTGGTGACTTTGAACCCAGTCCTGCCCTGTCATGAGGCAAACGTTGTACATCTAGACCATCCAGCCCCTACCATGCTGAAAGGCTTCGCAGTAAACCTGCGACACCCCACATCGACGCCCACTTATCGGGCGCACGCTACGACTAAGACGTTACTGTCGGAATAAATATTGTGGACGCTCCATCAATCACGTAAAGGTCCATCAATCACGTAAAGCTCCATTAATCACGTAAAGCGCCATCAATCACGTAAAGCTCCAGCAATTACGTAAAGCTCCATTAATCACGTAAAGCTCCAGCAATTACGTAAAGCTCCATTAATCACGTAAAGCTCAATTAATCATGTAAAGCTCCATCAGTCACGTAAAGCTCCATCAAGTACGTAAAGCTCCATCAATCACGTAAAGCTTCATCAATCACGTAAAGCTCTATCAATCACGTAAAGCTCTATCAATCACGTAAAGCTCCATCAATCACGTAAAGCTCCAGCAAACACGTAAATCTCCATCAATCACGTAAGCCTCCATCAATCACGTAAAGCTCCAGGAAACACGTAAAGCTCCATCAATCACGTAAGCCTCCATCAATCACGTAAAGCTCCATTAATCACGTAAAGCTCCATCAATCACGTAAAGCTCAAGCAAACACGTAAAGCTCCATCAATCACGAAAAGCTCCATCAACCACGTAAAGCTCCAGCAATCACGTAAAGCTCCATCAACCACGTAAAGCTCCATCAACCACGTAAAGCTCCATCAACCACGTAAAGCTCCAGCAATCATGTAAAGCTCCATCAACCACGTAAAGCTCCATCAACCACGTAAAGCTCCATCAACCACGTAAAGCTCCATCAATCACTTAAACTTGTGTGGAATTTCCTGGAGATGTGGTTTGTTGTTATTAAATCACAAATTGTTGTCCAGCTTCGTTAATCATGTGATCGATGTCTTACTTTATTGCTATTTTACTTGGCTTATCAACACATTGATATTTCCTTGTTGTGGCTTTATTGCTATTTTACTTGGCTTAGCAACACATTGATATTTCCTTGTTCTGGCTTTATTGCTATTTTACTTGGCTTATCAACACATTCATATTTCCTTGTTCTGGCTTTATTGCATCATCGAGCCATCTCAGAGGAAGAGGCATGTTTACAACACTCGGAAATAAACAAATCACAAATAATCAACAACAGGGAAACAACAACAGCAACAACAACAACAACAACAGGGAAACAACAACAACAACACAGCAATAGACAGCCCGATACGAATCTACCACTAACTCTTCGAACCGTGAGGCCAGTAACCTACGTTTTAACACACGGACAACTAAGTAACGTAAAAAAATCTGTTATTGGCGATGTATTTCACGCAGGTGAATTGATGTCTTTAGGGTTACGATCACAACTCTGGAGTAAATTGTATATCCGTGTTTCCATTGTAACTCTTTCGGTACGTTTCGACACACAGTGCGTCACTTCCGGTTTGATTAGTGTGAGCTGTCAACAAACCATGTTCATTTTACATGTCTTGTATCTCAAAGATGCCAACACAAAAAAAATGAGCTCTTAAAAAACATCAGAAAGAAGCAATCAACATTTTTCGGGCACATCGTGAAAAGGGAAAAGTTGGAATACTTGGTTACAACTGGCAGAATAGAAGGAAAGAGAGATCGTGGGTGACAAAGAGAGAAAATACTGGATAGCTTGGTGTCATGGCATGGAAAACAGTCAACAACAGAAGTGATACGATGGATGCACTGTAGACAGAAGATTTTGGAGGGACATGATCACCTAAGCCAACCGGTATGGTACATGATGATGATGTATCATCTTGGTATTAAAGTAAAAAAATAAAATAAAAAGCACCCGTCACGCCAAGTGGCGTATAGGGAATATGGTGTTAGTGACCATACATTTTACAGACCTTCGGCACATGATTTTTGGGGTAATGTGGTCGGTATTACGCCCGTGTCGCTTTACTTTCCCAGAAAAAAATCCGATACCCATTTAAGGCTGGGTGAACCCGGTACCCGTCGGTTGGGATCGAACCCTACCACTTGTCCTTTGTAGTCCAGTTCACTAACCACTGAGCTATTGCGGCTCTCTTATCTTGGTATTTGCGAAATCTAATTCCTTGTTCAATTATCCTAAAATCCATATGTAATATGTTATGTGTTAGATACATATAAATATGTAGATTGATTCTTAAAATCTTGACGAATTTTATCTGTGAAATCTCGTCCGTTGCTTTGATAAAAATCTTCCATAAGGAAAGAGGTAAGACAAGTATCTTCCGGATAGGGTAGGGCTGATTACTTGAATTGTAGACAAACAGTAATAGGACAAAACAGCACGGATATTAGTTTCCTGTGGATAAGACTGGAGACATATAATAACACATGAATATTATTTATTTTAATAATATTCATTTATGATAATTTATCTCATTTACAATACAATATGTTCCATAGGAGTCTGTAGATTTACTGTTCTTTCAGATGTAATTTTTACCGGATCTCTTTCCAGCGACACTTTGGATAAGCTGTGTTATCTATCTCGTACCATGTTGTTGATACACATAGGAGAATGTTTATCTATCTAGTACCATACTATTGATACACAACAGGAGAATGTTTATCTATCTAGTACCATACTATTGATACACAACAGGAGAATGTTTATCTATCTAGTACCATACTATTGATACACAACAGGAGAATGTTTATCTTTCTAGTACCATACTATTGATACACAACAGGAGAATGTTTATCTATCTAGTACCATACTATTGATACACAGCAGGAGAATGTTTATCTTTCTAGTACCATACTATTGATACACAACAGGAGAATGTTTATCTATCTAGTACCATACTATTGATACACAACAGAAGAATGTTTATCTATCTAGTACCACACTGTTGATACACAACAGGAGAATGTTTATCTTTCTAGTACCATACTATTGATACACAACAGGAGAATGTTTATCTATCTAGTACCATACTATTGATACACAACAGAAGAATGTTTATCTATCTAGTACCACACTGTTGATACACAACAGGAGAATGTTTATCTATCTAGTACCACACTGTTGATACACAACAGGAGAATGTTTATCTATCTAGTACCACACTGTTGATACACAACAGGAGAATGTTTATCTATCTAGTACCACACTGTTGATACACAACAGGAGAATGTTTATCTATCTAGTACCATACTATTGATACACAACAGGAGAATGTTTATCTATCTAGTACCATACTATTGATACACAACAGGAGAATGTTTATCTATCTAGTACCACACTATTGATACAGAACAGAAGAATGTTTATTTATCTAGTACCATACTATTGATACACAACAGGAGAATGTTTATCTATCTAGTACCATACTATTGATACACAACAAAAGAATGTTTATCTATCTAGTACAATTCTGTTGATACACAACAGGAGAATGTTTATCTATCTAGTACCATACTATTGATACACAACAGGAGAATGTTTATCTATCTAGTACCATGTTGTTGATAAACAACA
Organism: Megaustenia siamemsis; assembly: GCA_032433765.1. NCBI lineage: Eukaryota > Metazoa > Mollusca > Gastropoda > Stylommatophora > Ariophantidae > Megaustenia > Megaustenia siamemsis. The sequence continues at coordinate 4,615,253 of JAVIAB010000145.1, read as the reverse complement.
GGAGAATGTTTATCTATCTAGTACCATACTATTGATACACAGCAGGAGAATGTTTATCTTTCTAGTACCATACTATTGATACACAACAGGAGAATGTTTATCTATCTAGTACCATACTATTGATACACAACAGAAGAATGTTTATCTATCTAGTACCACACTGTTGATACACAACAGGAGAATGTTTATCTATCTAGTACCACACTGTTGATACACAACAGGAGAATGTTTATCTATCTAGTACCACACTGTTGATACACAACAGGAGAATGTTTATCTATCTAGTACCACACTGTTGATACACAACAGGAGAATGTTTATCTATCTAGTACCATACTATTGATACACAACAGGAGAATGTTTATCTATCTAGTACCATACTATTGATACACAACAGGAGAATGTTTATCTATCTAGTACCACACTATTGATACAGAACAGAAGAATGTTTATTTATCTAGTACCATACTATTGATACACAACAGGAGAATGTTTATCTATCTAGTACCATACTATTGATACACAACAAAAGAATGTTTATCTATCTAGTACCATTCTGTTGATACACAACAGGAGAATGTTTATCTATCTAGTACCATACTATTGATACACAACAGGAGAATGTTTATCTATCTAGTACCATGTTGTTGATAAACAACAGGAGAATGTTTATCTATCTAGTACCATACTGTTGATACACAACAGGAGAATGTTTGTCTATCTAGTACCACAATGTTGATACACAACAGAAGAATGTTTATCTATCTAGTACCACGTTGTTGATACACAAGAGAAGAATGTTTATCTATCTAGTACCACACTGTTGATACACATCAGGAGAATGTTTATCTATCTAGTACCATACTATTGATACACAACAGAGAATGTTTATCTATCTAGTACCATACTATTGATACACAATAGGATAATGTTTATCTGTCTAGTACCATACTATTGATACACAACAGAAGAATGTTTATCTATCTAGTACCACACTATTGATACACAACAGGAGAATGTTTATCTATCTAGTACCACACTGTTGATACACAACAGGAGAATGTTTATCTATCTAGTACCATACTATTGATACACAACAGAAGAATGTTTATCTATCTAGTACATATTATTGATACATAACAGACGAATGTTTATTTATCTAGTACCACACTATTGATACACAACAGGAAAATGTTTATCTGTCTAGTACCACACTATTGATACACAAGAGAAGAATGTTTATCTATCTAGTACCATATTATTGATACACAACAGACGAATGTTTATCTATCTAGTACCATACTATTGATACACAGCAGGAGAATGTTTATCTTTCTAGTACCATACTATTGATACACAACAGGAGAATGTTTATCTATCTAGTACCATACTATTGATACACAACAGGAGAATGTTTATCTATCTAGTACCATACTATTGATACACAACAAAAGAATGTTTATCTATCTAGTACAATTCTGTTGATACACAACAGGAGAATGTTTATCTATCTAGTACCATACTATTGATACACAACAGGAGAATGTTTATCTATCTAGTACCATGTTGTTGATAAACAACAGGAGAATGTTTATCTATCTAGTACCATACTATTGATACACAGCAGGAGAATGTTTATCTTTCTAGTACCATACTATTGATACACAACAGGAGAATGTTTATCTATCTAGTACCATACTATTGATACACAACAGAAGAATGTTTATCTATCTAGTACCACACTGTTGATACACAACAGGAGAATGTTTATCTATCTAGTACCACACTGTTGATACACAACAGGAGAATGTTTATCTATCTAGTACCACACTGTTGATACACAACAGGAGAATGTTTATCTATCTAGTACCACACTGTTGATACACAACAGGAGAATGTTTATCTATCTAGTACCATACTATTGATACACAACAGGAGAATGTTTATCTATCTAGTACCATACTATTGATACACAACAGGAGAATGTTTATCTATCTAGTACCACACTATTGATACAGAACAGAAGAATGTTTATTTATCTAGTACCATACTATTGATACACAACAGGAGAATGTTTATCTATCTAGTACCATACTATTGATACACAACAAAAGAATGTTTATCTATCTAGTACCATTCTGTTGATACACAACAGGAGAATGTTTATCTATCTAGTACCATACTATTGATACACAACAGGAGAATGTTTATCTATCTAGTACCATGTTGTTGATAAACAACAGGAGAATGTTTATCTATCTAGTACCATACTGTTGATACACAACAGGAGAATGTTTGTCTATCTAGTACCACAATGTTGATACACAACAGAAGAATGTTTATCTATCTAGTACCACGTTGTTGATACACAAGAGAAGAATGTTTATCTATCTAGTACCACACTGTTGATACACATCAGGAGAATGTTTATCTATCTAGTACCATACTATTGATACACAACAGAAGAATGTTTATCTATCTAGTACCATACTATTGATACACAATAGGATAATGTTTATCTGTCTAGTACCATACTATTGATACACAACAGAAGAATGTTTATCTATCTAGTACCACACTATTGATACACAACAGGAGAATGTTTATCTATCTAGTACCACACTGTTGATACACAACAGGAGAATGTTTATCTATCTAGTACCATACTATTGATACACAACAGAAGAATGTTTATCTATCTAGTACATATTATTGATACATAACAGACGAATGTTTATTTATCTAGTACCACACTATTGATACACAACAGGAAAATGTTTATCTGTCTAGTACCACACTATTGATACACAAGAGAAGAATGTTTATCTATCTAGTACCATATTATTGATACACAACAGACGAATGTTTATCTATCTAGTACCATACTATTGATACACAGCAGGAGAATGTTTATCTTTCTAGTACCATACTATTGATACACAACAGGAGAATGTTTATCTATCTAGTACCATACTATTGATACACAACAGAAGAATGTTTATCTATCTAGTACCACACTGTTGATACACAACAGGAGAATGTTTATCTTTCTAGTACCATACTATTGATACACAACAGGAGAATGTTTATCTATCTAGTACCATACTATTGATACACAACAGAAGAATGTTTATCTATCTAGTACCACACTGTTGATACACAACAGGAGAATGTTTATCTATCTAGTACCACACTGTTGATACACAACAGGAGAATGTTTATCTATCTAGTACCACACTGTTGATACACAACAGGAGAATGTTTATCTATCTAGTACCACACTGTTGATACACAACAGGAGAATGTTTATCTATCTAGTACCATACTATTGATACACAACAGGAGAATGTTTATCTATCTAGTACCATACTATTGATACACAACAGGAGAATGTTTATCTATCTAGTACCACACTATTGATACAGAACAGAAGAATGTTTATTTATCTAGTACCATACTATTGATACACAACAGGAGAATGTTTATCTATCTAGTACCATACTATTGATACACAACAAAAGAATGTTTATCTATCTAGTACAATTCTGTTGATACACAACAGGAGAATGTTTATCTATCTAGTACCATACTATTGATACACAACAGGAGAATGTTTATCTATCTAGTACCATGTTGTTGATAAACAACAGGAGAATGTTTATCTATCTAGTACCATACTATTGATACACAGCAGGAGAATGTTTATCTTTCTAGTACCATACTATTGATACACAACAGGAGAATGTTTATCTATCTAGTACCATACTATTGATACACAACAGAAGAATGTTTATCTATCTAGTACCACACTGTTGATACACAACAGGAGAATGTTTATCTATCTAGTACCACACTGTTGATACACAACAGGAGAATGTTTATCTATCTAGTACCACACTGTTGATACACAACAGGAGAATGTTTATCTATCTAGTACCACACTGTTGATACACAACAGGAGAATGTTTATCTATCTAGTACCATACTATTGATACACAACAGGAGAATGTTTATCTATCTAGTACCATACTATTGATACACAACAGGAGAATGTTTATCTATCTAGTACCACACTATTGATACAGAACAGAAGAATGTTTATTTATCTAGTACCATACTATTGATACACAACAGGAGAATGTTTATCTATCTAGTACCATACTATTGATACACAACAAAAGAATGTTTATCTATCTAGTACCATTCTGTTGATACACAACAGGAGAATGTTTATCTATCTAGTACCATACTATTGATACACAACAGGAGAATGTTTATCTATCTAGTACCATGTTGTTGATAAACAACAGGAGAATGTTTATCTATCTAGTACCATACTGTTGATACACAACAGGAGAATGTTTGTCTATCTAGTACCACAATGTTGATACACAACAGAAGAATGTTTATCTATCTAGTACCACGTTGTTGATACACAAGAGAAGAATGTTTATCTATCTAGTACCACACTGTTGATACACATCAGGAGAATGTTTATCTATCTAGTACCATACTATTGATACACAACAGAAGAATGTTTATCTATCTAGTACCATACTATTGATACACAATAGGATAATGTTTATCTGTCTAGTACCATACTATTGATACACAACAGAAGAATGTTTATCTATCTAGTACCACACTATTGATACACAACAGGAGAATGTTTATCTATCTAGTACCACACTGTTGATACACAACAGGAGAATGTTTATCTATCTAGTACCATACTATTGATACACAACAGAAGAATGTTTATCTATCTAGTACATATTATTGATACATAACAGACGAATGTTTATTTATCTAGTACCACACTATTGATACACAACAGGAAAATGTTTATCTGTCTAGTACCACACTATTGATACACAAGAGAAGAATGTTTATCTATCTAGTACCATATTATTGATACACAACAGACGAATGTTTATCTATCTAGTACCATACTATTGATACACAAGAGAACAATGTTTATCTATCTAGTACCATACTATTGTTACACAACAGGAGAATGTTTATCTATCTAGTACCACACTATTGATACACAACAGGAGAATGTTTATCTATCTAGTACCATACTATTGATACACAACAGGAGAATGTTTATCTATCTAGTACCATACTATTGATACACAACAGGAGAATGTTTGAATACAGCAATGATATGATACACAACAGGAGAATGTTTGAATACAGCAATGATATGATATACACAACAGGAGAATGTTTGAATACAGCAATGATATGATACACAACAGGAGAATGTTTGAATACAGCAATGATATGATACACAACAGAAGAATGTTTGAATACAGCAATGATATACACAACAGAAGAATGTTTAAATACAGCAATGATATACACAACAGAAGAATGTTTGAATACAGCAATGATATACACAACAGAAGAATGTTTGAATACAGCAATGATATACACAACAGAAGAATGTTTGAATACAGCAATGATATACACAACAGAAGAATGTTTGAATACAGCAATGATATACGCAACAGAAGAATGTTTGAATACAGCAATGATTACACAACAGAAGAATGTTTGAATACAGCAATGATATACACAACAGAAGAATGTTTGAATACAGCAATGATATGATACACAACAGAAGAATGTTTGAATACAGCAATGATATACACAACAGAAGAATGTTTGAATACAGCAATGACATGATACACAACAGAAGAATGTTTGAATACAGCAATGATATGATACACAACAGAAGAATGTTTGAATACAGCAATGATATGATACACAACAGAAGAATGTTTGAATACAGCAATGATATACACAAATCTGACTAGAACTGCTTTAAATCTTGTCGCCAGATCCAGAAGCTTAGCAGCAGCTCACACGTGACACAACAGGACACATTTGTTACAACTCTTTTTTTTTCCCTAATCTTCTCTGTAACTTCCGGTTCCATGACTCCAACGATCTAGGTCAAAGGTCAGTCAGATCTTCGGCTGCATCCTTTAAGTAGCTTACCCAGAGAGATCTGACATGTCTACACATGCAACATTAGCATCGTTTCCAAGTAAATTGTGTAATAAAGGCATTGTAAAGAAGATGATACAACCGAAAACAATATTAATTCACAAACAGAATAATTTAATGACACGTTTTTTTTTTTAAAATATAAGGAAATATCAAGGACCTGAGCTCGGGACAAAGAGGAAAACAGGTGGGATCAGGTTTTGTGTTTATTTATTGATCATTATCTCCCATTTCGTATGTAACTCAGCAATGTGTTTTTATGATTGTTTATGTCTGTTACTGTGTTTTTGTAATGTAATGATTTCCCTTTATTCGTCTCTCTGTGGACGTGGCTACATAATCTTCACCAAATGACGTCGACACATATTGTTTGAGAACAGTGTTTATTCTGGCTCGTGTCACAGGAGAGCCGACGGTGGAGTACTCGTTTACAACTGTCGCTATCAAGCCGTGTGGGCACGGGATCACATATCTGGAGTGTCTGAGCATTGCTGATTGCTTTCCTTTTAGATGGCATCACTGCATTTCGGGCCATCCCATGGGTGTTCAGTCAAATCAGTAGATGAAGCGATCACTGATGGTGAAGTAGCTCACTGTCTACGCCTTACATGCTGTTGCTTGTACATGTTTGATGCTCATGAAGTCTGCATCCTCATTGCGAACTGCAACATTATCCAACATATCTCTCCCCTTACCTCTATCCATTCTTCTTTCTTCCCGTCTCTCCCTGCCTCCCTATATCTTCCTCTCCATTTCCCCAAACCTCCCTCACTGTCTAGCTAACTCCACCTCTTTCAGACCTCATTTTCTTCCATTCTATTACGTAATATATTCTCCGACAGAAAAGAGCAAAAATCCAATTATTCCATTCTGGTATTTATGATAATTTAACTTTGACATTCAGGTCATCATTCAAAATTATTTTTCTGATGTAACATCAAAGCTCTCTCAGATTTGTACTGGTATACCACATCTGTGGGCCCTCGTACAATCCTCATGTTTTATTGACTGCCAGCACGAGTTAGGAGAATTTTAAGTGAAAAAAACAGTGGGCTAGAAACATCAAAGAATAAGAGGACAACACAGGAACAAAGAAGACGAGCTTACCCATCAGTGAGACCATCGTTTTCTCTTAGCGAACCTTCTGGAGATCCAAGAGAGAGTTGTGAGAGTCGGTCGTCGGACAGGCCGAGATAGCCTCTCTTGCCGAATCCGTGAGCAACTCTGGTGGCAGCATCACCGCGGAACCCTCTCTTCTGTCCGCTGGAGAGACAGAGAGAAGAAATGTGAAAGGAGATATCTCGTCACTCGTCCACTACTAAACTAATATTGTGTTGCTGTTTGTGTTTCAGCCCTGAAGTTTCAAGTAGGACAGCGAATGCACTGGCCACATCGCACTCAGTCTTGGGTTAGCTACGAAAGAGTTGAGTTTCTCGACTGAAATTGCTCTCAATCTCTGCCAATTTGGAGTCGCCGGGCTATTCATTTAACTTTATAATAACTAATTATCTTCTTATCTAACTAACTAACTAACTAACTAACTAACTAACTAACTAACTAACTAACTAACTAACTAACTAACTAACTAACTAACTAACTAACTAACTAACTAACTAACTAACTAACTAACTAACTAGTTAATCAACTAGCTAACTTACTAACTAGCTAACTAATTTGCTAACTAACTAATTAACTAGCTAACTAACCAACTAATTAATCAAAAATAGCTAACGAAATAGTTAACTAACTTGCTGATTAACTAATTAACTAACTAGCTAATCAACTAGCTAATCAACTAGCTAATCAACTTACTAATCAATCAGCTGACGAACAAATCTACCATCTAACTAACTAGCTAGCTAACTAATTAACTAGTTAACTAACTAACCAATTAATTAGCTAACTAGGGAACACACGAACTTCTTAACTGACTGAACAACCAATCTACTCACTAATTAACTAAAACTACAAACCGACTAACTCACTATAATTAACTAACTAACTAACTGACTAACTAAATAACTAATTTACTGGCTAGTCGACTAACTAACCAATCTACTAACAAGGTAACTAGCACATTAACCAGACAACTAACTAACTAACTTATTAACTAACGAACTAACTAACTAATTGTCAAAGTAGCTTAAGAATTACGTCAAATAAACTACCTCCCTTAAAACTAACAAGTTAAATAAATGTTAAACAATCAACATGAGTGACATCGTATTTAACAGCTGACTAGCCCCAGTCAGTCTGTTCTGTGTAACCAGCTATCCACTTAGATTATTAATTAAATGCCAATCACCAATTTTAATGCCATGAACAAATATACTAAAATAAAAATAAATAACACCAGAGCTAAAACTAAGAATAGCAGAATGTTACATCTTCTCAACATTTCTGTATGGTGAAGACACATGGACATTACCCGAAAAAACAGGACAGAAAATTTAAGTCTTTGAAATATGGATTTATAGAAGAATAGGTAGAATAGGATGGAGAGAAAAGAAAACAAACGATAAAGTCTTAAAACAACTAAAATTAAAAAAAAGAACTACTAAACACAATTTAAACAATGCAATTGCGATTTTTGGGGCATGTTAAAAGACAAAACAGCCCACTAAAAGTAATCTTGTAAGGGAAAATGCAAGGTAAAAGAGGCAGACCAAGACTAACATGGACGAGTAGCATCATCATCATCATCATCATCATCATCATGTACCCTGCCGTATGGCGTAGGCGATCATGTCCCTCCACAATCTTCTATCTACAGTGCATCGTATCAGTTCTGTTGTTGACTGTTTTCCATGCCATGACACCAAGCTATCCAGTATTTTCTCTCTTTGTCGTCCGCGATCTCTCTTTCCTTTTATTTTGCCAGTTGTAACCAAGTATTCCAACTTTCCTCTTCTCATGATGTGCCCAAAAAATGTTGATTGCCTCTTTCTGATGTTTTTTAAGAGCTCCCTTTTTGTGTTGGCCTCTTTAAGAACTTAATCATTGGTCTTTTTATCTGTCCAGGGAACTTTCAACATTCTTCTGAGAAATCCCATCTCTGTGGCCTCTAATCGTCTTTTCATTTGTTTGTCTACTGTCCATGATTTGCTTCCATAGGTCAGAATTGGTTCTATATAGCATTGATGAACTCTCTTTCTCATTTTTATTGACATAGATTTGTTGCATAAGATATTTTTCATTTTCTTAAATGCTATTTTGGCCTGAGCTATTCTGCTTTTTATTTCGTAGCATCAAAAGATAGACAAATTAGCCTATGACAACCTGCACTATCAATGGAAGAGACAGAGCGGAATGGCGCTCCATGGTAGCCAACCTTCGTTGCGAAGACCGTACTCAATGATGATGATGTATTACCAACTTATTTGATGCTTAAATGTAGGTATAATTAACTAAATAAATAATATACATATTACATATCTATTTGTATAATTAACTAAATAAATAATATACATATAACATATCTATTTGTATAATTAACTAAATAAATAATATACATATTACATATCTATTTGTATAATTAACTAAATAAATAATATACATATTACATATCTATTTGTATAATTAACTAAATAAATAATATACATATTACATATCTATTTGTATAATTAACTAAATAAATAATATACATGTTACATATCTATTTGTATAATTAACTAAATAAATAATATACATATTACATATCTAATTGTATAATTAACTAAATAAATAATATACATATTACATATCTATTTGTATAATTAACTAAATAAATAATATACATATTACATATCTATTTGTATAATTAACTAAATAAATAATATACATATTACATATCTATTTGTATAATTAACTAAATAAATAATATACATGTTACATATCTATTGTATAATTAACTAAATAAATAATATACATATTACATATCTATTTGTATAATTAACTAAATAAATAATATACATATTACATATCTATTGTATAATTAACTAAATAAATAATATACATATTACATATCTAATTGTATAATTAACTAAGTAATATAGAGATTAGATATCTAACTGACGACTAGCCTTTCAAAACACTAAATGTGAGAATTAAAAAAAAACATATAGGAACATAAGAATTCAAATGTGTGTGATGTGGGTGAGAAAGAAGGATGGACTGAGGTGAGAAAAAGAGAAGAACGAGAGGATGTGAAATGAAAAACATGAGAGAGGAGAGTGTGTGAGAGGGAGAGAATAAATGATAGAGAAAAAAACAAGAATGAGCGAAAAGAAAAGGTAGATACAACAGACAGAGAAGTAAGCATCCGTTAACTTAGGGGCCATCACTCAAACTTATAATCATGCATTAACTTAGGGGCCATCACTCAAACTTATAATCATGCATTAACTTAGGGGTCATCACTCAAACTTATTGTCATCCATTAACTTAGGGGCCATCACTCAAACTTATTATCATCCATTAACTTAGGGGCCATCACTCAAACTTATTGTCATCCATTAACTTAGGGGTCATCACTCAAACTTATTATCATCCATTAACTTAGGGGTCATCACTCAAACTTATTATCATCCATTAACTTAGGGGCCATCACTCAAACTTATAATCATCCATTAACTTAGGGACCATCACTCAAACTTATCATCAACCATTACCTTAGGGGCCATCACTCAAACTTCATATCATCCATTAACTTAGGAGCCATCACTCAAACTTATCATCAACCATTAACTTAGGGACCATCACTCAAACTTCATATCATCCATTAACTTAGGGGACATCACTCAAACTTATTATCATCCATTAACTTAGGGGACATCACTCAAACTTATTATCATCCATTAACTTAGGGGCCATCACTCAAACTTGTTATCATCCATTAACTTAGGGGCCATCACTCAAACTTGTTATCATCCATTAACTTAGGGGACATCACTCAAACTTATTATCATCCATTAACTTAGGGGCCATCACTCAAACTTGTTATCATCCATTAACTTAGGGGCCATCACTCAAACTTGTTATCATCCATTAACTTAGGGGCCATTCACTCAAACTTGTTATCATCCATTAACTTAGGGGTCATCACTCAAACTTATCATCAACCATTAACTTAGGGGCCATCACTCAAACTTGTTATCATCCATTAACTTAGGGGTCATCACTCAAACTTATCATCAACCATTAACTTAGGGGCCATCACTCAAACTTATTATCATCCATTAACTTAGGGGCCATCACTCAAACTTATTATCATCCATTAACTTAGGGGCCATCACTCAAACTTGTTATCATCCATTAACTTAGGGGCCATCACTCAAACTTATTATCATCCATTAACTTAGGGGCCATCACTCAAACTTATTATCATCCATTAACTTAGGGCCATCACTCAAACTTATTATCATCCATTAACTTAGGGGCCATCACTCAAACTTGTTATCATCCATTAACTTAGGGGCCATCACTCAAACTTATTATCATCCATTAACTTAGGGGCCATCACTCAAACTTATTATCATCCATTAACTTAGGGGTCATCACTCAAACTTATTATCATCCATTAACTTAGGGGCCATCACTCAAACTTGTTATCATCCATTAACTTAGGGGCCATCACTCAAACTTATCATCAGCCATTAACTTAGGGACCATCACTCAAACTTCATATCATCCATTAACTTAGGAGCCATCACTCAAACTTATCATCAACCATTAACTTAGGGACCATCACTCAAACTTCATATCATCCATTAACTTAGGGACTATCACTCAAACTTATCATCAACCATTAACTTAGGGACCATCACTCAAACTTATCATCAACCATTAACTTAAGGAGTATCACTCAAACTTATAATCAACCATTAACTTAGGGACTATCCCTCAAACTTATCTTAAACCATTAACTTAGGAGCCATCACTCAAACTTATCATCAACCATTAACTTACGGACTATCACTCAAACTTATAATCATCCATTAACTTAGGGACTATCACTTAAACTTATCATCAACCATTAACTTAGGGACTATCACTCAAACTTATAATCATTCATTAACTTTGGGGCTATCACTCAAACCTATCATCATCCATTAACTTAGGGACTATCACTCAAACTTATCATCATCCATTAACTTAGGGACTATCACTCAAACTTATCATCATCCATTAACTTAGGGGCCATCACTCAAACTTATCATCATCCATTAACTTAGGGACTATCACTCAAACCTATCATCATCCATTAGCTTAGGGACTATCACTCAAACCTATCATCATCCATTAGCTTAGGGACTATCACTCAAACTTATCATCATCCATTAACTTAGGGACTATCACTCAAACCTATCATCATCCATTAACTTAGGGACCATCACTCAAACCTATCATCATCCATTAACTTAGGGACTATAATTCAAACTTATCATCAACCATTAACTTAGGGATTATCACTCAATCTTATCATCAACCATTAGCTTAGGGGGTCATCACTCAAACTTATCATTATCCATTAACTTAGGAACTATCACTCAAACTTATCATCAACCATTAACTTAGGAGTCATCACTCAAACTTATCATCAACCATTAACACAGGGACCAAAGACGCCCTTATAACGCCCCATCAAAACAAAGAAAACATAACACGCCCTTATAACGCCCCATCAAAACAAAGAAAACATCAGATACTGTTATCACGCCCAATCATAATAAGAAAACATCAGACATACAAATAATAACCTCACCTGTATAATGTGTTTCTGTTTGTGTGAACGGCATCACAGATACAGACAACGAGTAAGACAACACCCAAAGCTATACAGACTGTAGATCTGATCATTCTTGGATCTGTTCTCCTGTTTACCTCTTCTATAAACGATGATCTGCAAACAAAGAACAAAGAGGATTAGTTGTTTGTCCGTCCAACTTGACGTTGTTCTCCATTAGGGTGAAAATGTAAAAAAATGTTGTTCCGATGTGAGTTGTGAAAGTTGGGCCAGAGATAGAGCACTCTGTGAAGGATGACGACGCAGCGAGGAATATTGAGGTACATTGTTGCGACGCTACAAGACGTTGAAGGCGCTTAGAATACCGACCGGGGGGGGGGTGGAACTATGTGGCCTAGCAGTGATTCTCAACCGATGGCCATGTGTCCCCTCTATTTATACGACATACATGGGCTCCAGAGGTAAAAATGGCGTAATTAAAAGGGGGGAATTAAAAGGGGGGAATTAAAAGGGGGGAATTAAAAGGGGGGAATTAAAAGGAGAAGAGGTGCTGGAGATGTTTGTATTTAGAAAACGAAGAGAAAACACATTTTCCATACTCAGTGAGTTCTACTAGGGACACCTTTAACAAAACCCACATGTAAAGTGTTTGACAGACTCAGTGAGTTCTTCAAAGGAGAAGAATGAGGAGGTTGAGAAGAAGAAGGAGAAAAGAAGGAGAAGGAGAAGAAGGAGAAGAAGAAAGAGAAGGAGAAGAAGGAGAAGGAGAAGGAGAAGGAGAAGGAGAAGGAGAAAAGAAGGAGGTTGAGAAGAAGAAGGAGAAAAGAAGGAGAAGGAGAAGAAGAAGGAGAAGAAGGAGAAGAAGAAAGAGAAGGAGAAGAAGGAGAAGGAGAAGGAGAAGGAGAAGAAGGAGAAGAAGGAGAAGAAGGAGAAGAAGAAGGAGAAGGAGAAGAAGAAGGAGAAGAAGGAGAAGAAGAAAGAAAGAGAAGGAGAAGAAGGAGAAGGAGAAGGAGAAGAAGAAGAAGAAGGAGAAGAAGGAGAAGAAGAAGGAGAAGGAGAAGAAGGAGAAGGAGAAGGAGAAGGAGAAGAAGGAGAAGGAGAAGGAGAAGGAGAAGAAGGAGAAGGAGAAGGAGAAGGAGAAGAGAAGAACAAGGAGAAGAAGAAGGAGAAGAAGAAGGAAGGAGGAGAAGGAGAAGAACAAGGAGAAGAAGAAGGAGAAGAAGAAGAAGGAGAAGGAGAAAGAGAAGAAGAAGAAGAAGAAGAAGAATAAGAGGAAGCAGAAGAAGAAGAGAGAAGGAGAAGGATAAGAGAAGGATAAAGAGAAGAAGGAGAAGAATTTAGGAGAAGAAGGAGAAGAAGGAGAAGAAGGAGAAGAATTTAGGAGAAGAAGGAGAAGAAGGAGAAGAAGGAGAAGAATTTAGGAGAAGAAGGAGAAGAAGGAGAAGGAGAAGGAGAAGGATAAAGAGAAGAAGGAGAAGAATTTAGGAGAAGAAGGAGAAGAAGAAGAGAGAAGAAGGAGAAGAAGGAGAAGGAGGAGAAGGAGAAGAAGGAGAAGAAGGAGAAGAAGAAGGAGAAGAAGGAGAAGAAGGAGAAGGAGAGAAGAAGGAGAAGAAGGAGAAGGAGAAGAAGGAGAAGAAGGAGAAGGAGAAGAAGGAGAAGAAGGAGGAGAAGAGAAGAAGGAGAAGAAGGAGAAGAAGGAGAAGGAGGAGAAGGAGAAGAAGGAGAAGGAGGAGGAGAAGAAGAAGAAGGAGGAGAAGGAGAAGAAGGAGAAGGAGAAGAAGGAGAAGGAGGAGAAGGAGAAGGAGAAGAAGGAGGAGAAGGAGAAGAGAAGAAGGAGAGAAGGAGAAGAAGGAGAAGGAGAAGAAGGAAGAAGAAGGAGAAGGAGGAGAAGGAGGAGAAGGAGAAGAAGGAGAAGGAGAAAGAAGGAGAAGAAGGAGAAGAGGAGAAAGGAGAAGAAGGAGAAGGAGAAGAAGGAGGAGAAGGAGAAGAAGGAGAAGAATAAGGAGAAGAAGGAGAAGAAGGAGAAGGGGAAGAGGAAGAAGAAGGAGAAGAAGGAGATGGAGAAGAAGAAGAAAGGGGGAAGAGAAGAAGAAGGAGAAGAAGGAGAAGGAGAAGAAGAAGAAGGGGAGAGGAAGAAGAAGGAGAAGAAGGAGATGAGAAGGAGAAGTATTTAGGAGAAAGAGAAGAAGAAGAAGGGGAAGAGGAAAGTAAGAAGAGAAGAAGGAGAAGGAGAAGAAGAAGAAGGGGAAGAGAAGAAGAAGGAGAAGAAGAGATGGAGAAGGAGAAGAATTTAGGAGGAGAAGAAGAAGAAGGGGAAGAGGAAGAAGAAGGAGAAGAAGGAGAAGGAGAAGAAGAAGAAGGGGAAGAGGAAGAAGAAGGAGAAGAAGGAGATGGAGAAGGAGAAGAATTTAGGAGAAGGAGAAGAAGAAGAAGGGGAAGAGGAAGAAGAAGGAGAAGAAGGAGAAGGAGAAGAAGAAG
>JAVIAB010000145.1:4402533-4597533 GCA_032433765.1 Megaustenia siamemsis | reverse complement strand
GCATGTGCGTTGAAACGTACACAAAAGTTAAAGGAAGTGAAAGAACAAAACACTACAGGATCAACATATGTCTTCTCATATCGAAACATATTGTTGTACGTGGTCACTGAACAGGCTGCTGCTGTTTTCCGTAATTTCCAGCAATATCCCAATCTCCAGTTCGAAACGAACGAGAACGTCCACAGATATGATCAATGATCTCCTATCTGACAGACCAATCACAGATATGATCAATGATCTCCTATCTGACAGACCAATCACAGATATGATCAATGATCTCCTATCTGACAGACCAATCACAGATATGATCAATGATCTCCTATATGACAGACTAATCACAGATATGATCAATGATCTCCTATCTGACAGACTAATCACAGATATGATCAATGATCTCCTATCTGACAGACTAATCACAGATATGATCAATTATCTCCTATATGACAGACTAATCACAGATATGATCAATGATCTCCTATATGACAGACTAATCACAGATATGATCAATGATCTCCTATCTGACAGACCAATCACAGATATGATCAATGGTCTCCTATCTGACAGACCAATCGCAGATATGATCAATGATCTCCTATATGACAGACTAATCACAGATATGATCAATGATCTCCTATATGACAGACCAATCACAGATGTGATCAATGATCTCCTATCTGACAGACCAATCACAGATGTGATCAATGATCTCCTATATGACAGACCAATCACAGATGTGATCAATGATCTCCTATATGACAGACCAATCACAGATGTGATCAATGATCTCCTATATGACAGACTAATCACAGATATGATCAATGATCTCCTATCTGACAGACCAATCACAGATATGATCAATGATCTCCTATATGACAGACTAATCACAGATATGATCAATGATCTCCTATCTGACAGACCAATCACAGATGTGATCAATGATCTCCTATATGACAGACTAATCACAGATATGATCAATGATCTCCTATCTGACAGACCAATCACAGATATGATCAATGATCTCCTATCTGATAGACCAATCACAGATATGATCAATGATCTCCTATCTGATAGACCAATCACAGATATGATCAATGATCTCCTACCTAATCAGACTAATCGCAGATATGAGCAATGATCTCCTATTAGACAGACAATCGCAGATATGATCAATGATCTCCTTTCTGACAGACCAATCGCAGATATGCAACCCAAAAGCTGGCACCAACAAGACCAAGCAGCTGAGTCCTGCTGCGCTGACGCCCTACCTGGAGAGAAAACAATTCCCATCAATTTCCGCCAAATCCGACTCTATTTGTAAGAGAAGTAATTCTCTCTCCTGAATCATTCTCCTCGGAGACTCGACTATGAAATCTCATCATGAGCAAAGGGAAGTCACCGTCGAAAGTTAAGTTAATCTATGAAGCCAAACTTGGACTTCTGAAGCTCTATAACATTGTTTCAGTGCAGGAATGAACCAAATTATATTGATATTTGGCTGTAGCTGAATTCATTTCTTATTTTATTATAGAGACGAGATGTTGAATAGCTCAGGGAGTGACTTATTATGGGACCTGTTTGATTAAGTATGTTCTTTATTATAATGGGCAGGCCTCGACTTAGCAGAGTCACAGGAGAATGATTAGAGACAGAGGGAAATGGAGAAAGTTGATGAAGTCTGTCAGTGATGATCTAGAGGGAAATGGAGAAAGTTGATAAAGTCTGTCAGTGGTGATCTAGAGGGACATGGAGAAAGTTGATAAAGTCTGTCAGTGGTGATCTAGAGGTACATGGAGAAAGTTGATGAAGTCTGTCAGTGATGATCTAGAGGGAAATGGAGAAAGTTGATAAAGTCTGTCAGTGGTGATCTAGAGGTACATGAAGAAAGTTGATAAAGTCTGTCAGTGATGATCTAAAGGTACATGGAGAAAGTTGATGAAGTCTGTCAGTGATGATCTAGATGGAAATGGAGAAAGTTGATAAAGTCTGTCAGTGGTGATCTAGAGGTACATGAAGAAAGTTGATAAAGTCTGTCAGTGATGATCTAGAGGGAAATGGAGAAAGTTGATAAAGTCTGTCAGTGATGATCTAAAGGTACATGGAGAAAGTTGATGAAGTCTGTCAGTGATGATCTAGATGGAAATGGAGAAAGTTGATAAAGTCTGTCAGTGGTGATCTAGAGGTACATGAAGAAAGTTGATAAAGTCTGTCAGTGATGATCTAGAGGTACATGGAGAAAGTTGATGAAGTCTGTCAGTGATGATCTAGAGGTACATGGAGAAAGTTGATAAAGTCTGTCAGTGATGATCTAGAGGTACATGGAGAAAGTTGAGGAAGTCTGTCAGTGATGATCTAGAGGTACATGGAGAAAGTTGATAAAGTCTGTCAGTGGTGATCTAGAGGTACATGGAGAAAGTTGATGAAGTCTGTCAGTGGTGATCTAGAGGTACATGGAGAAAGTTGATAAAGTATGTCAGTGGTGATCTAGAGGTACATGGAGAAAGTTGATAAAGTCTGTCAGTGGTGATCTAGAGGTACATGGAGAAAGTTGATGAAGTCTGTCAGTGATGATCTAGAGGGAAATGGAGAAAGTTGATAAATTCTGTCAGTGGTTATCTAGAAGGAAATGGAGAAAGTTGATGAAGTCTGTCAGTGATGATCTAGAGGGAAATGGAGAAAGTTGATGAAGTCTGTCAGTGATGATCTAGAGGTACATGGAGAAAGTTGATGAAGTCTGTCAGTGATGTTCTAGAGGTACATGGAGAAAGTTGATGAAGTATGTCAATGGTGATCTAGAGGTATATGAAGAAAGTTGATGAAGTCTGTCAGTGATGTTCTAGAGGTACATGAAGAAAGTTAATGAAGTCTGTCAGTGATGATCTAGAGGTACATGAAGAAAGTTGAGGAAGTCTGTCAGTGGTGATCTAAAGTTACATGGAGAAATTTGAGGAAGTCTGTCAGTGGTGATCTAGAGGTACATGGAGAAAGTTGATAAAGTCTGTCAGTGATGTTCTAGAGGTACATGGAGTAAGTTGATAAAGTCTGTCAGTGATGTTCTAGAGGTACATGGAGAAAGTTGATGAAGTCTGTCAGTGATGTTCTAGAGGTACATGGAGAAAGTTGATAAAGTCTGTCAGTGATGTTCTAGAGGTACATGGAGAAAGTTGATGAAGTCTGTCAGTGATGTTCTAGAGGTACATGGAGAAAGTTGATGAAGTCTGTCAGTGATGTTTTAAAGGTACATGAAGAAAGTTGATGAAGTCTGTCAGTGGTGATCTAGAGGTACATGGAGAAAGTTGATAAAGTCTGTCAGTGATGTTCTAGAGGTACATGGAGAAAGTTGATGAAGTCTGTCAGTGATGTTCTAGAGGTACATGGAGAAAGTTGATGAAGTCTGTCAGTGGTGATCTAGAGGTACATGAAGAAAGTTGAGGAAGTCTGCCAGTGGTGATCTAGAGGTACATGGAGAAAGTTGATGAAGTCTGTCAGTGATGATCTAGAGGTACATGAAGAAAGTTGATGAAGTCTGTCAGTGGTGATCTAGAGGTACATGGAGAAAGTTGATGAAGTCTGTCAGTGATGATCTAGAGGTACATGAAGAAAGTTGATGAAGTCTGTCAGTGATGTTGTAGAGGTACATGGAGAAAGTTGATGAAGTCTGTCAGTGGTGATCTAGAGGTACATGGAGTAAGTTGAGGAAGTCTGTCAGTGGTGATCTAGAGGTACATGGAGAAAGTTGATGAAGTCTGTCAGTGGTGATCTAGAGGTACATGAAGAAAGTTGAGGAGGTCTGTCAGTGGTGATCTAGAGGTACATGGAGAAAGTTGATGAAGTCTGTCAGTGATGATCTAGAGGTACATGAAGAAAGTTGATGAAGTCTGTCAGTGGTGATCTAGAGGTACATGGAGAAAGTTGATAAAGTCTGTCAGTGATGTTCTAGAGGTACATGGAGAAAGTTGATGAAGTCTGTCAGTGATGTTCTAGAGGTACATGGAGAAAGTTGATGAAGTCTGTCAGTGATGTTCTAGAGGTACATGAAGAAAGTTGATGAAGTCTGTCAGTGATGTTCTAGAGGTACATGAAGAAAGTTGATGAAGTCTGTCAGTGATGTTCTAGAGGTACATGAAGAAAGTTGATGAAGTCTGTCAGTGATGTTCTAGAGGTACATGAAGAAAGTTGATAAAGTCTGTCAGTGATGTTCTAGAGGTACATGGACAAAGTTAATGAAGTCTGTCAGTGATGTTCTAGAGGTACATGAAGAAAGTTGATGAAGTCTGTCAGTGATGTTCTAGAGGTACATGAAGAAAGTTGATGAAGTCTGTCAGTGATGTTCTAGAGGTACATGGAGAAAGTTGATGAAGTCTGTCAGTGGTGATCAAGCGGAAAAAAAGATGATTAGAAGAAGAAAAGGCAAAGAAGAGCTCCATGAAAAAGAAGAAATGAAGCTTAAATATATTGTGACAACTGGAAAAATGTTTGGAAAAAAGGACAGAGGAAAACACACAAATATTAATGAAGCAGTTTAAGAGACTCATAATCCAACAAACTACCCACATCGCCACTCATAATCCAACAAACTACCCACATGGCCACTCATAAGCCAACAAACTACCCACATCGCCACTCATAAGCCAACAAACTACCCACATGGCCACTCATAAGCCAACAAACTACCCACATGGCCACTCATAAGCCAACAAACTACCCACATCGCCACTCATAAGCCAACAAACTACCCACATGGCCACTCATAATCCAACAAACTACCCACATGGCCACTCGTAATCCAACAAACTACCCACATGGCCACTCATAATCCAACAAACTACCCACATGGCCACTCATAAGCCAACAAACTACCCACATGGCACTCATAATCCAACAAACTACCCACATGGCCACTCATAATCCAACAAACTACCCACATGGCCACTCATAATCCAACAAACTACCTCCATCGCCATCCTATCCCAGCCTCACCAATAAAAACAAAACCTCCCTCCTTTTCCCCCAGTCTTCACAAACACATAACCCCATCCCCTCCCATTGATTTACCTTCACAAACACATGAACAAGTAGAGGACTTCAAATACCTAGGAAGTCTAATGACAAACGCTAATTCTCAAACAGCAGAGATAGAATCAAGATGCAACAAAGCTTGTCAAATCATCGGACAGTTATCACCACTATTGTCCAACAAGGAAATAACTCTGGAGGCAAAACGAGCACTCTACAATACAATCTTCATCCCAACGTTGTACTACCAATGCCAGACCTGTACCCTAGATGTAAGAACAATAAGAAAAAAATAACCTCTACTGAGATGAAATGTGTTAGACGAATGGCAGGAAACAGTCTGAGAGATAAGATCAGAAATGAAGAACTGAGAAAAAAACTAGGAATAGCCCCCGCCATAGAATATATAAGGAAACAACAGATAAAATTGTTTGGCCACGTGACAAGGCAGAAAGAACAAAACACTACACAACACAACGAGCTTTCAACAAACGTTGTGAGAACACCAGACCCAAGGGTTGACAACGAAAAAGATGGGTTGACGAAATATTAGAAGCACTAGGAAACATAACAGCAGCAGAGGCGAACAGAAGAGCAAAAGACCGCAAATTATATCTCCCCTCGACGCTGAAAGGTAGATGAGGAAGGAAAGAAGTAGAAGACAAACACATGGCCCCATTCCCTCCCAGTTATTTACCTTCACAAACAAATGACCCCATCCCCTCCCATTTATTTACCTTTACAAACATACCAACCTGCACCCCACGTTCCTAACCCTACAACAAACATTACTATAAAAATAATATCATTGATTTTCACAGGCCAATTACAAAACGTCATCACGACAGATTTCGTACGCAGGACATCTTCATACATAGCATCTTATATTTTACCTTAAGAAAAATACACGTTTTTAACCGTTTTTTTAACTAATTGATTGATATGAATCGTAGCAAGCAATTAATACACAATTTGAAACATAAATAAAAGAGGGTTGTGTGTTTTATTTTCCCATGAAGGACACACATATCAATGGGATAATCAAGTGTAGTATCAGGGACAAGCCACAATGAGGTGTACATGTTGGTTATTTTGTCTAGGTGTACACATTGGTTATCTTGTGTAGGTGTACTCGTTGGTTATCTTGTGTAGGTGTACACATTATTTATCTTGTATAGGTGTACACATTGGTTATCTTGTGTAGGTGTACAGATTGGTTATCTTGTGTAGGTGTACACATTGGTTATCTTGTGTAGGTGTACACATTGGTTATCTTGTGTAGGTGTACACATTGGTTATCTTGTGTAGGTGTACAGATTGGTTATCTTGTGTAGGTGTACTCGTTGGTTATCTTGTGTAGGTGTACACATTGGTTATCTTGTGTAGGTGTACACATTGGTTATCTTGTGTAGGTGTACACAATGGTTATCTTGTGTAGGTGTACACATTGGTTATCTTGTGTAGGTGTACACAATGGTTATCTTGTGTAGGTGTACACATTGGTTATCTTGTGTAGGTGTACACAATGGTTATCTTGTGTAGGTGTACACATTGGTTATCTTGTGTAGGTGTACATATTGGTTATCTTGTGTAGGTGTACACAATGGTTATCTTGTGTAGGTGTACACATTGGTTATCTTGTGTAGGTGTACACATTGGTTATCTTGTGTAGGTGTACACAATGGTTATCTTGTGTGTGGACTCATTCATTTGTTCTACTCTCGGGCAGAGGACGGCACATAGGACTGAAGTCGTAGTACTCCATGATTGACGATCTGCTGCTAGTTCTTTCAGTTCTTGGTTGTTTCTTAGTCCCATGGTTGAGTCTTCCATAGTAATTGTTCTGAGTAACGATTCATTTTGTCTACCTTGTTTTTCTTTTACCAGGTGGTTTCCACATGAATGCCTGACGGGCAAGTCTTTCTTCATTCATTCTCAGCCATGACCGATGTATTTCCTTCTTCTTATAAAGCTCAACACGTATTCTTGTTTTGATTCGTCTCATATCTGTTCATTTGAAATGTGTTCTTCCCAGCTAATGTTTGAGCCCATACGAAGACATTATTTTCAAACATTTAGTCTCCTATGTGTGCATTAAGTAAAATAAAAGTCAATTACCCCCGTCACCCCAAGTGGCGTATAGAGAAATATGGTGTTAGTGACCCTATATTTTACAGACCTTCAGCACATGATTTTTGGGGTAATGTTGTCGGTATTACACCCGTGCTGCTTTACTTTCCCAGAAAAAAATCCGGTACCCATTTAGGCTGGGTGAACCTGGAAGCCGTCGGTTGGGATCGAACCCTACCCCTTGTCCTGTGTAGTCCAGTTCACTAACCACTGAGCTATCGCGGCTTCCTTGATAACCGCTGAAGCAAAAATAAAATTAGTGGCACTCGCGACTCCCGAAGAAGGAAGAGATGAAAGATAATGAAGAGATGAAAGATAATGAAGAGGGAGAGGAAATGAGATGAAGACGAGGAGGCGTATGGTGAGATCGATTAGGAGGAGGAAAATGAAAATGAGAAGAAGAGCAGGATTAGAAGAAAGGATTCAGATGATAAAGATAAGGAGAGAGAGATGAGATCAATCGTGGACAAAAAAGGAATTGAAGTCAACGGTCACAACATAAATAATTTGCGATATGCGAATGACACAGTCTTTATAGCAGAGACAGAGAATGAACTACAAGAAATAATAGACATAATAGTAAAAGAAAGCTACAAGAAAGGTCTCAGTCTGAATAGTAAGAAAACAGAAGTAATGGTTATATCGAAGAAACAATCATCACCATCATGCAGCATAAAAATAAACAGGACAAATCTGAAACAAGTACAACGTTTCAAATACTTGGGCACAATAATAACATCAGAGATCGGATGACGTCAGGGACGCACCAAAATGGCAGCTTATTTATATTCGAGCTATGGACTAAGCAATGTTTACATTGAACAACACGAGATATGATATTGCTGCGAGTTGGCAGATTTTTGAAAATGTTTTCAAGGGTTTGAACATAAATGTTTGTTCACAGTTCGTTAACCTTCGCTGTAGATAAAGTCGTTAATTCGTTTCAGACGTTTGGAACGTTGGTAGCTAAGGACCCTAACTTGTGCAAACGGATGGCATTGGCAAAGATCATTTTGAATCTATGAAGTGGGCTCATTGTGTGTTTAACTCAAAAGCATATGTGCTTTTTAACCAAAGACCTTTTTTTTGGGGGGACTCAATGAAGATATCCCCGATGGAAGAATAAACTGTACCATTAGTCCCATAAATGATTCGCTTCCAGAGGTTTATGATGTAAACAAAGCAGTTTTGTCATTGCAAGTGAATAATGTCCACACCTATAATTGGTCAGGATTGTGTAGCAGCAGCAGCTTTATAGCGAACACAGAAAACATCACAGGATTGTGCTGTTCTGAAACAGCTATGCCATGCTACCCTAGAAGTGCCTTTAATGGGATTACTGTGACCACAAACCACTCTCCATGTGTGTGCCACATATTTACACCCCAGAAAGAAATACTGAATATAACAACATCATGTGCCGTCTGTGATATTAATGACCACAGACCAGGAGCCTCCAGTATGATTGATACAACTGTTGCACCAAGCATTTCATCAGCAGAGCCATATCTATGGAATGTTAATCTGACATTGTTCTTGAATGATAACGTACCACTACTGTGTGTCTATATGTTTGGAATTGGAGTCATCAATGACGGCCTAACATCATCAAGTGCTATGACGATCATCATTTTCGGGAGGACGTGAACTCCCATGGTATATGGTGGATAGGCGGCAGGAACCATTGAAGGCTATGTCTGAAAAGTGTTCCTTCTTGCAGTTTCCTCATATTCCAAGTCCGGCTTGTTGCAGGAGCTACTGAGTTAAGTGCTCTGTGCACACCGTGAGCTGTGTGTCTCATCCGTTTTGATCCTGCTTCGATATCCCGCTTGTTTACGATGAATGATATCGTATGACAGGGAACAGTTGGCTGTGTTCACTTTCTGCGCGGTTTCGCCTTATGTCTTTTGGCGTGTGCTGAGACTGCTACGATGGGGACTACAGTTAACTTTCTTTGTTTGGGAGATGAGTTAGTAATTCGGATGATTCCACTGGCACGGGCGGTTGAGCAATTATGGATTTTAATTCGTTTGCTGTGAAACCGAGGCCTTCCATAACCAATAACCAATAACCAATAACCAATAACATCAGATGGGAGATGCACCATAGAAATAAAAAGCAGAATAGCTCAGGCCAAAATAGCATTTCAGAAAATGAAAAATATCTTATGAAACGGGTCTATGTCAATAGAAATGAGAAAGAGAATTCATCGGTGCTATATAAAGCCAATTGTGTCCTATGGAAGCGAATCGTGGACAGCGCACAAACAAATGAAAAGACGATTAGAGGCCACAGAGATGGGATTTCTCAGAAGAATGTTGAAAGTTCCCTGGACAGCTAAAAAGACCAATGAGGAAGTTCTCAAAGAGGCTAATACAAAATGGGAGCTCCTAAAAAAACATCAGAAAGAAACAATCAACATTTTTCGGGCACATCATGAGAAGAGGAAAGTTGGAATACTTGGTTACAACTGACAAAATAAAAGGAAAGAGAGATCGCGGACGACAAATGGAGAAAATACTGGATAGCTTGGTGCCATGGCATGGAAAGCAGTCAACAACAGAACTGAAAACGATGCACTGTAGATAGAAGATTGTGGAAGGACATGCTCGCCTACGCCAACCGGTATGGTACATGATGATGATGATATACGTTAAAGAATATTTAAAGATATCGTATGGCAGTTTTAATGTTTTTTTTTTCTTTTTGTGTTATCTAACCTTTGAGTTGAGGAATGTTATAAATTTCACTGCGGACATGAGCATGAGCTAAACCTACGAGATCATTTCCGGTTCTGAGCTTCTTCTACCACGACAGAGCCTCGCCCCGACATCCCGGTCGTATCGAAGCACCATCGGTATGAGGTCTATATTTTCATTTCCATTAGACAGGCATCGATCTCAGTAAACCTGACCCCAATCTTGTGATCGTACGTAAACATAGTGTACTATCACGTTCTCCAATCTGGAGAAACAGGCTGCCATCTTGTCTGGCTTATTCCGGTAATGTCTTATCTAGTCCGGCACACTTTCTGAGTGTAAATATCCCTCGTACAAGCCTCAGATTTGATCTGCTAAAACAATCGTGACTTTCTGTAAATGTTACTAGCTTGCCGTGTAAACTGCGTAAATTAACGATTTACGAGAAGGATTTTTAACGTAAGTGTATTCAGTGGTAGGGTAAAGGTAAATATAGTGAGTAAACAACCACAGGGGACTAGGTGGTCCAGAGGCAAGAAGTCGGCCTCAGGACAGAACGGTCCCGGGTCCATCAACACCACTAGCGGTGGTATTTTTTTCACAAAATCAAACCCGTGGCTTTACCGTCCCGTGGTTTCTTAGTAGCTTTACCGTCACGTGGTTTCTTAGTGACTTTACCGTTCCATGGTTTTTTAGTGGCTTTACCGTCCCGCGGTTTCTTAGTGGCTTTACCGTGTCGTGGTTTCTTAGTGGCTTTACCGTCCCGCGGTTTCTTAGTGGCTTTACCGTCCCGCGGTTTCTTAGTGGCTTTACCGTCCCGCGGTTTCTTAGTGGCTTTACCGTGTCGTGGTTTCTTAGTGGCTTTACCGTCCCGTGGTTTCTTAGTGGCTTTACCGTCCCGTGGCTTCTTAGTGGCTTTACCGTTCCGTGGTTTCTTAGTGGCTTTACCGTCCCGTGGATTCTTAGTGGCTTTACAGTGTCGTGGTTTCTTAGAGGCTTTAACATCCCGTGGATTTTTAGCTGCATTACCGTTCCTTGATTTCTTAGTGGCTTTACAGTGTCGTGGTTTCTTAGTGACTTTACCGTCCTGTGGTTTCTTAGTGACTTTACCGTTCCGTGGTTTCTTAGTGACTTTACCGTCCTGTGGTTTCTTAGTGACTTTACCGTTCCGTGGTTTCTTAGTGACTTTACCGTCCTGTGGTTTCTTAGTGACTTTACCGTTCCGTGGTTTCTTAGTGACTTTACCGTTCCGTGGATTTTTAGCTGCTTTACCGTTCCGTGGTTTCTTAGTGGCTTTACAGTGTCGTGGTTTCTTAGTGGCTTTACCGTCCCGTGGTTTCTTAGTGGCTTTACCGTCCTGTGGTTTCTTAGTGGCTTTACCGTCCCGTGGTTTCTTAGTGGCTTTACCGTCCTGTGGTTTCTTAGTGGCTTTACCGTCCCGTGGTTTTTTAGTGGCTTTACCGTCCTGTGGTTTCTTAGTGGCTTTACCGTCCCGTGGTTTTTTAGTTGCTTTACCGTCCTGTGGTTTCTTAGTGGCTTTACCGTCCCGTGGTTTTTTAGTTGCTTTACCGTCCTGTGGTTTCTTAGTGGCTTTACCGTCCCGTGGTTTTTTAGTTGCTTTACCGTCCCGTGGTTTCTTAGTGGCTTTACCGTCCTGTGTTTTCTTAGTGGCTTTACCGTCCTGTGGTTTCTTAGTGGCTTTACCGTCCTGTGGTTTCTTAGTGGCTTTACCGTCCTGTGGTTTCTTAGTGGCTTTACCGTCCTGTGTTTTCTTAGAGGCTTTACCGTCCCCCGGGCTCTGGGTAGGGAGATCCAACTTCTAGCCGTCTTGAAAAACAGGGAAAAACAGGAAGTCCCGTGTACACTGGCGGACGTTAAAGAACCCTTGGCAGTTTCGAGTAGAAAAGAGTAGGACAAGATGGTCGCTGTCCGAAAAAGTATCGCAAATATTACGGCTATTGCGTAAACTAGGGACACAGCGCATCTTGTGCTGTTCGTATGCCGTCGTTGGAATTGTTTGCCGCCAATTATTTATATGTTACAGCTCATTAATATGGGCTGCTCCGTCAAGTCAAGTGAAGTTTTCACTTTAGGGATTTTGCACCATCTTTTCATGCGTTGCTGGCAGCATTCACTAGAGTAATCGGGAACTTATGGGCGCAGCCATTGTTGTGTGTGCTACGTCATCATAATGTTTGATCGTATATCCCTACACCAGCCGTACGCTAATGATGAAAGGCGAAATGATGGAGATTTATTCATAACTTCTGCAGCACAGGGATGACTCCCTGAGTTTCATGTTAGTCAGGAAGGATGTTGTCTAGTTTCATGTTAGTCAGGAGGGATGTTGTCTAGTTTCATGTTAGTCAGGAGGGATGTTGTCTAGTTTCATGCTAGTCAGGAGGGATGTTG
The DNA here is from genome assembly GCA_032433765.1 of Megaustenia siamemsis. Taxonomy (NCBI): domain Eukaryota; kingdom Metazoa; phylum Mollusca; class Gastropoda; order Stylommatophora; family Ariophantidae; genus Megaustenia; species Megaustenia siamemsis. The sequence goes on along the minus strand of JAVIAB010000145.1, from coordinate 4,585,279 downwards.
TCTAGTTTCATGCTAGTCAGGAGGGATGTTGTCTAGTTTCATGTTAGTCAGGAGGGATGTTGTCTAGTTTCATATTAGTCAGGAGGGATGTTGTCTAGTTTTATGTTAGTCAGGAGGGATGTTGTCTAGTTTCATGCTAGTCAGGAGGGATGTTGTCTAGTTTCATGCTAGTCAGGAGGGATGTTGTCAAGTTTCATGTTAGTCAGGAGGGATGTAGTCTAGATTCATGTTAGTCAGGAGGGATGTTGTCTAGTTTCATGTTAGTCAGGAAGGATGTTGTCTAGTTTCATGTTAGTCAGGAGGGATGTTGTCAAATTCATGTTAGTCAGGAGGGATGTTGTCTAGTTTCATGTTAGTCAGGAGGGATGTTGTATAGTTTCATGCTAGTCAGGAGGGATGTTGTCTAGTTTCATGCTTGTCGGGAGGGATGTTGTCTAGTTTCATGCTAGTCAGGAGGGATGTTGTCTAGTTTCATGTTAGTCAGGAGGGATGTTGTCTAGTTTCATGTTAGTCAGGAGGGATGTTGTCTAGTTTCATGTTAGTCAGGAGGGATGTTGTCTAGTTTCATGCTAGTCAGGAGGGATGTTGTCTAGTTTCATGTTAGTCAGGAGGGATATTGTCTAGATTCATGTCAGTCAGGAGGGATGTTGTCTAGATTCATGTTAGTCAGGAGGGATGTTGTCTAGGTTCATGTTAGGATGGATGTTGTCTAGTTTCATGTTAGTCAGGAGGGATGTTGTCTAGATTCATGTTAGTCAGGAGAGATGTTGTCTAGATTCATGTTAGTCAGGAGGGATGTTGTCTAGATTCATGTTAGTCAGGAGGGATGTTGTCTAGATTCAAGAGGGCTACTGTGAGATAGAGGGTAGACATGTGAACTAGTTAATAATTTCACAAATTCACATTCATGAAACATCTTACGGTCTGTTGTTTGATGTGCGACGGGGATAATCCGACGTCTAACTGGGTTTCATTTGTTCGGATTTGGAGTCAAAAACGATGTTCTAAAATCATCAAGCGCTATACATTTAAACACAAATATGACAATCATCAATTTCAGAGGGATGTCAACTTCCGGTCAATATGGTAGATGGACAGGAGGAACCATTAAAGCCTAAATCTGAAAAGTGTTCCTTGTTGCAGTTTCCTCATATTCCAAGTCCGGTTTGTTGGAGGAGCTACTGAGTTAAGTGCTGTGCACACCGTGAGCTGTGCGTTTCATCCGTTTTGATCATGTTTCGATATTCCGATTGTTTACGATGAATGATGATCTCGTATGATGGAGAACAGATGGCTGTGTTCACTTTCTGTGCGGTTTCGTCTTATGTCTTTTGGCGTGTGCTGAGACTGCTATGATGGTGACTACAGCTACATTTCTTTGTTTGGGAGATTATATAGTAATTCGGATGATTGCACGGGCGGTTGAGACATTATGGATTTTAATTCGTTTACAGTGATACCGAGGCCTTCCATAACCAGGTCAACGCATCTACGTCCTTTAACGGATGAACGCTAAAAAGAAGGAAGCAACCACAGTCAGCGACTCATAGTTGACCATTGCTAGCAGTGTTTACGAAGAAGACCTGAGCAGAAGCCTACGCTATGGTGACGAGATTAATCTACGCATACAGCTGAAGAGGTTATACATCATTGAGGGATGGCAAAGCCCGGTCCAAAATCATGTACGTTGATTTCGGATGATCTGAGCAAAAGTGATGAAACTTAGCAGTAAACTGCGACACACCTTAACTAACGTTACATTCATCATTATCATGTGCCACACTGGTTGATCTTAGGCGATCATATATTCTTTCACAATTCTTTATCTACAGTACATCGTATCAAATCTATTGTTGACTGTTTTCCATGCCATGGCGCCAAGCTATCTAGTATCTTCTCTCTTTGTCGTCCACGATCTCTCTTTCCCTGTATTTTGCCAGTTGCAATCAAATTTTCCAACATTCCTTTTCTCATGATGTGCCCGAAAAATGTTTATTGTTTCTTTCTGATGTTTTTAGGAGCTCCCTTTTTGTGTTAACCTCTTTGAGAATGTCCTCAGTGATTTTTTTTTTCACTACCATCTCAAAATTCTTCTGAGAAATCCCATCTCTGTATCATCAAATCGACTTTTCATTGGTTTGTCTATCCTCCATGATTCGCTTCCATAGGTGTGAATTGGCTCTGTATAGCACCGATGAACTCTCTCATTTCTATTGACATCGGCTTGTAGCACAAGACGATCTTCATTTTCTGAAATCAACGCAACTTTGAAACAATGACAATGACAATGACAAGCAAACCAAAGCTCTAATAATTAGGGTTTTGTCAAACAACAGGGTTCATTAGCATTTTCAATGTTTGTCCAAATGTCAAATGACAGTGTTTGTCCAAATGTCAAGTGACAGTGTTTGTCCCAATGTCAAATGACAGTATTTGTCCAAATGTCAAATGGCAGTGTTTGTCCAAATGTCAAATGACAGTGTTTGTCCAAATGTCAAGTGACAGTGTTTGTCCCAATGTCAAATGACAGTATTTGTCCAAATGCCAAATGACAGTGTTTGTCCAAATGTCAAATGACAGTGTTTGACCAAATGTCAAATGACAGTATTTGTCTAAATGTCAAGTGACAGTGTTTTGTCCCAATGTCAAATGACAGTATTTGTCCAAATGTCAAATGACAGTGTTTGTTCAAATGTCAAATGACAGTTCCTTTCCAGCGACGACAACAAGAAATGACCAAGAAATTACGGCAACTAAGAAAACTCCTTCATACGAGATGTAGAAGATGGTAGTTAAAAGACTTAAACGATGTGAGGGAGACAACAGATTTAATGTAATGAATAACGGAGACGGGGAGAAGATAGGGCACATTACTTGATGACGATCATGTATACAAAATAATGGGGGCCTCGGTAGCCAAGTTGGGAAAACCACCCGACTGGACTAGCGACGTTCGGACAACCCGTGTTCGATTCCCGCTGGGAGCAGTGTGAGTTGTACTCGTGGTTGGAAAAAAAAATACCCTCATGGTCGACCCAGCCTTTTACAGAAATGGGTACCAGGGTATTACCCTGGGAAGGTGAGGAATGTCGCCTCGCATCGTGAGTTTCGATGCTTGAGGCGACATTATCCAGAAATCTCCAAATATTTCTGGATAGGTGACCGAGCACAGCTCGCGTGCTAAGACACCGGTCCAAGTCTCGTACTTTACCTAATGTATTCAAAATGTGTAGGAGGAAAACTAAAATTTCACTTTTTACGTTAAAACCAGTGCCTGTGGTTGTCAGGAAGAGAAGAAAATAAAGTATGAAATGATTCAAGATGGCATGAACCGCTCTAAACGAGTGATTAAATTTCATGTATGTGAGAAAATACTGGAGATAGCTTGGTGTCATGACATGGAAAACAGTCAACAACAGAGCTGATACGATGTACTTTGGATAGAAGATTGTGGAAGGACATGATCACCTACTCCAGCAGGCTCGTTACTTGATGATGATGATGATGATGAGAAAATACTGGATAGCTTGGTGTCATGGCATGGAAAACAATCAACAACAAAACTGATACGATGTACTGTGGATAGAAGATTGTGGAAGGACATGATCGCCTACGCCATCCGGTACGGCACATGATGATGATATGAGAATACTAATCGGCCGAATCGATATTACTGGGGGTAATCGATAAGTGATCACGTTGCTTGAATAATGACACCCACGGTGATGACAATAACATGATACTTATCAAGTATCGGGCAAAAACATTATTGGATTATCGATGACATTTGATAACATGTGTTTACTCTTGTTATCAACACTCCCCATTATCAGATCATAGACAGACTTTCAAATGTGTTTCTTTGTGTGTATTTCTCGCTCCGCATTTTCTTTTATAGTCATAGTGTTTCTTGTGTGATTCTAGTTCTTAATCTTCTGTGTTTCTTGTTTTTTCTTTTTACCGTCACTCTCCCTTTGTTTAGCTTTCGTTCCTCATTTAGTGTTTATTCTTCCACTCTTACTTTTCTTGTCTTCCGTTACTATATCTCCCCTCATTTAGTGTTTATTCTTCCACTCTTACTTTTCTTGTCTTCCGTTACTATATCTCCCCTCATTTAGTGTTTATTCTTCCACTCTTACTTTTCTTGTCTTCCGTTACTATATCTCCCCTCATTTAGTGTTTATTCTTCCACTCTTACTTTTCTTGTCTTCCGTTACTATATCTCCCCTATTTAGTGTTTATTCTTCCACTCTTACTTTTCTTGTCTTCCGTTACTATATCTCCCCTCATTTAGTGTTTATTCTTCCACTCTTATTTTTCTTGTCTTCCGTTACTATATCTCCCTTATTTAGTGTTTATTCTTCCACTCTTACTTTTCTTGTCTTCCGTTACTATATCTCCCCTCATTTAGTGTTTATTCTTCCACTCTTACTTTTCTTGTCTTCCGTTACTATATCTCACCTATTTAGTGTTAATTCTTCCACTCTTACTTTTCTTGTCTTCCGTTACTATATCTCCCCTCATTTAGTGTTTATTCTTCCACTCTTACTTTTCTTGTCTTCCGTTACTATATCTCCCCTATTTAGTGTTTATTCTTCCACTCTTACTTTTCTTGTCTTCCGTTACTATATCTCCCCTCATTTAGTGTTTATTCTTCCACTCTTACTTTTCTTGTCTTCCATTACTATATTTCCCCCATTTAGTGTTATTCTTCCACTCTTACTTTTCTTGTCTTCCATTACTATATCTCCCCCATTTAGTGTTATTCTTCCACTCTTACTTTTCTTGTCTTCCATTACTATATTTCCCCCATTTAGTGTTATTCTTCCACTCTTACTTTTCTTGTCTTCCATTACTATATCTCCCCTATTTAGTGTTATTCTTCCACTCTTACTTTTCTTGTCTTCCATTACTATATCTCCCCTATTTAGTGTTATTCTTCCACTCTTACTTTTCTTGTCTTCCATTACTATATCTCCCCCATTTAGTGTTTATTATTTCACTCTTACTTTTCTTGTCTTCCATTACTATATCTCCCCCATTTAGTGTTTATTATTTCACTCTTACTTTTCTTGTCTTCCATTACTATATCTCCCCCATTTAGTGTTTATTCTTCCACTCTTACTTTTCTTGTCTTCCATTACTATATCTCCCTCATTTTGTGTTTTTTCTTCCACTCTTACTTTTCTTGTCTTCCGTTACTATATCTCCCTCATTTTGTGTTTATTCGTCCACTCTTACTTTTCTTGTCTTCCATTACTGTTTTGCCTCTTTATTATTTATTATATTTTTCTTGTTTTTTAAATCAAATATTTATTCTGTCATTTCTTGACTTTCCCTTTGTGTAGCTGTTATTACAACAAGTCATCGCGGTCCATGAAGACCAGTAGACTGTTGTCAAGTAACGCAATATGAAACGGTTTGGTGACGTGTCTCGATTGTTTTGACTACTAAAGACCATTATGTAAGGATTTGTGTAAGTTAGCGAGAAGTAGAGGTAGGCAGAGATGGGTAGATAACATCAAGCAACGAAGAAGAAGAGGTAGATGGAGAAGGAGAAGAAGAAGACGAAGAAGTGGAGGAGAAGAAGAAGAAGAAGACGAAGAAGTGGAGGAGAAGAAGAAGAAGAAGACGAAGAAGTGGAGGAGAAGAAGAAGGAGAAGAAGACGAAGAAGTGGAGGAGAAGAAGAAGAAGAAGACGAAGAAGTGGAGGAGAAGAAGAAGAAGAAGACGAAGAAGTGGAGGAGAAGAAGAAGGAGAAGAAGAAGTGGAGGAGAAAAAGAGGAAGAAGAAGACGAAGAAGTGGAGGAGAAATAGAAGAAGAACAAGAAGTGGAGGAGAAGAAGAAGAAGAAGACGAAGTGGAGGAGAAGAATGAAGAAGTAGTAGAAGTGGAGGAGAAAAAGAAGAAGACGAAGAGGTGGAGGAGAAGAAGAAGAAGAAGACGAAGAAGTGGAGGAGAAGAAGAAGAAGAAGACGAAGTAGAGGAGAAAAAGAAGAGGACGAAGAAGTGGAGGAGAAGAAGAAGAAGAAGACGAAGAAGTGGAGGAGAAGAAGAAGAAGACGAAGAAGTGGAGGAGAAGAAGAAGAAAAAGACGAAGAAGTGGAGGAGAAGATGAAGAAGTGGAGGAGAAGATGAAGAAGACGAAGCAGAGGATGAAGAAGAAGAAGTAGAAGAAGAAGTAGAAGAAGAAGAAGAAGAAGACGAGGAAGTGGAGGAGAAGAAGAAGAAGAAGACGAAGAAGAAGAAGAAGAAGCAGAAGAAGACGAAGAAGTGGAGGAGAAGAAGAAGAAGAAGACGAAGAAGAAGAAGAAGAAGACGAAGAAGTGGAGGAGAAGAAGAAGAAGAAGACGAAGAAGAAGAAGAAGAAGACGAAGAAGTGGAGGAGAAGAAGAAGAAGAAGACGAAGAAGAAGAAGAAGAAGACGAAGAAGTGGAGGAGAAGAAGAAGAAGAAGACGAAGAAGAAGAAGAAGAAGCAGAAGAAGACGAAGAAGTGGAGGAGAAGAAGAAGGAGAAGAAGACGAAGAAGAAGAAGACGAAGAAGTGGAGGAGAAGAAGAAGGAGAAGAAGACGAAGTGGAAGAAGACGAAGAAGTGGAGAAGAAGAAGAAGGAGAAGTAGACGAAGAAGAAGAAGACAAAGAAGAAGCAGAAGAAGAAGAAGAAGACGAAGAAGTGGAGGAGAAGAAGAAGGAGAAGAAGAAGCAGAAGACGAAGAAGTGGAGGAGAAGAAGAAGGAGAAGAAGAAGCAGAAGACGAAGAAGTGGATGAGAAGAAGAAGGAGAAGAAGAAGCAGAAGACGAAGAAGTGGAGGAGAAGAAGAAGGAGAAGAAGACGAAGAAGAAGAAGTCGAAGAAGTGCAGGAGAAGAAGAAGGAGAAGGAGAAGAAGACGAAGAAGTGGAGGAGAAGAAGAAGGAGAAGAAGACGAAGAAGAAGAAGATGAAGAAGCAGAAGAAGACGAAGAAGCAGTAGACGAAGAAGTGGAGGAGAAGAAGAAGGAGAAGAAGACGAAAAAGAAGAAGACGAAGAAGTGGAGGAGAAGAAGAAGGAGAAGATGACGAAGAAGAAGAAGAAGACGAAGAAGTGGAGGAGAAGAAGAAGGAGAAGACGAAGAAGTGGAGGAGAAGAAGAAGAAGACGAAGAAGTGGAGGAGAAGAAGAAGAAGAAGAAGAAGAAGTGGAGGAGAAGAAGAAGAAGTGGAGGAGAAGATGAAGAAGACGAAGAAGAGGAGGAGAAGAAGAAGGAGAAGAAGACGAAAAAGAAGAAGACGAAGAAGTGGAGGAGAAGAAGAAGGAGAAGATGACGAAGAAGAAGAAGAAGACGAAGAAGTGGAGGAGAAGAAGAAGGAGAAGAAGACGAAAAAGAAGAAGACGAAGAAGTGGAGGAGAAGAAGAAGGAGAAGATGACGAAGAAGAAGAAGAAGACGAAGAAGTGGAGGAGAAGAAGAAGGAGAAGACGAAGAAGTGGAGGAGAAGACGAAGAAGTGGAGGAGAAGAAGAAGCAGAAGACGAAGAAGTGGAGGAGAAGAAGAAGGAGAAGACGAAGAAGTGGAGGAGAAGAAGAAGCAGAAGACGAAGAAGTGGAGGAGAAGAAGAAGGAGAAGAAGACGAAAAAGAAGAAGACGAAGAAGTGGAGGAGAAGAAGAAGGAGAAGATGACGAAGAAGAAGAAGAAGACGAAGAAGTGGAGGAGAAGAAGAAGGAGAAGACGAAGAAGTGGAGGAGAAGAAGAAGAAGACGAAGAAGTGGAGGAGAAGAAGAAGAAGAAGAAGAAGAAGAAGTGGAGGAGAAGAAGAAGAAGTGGAGGAGAAGATGAAGAAGACGAAGAAGAGGAGGAGAAGAAGAAGAAGAAGAAGAAGAAGCAGAAGAAGACGAAGAAGTGGAGGAGAAGCAGAAGAAGACGAAGAAGTGGAGGAGAAGAAGAAGAAGAAGACGAAGAAGTGGAGGAGAAGAAGAAGAAGAAGACGAAGAAGTGGAGGAGAAGAAGAAGAAGAAGACGAAGAAGTGGAGGAGAAGGAGAAGAAGAAGACGTAGAAGTGGAGGAGAAGAAGAAGTAGAAGAAGAAGTGGAGGAGAAAAAGAAGAAGAAGAAGACGAAGAAGTGGAGGAGAAGATGAAGAAGACGAAGAAGAAGACGAAGAAGACGAAGAAGAAGAAGAATACGAAGAGGACGAAGAAGTGGAGGAGAAGAAGAAGAAGACGAAGTAGAAGAAGAAGACGAAGAAGTGGAGGAGAAGATGAAGAAGAAGAAGAAGAAGAAGAAGAAGAAGACGAAGAAGAAGAAGACGAAGAAGAAGAAGAAGAAGACGAAGAAGTGGAGGAGAAGAAGAAGAAGACGAAGAACTGGAGGAGAAGATGAAGAAGACGAAGAAGAAGAAGAAGAAGAAGAAGACGAAGAAGTGGAGGAGAAGAAGAAGAAGAAGACGAAGAAGTGGAGGAGAAGAAGAAGAAGAAGAAGAAGTGGAGGAGAAGGAGAAGAAGAAGACGAAGAAGTGGAGGAGAAGAAGAAGTAGAAGAAGAAGTGGAGGAGAAAAAGAAGAAGAAGAAGACGAAGAAGTGGAGGAGAAGATGAAGAAGACGAAGAAGAAGACGAAGAAGACGAAGAAGAAGAAGAAGAAGACGAAGAGGACGAAGAAGTGGAGGAGAAGAAGAAGAAGACGAAGAGGACGAAGAAGTGGAGGAGAAGAAGAAGAAGACGAAGTAGAAGAAGAAGACGAAGAAGTGGAGGAGAAGATGAAGAAGAAGAAGAAGAAGAAGAAGAAGAAGAAGAAGACGAAGAAGAAGAAGAAGAAGAAGACGAAGAAGTGGAGGAGAAGAAGAAGAAGACGAAGAAGTGGAGGAGAAGATGAAGAAGACGAAGAAGAAGAAGAAGAAGAAGAAGAAGACGAAGAAGAAGAAGAAGAAGACGAAGAAGAAGAAGAAGAAGTGGAGGAGAAGAAGAAGAAGACGAAGAAGTGGAGGAGAAGAAGAAGAAGACGAAGAAGAAGACGAAGAAGACGAAGAAGAAGAAGAAGACGAAGAAGAAGACGAAGAGGACGAAGAAGTGGAGGAGAAGAAGAAGAAGACGAAGTAGAAGAAGAAGACGAAGAAGTGGAGGAGAAGATGAAGAAGAAGAAGTAGAAGAAGAAGTGGAGGAGAAGATGAAGAAGAAGAAGTAGAAGAAGAAGTGGAGGAGAAGAAGAGGAAGAAAACAGAACACGATAGAAAAAAGAGCAAAGGAAAAGACAAAAAAAGCAAGGCGAAAAGAAAGAACCCCCTAAAAAATATTCCGAATCCGCATTGACTAGTTATCTCCAGATTCGTTCCTTTGTTGAACCACTAGGAAAAGCTCACCAAACTATTGAACTAAATCATCATCATCATCAAGTACAAGGCCTACTGGCGTAGGTGATCATGCCTCTCCACAACTTTCGATCTCGACAGCTATTTAGCATTTCTGTTGTTGACCTTCTGACAAGCCATTCTCTTAAGCTGTCTGGTATTTTTTCTCTTTGCTTCCCTCTATCTCTTAGTCCCTCAATTTTTCCAGTTGTTACAATATATTCCATTTGTTCTCTTCTCATTACATGGCCAAAAAATGATGATTGTTTCTTCCTAATATTGGAAATTAGCTCTCTTTTTGCTTTGGCCTCTTTCAGAACGTTTTCATTACTCTTCTTAGCTGTCCATGGTACTCTCAACATTCTTCTGTAAAACCACATTTCTACAGACTCCAGTGATTTTCTTGTTTGTTGTCCTATTATCCATGATTCACATCCATATGTTAAGACTGGCTCTACATAACATTTAAGAACTCTTTTTCTTGTTTCTATTGTCAAAAATGGATTGCATAGTATTTTCCTCATTTTTTGGAAAGCTGCTTTTGCCTGAGCCATTCTGCATCTCACCTCTTTTGTACATCTTCCGTCTGGGGTTAACAACGTTCCCAAATATTTAAATTCATTTATCTGTTTTAATATTGTTCCACTTGTCTTTATTTTGCACTGAGGTGATGTCTTTTTCTTTATTGTTACCTTTAATTCTGTCTTTTTGCTATTAAGGCTGAGTCCTTTAATTTTGCTTTCCTTCACTATAATGTCCAACATTTCTTGTAACTCATTTTCACTCTTAGCGATTAAGACTGTATCATCAGCATACCTTAGATTATTTATATTATAACCTCCGATTGTTATTCCAGGCATGTCCCTTATGGATCTTAAAATAATCTGACTATAAATATTAAACAAATCTGGTGACAGCACACAACCTTGTCTAACACCCTGTTTTATTTGTTGAAACATTCCCAATTGGTTTCCAGTTCTTATGGCCGCTGTTTGTTGCCAGTACATGTTCTTTATCATTCTTAGATCTTTACTGTCTACGTTTATGCTTTCTAAAATGTTGATTATTTCTTGGTGCTTTACTTTGTCAAATGCCTTGGTGTAATCTATGAAACATAGGTATTGATCTGTTTTCACCTCTATGGCTCTTTCTACTAAAGATCTTATGATATAAATGGCATTGCTTGTTCCTTTATCTCTAACAAAACCACACTGTTCATCGCTAATTTCTGGACTGATTTTGTTTCGCACTGTTCGCATGATGATTCTTAGTAATATCTTAGTCATATGACTCATAAGGATTATTGTGCGATGATCATCGCATTCAATCGCACCCGATTTCTTTGGTAGGGCTATGAATATTGATTTGAGCATGTCGTCTGGTATATATCCGCTGTTGTAGACAACATTCAATATTTTTGTTATTATTTCTATTCCAAAATCACCCATGGCTTGAACTAAATATCGACGCTATAAAAACAAAATGGACTCACTACAGATATTACAACATACAATCGTCTCTCCGAGCAGGTTATTTTGAAGTCACGGAAATATCCGAACAAACAGAACGGGAATCAAAGACTGTGGTAATGCGTTCTCAAACAATACATCTCATTAGTTGTTGATACAAAATTGTGTGTGATTACATCAGCAAACTTCGAGTAATTAATATTGCACGAGCCACGAATGGGGATGTGGACTTTTGCAGCTCAAGAAGTCTTAATTGATAATTTTGTTAGGGTAACTGTGTGACGTGGGGAAAATTAGCGGGATTTCTATGGGGGTCACAGTTAACTTCCAGTCAGCCCACGCGCGCAATCATGAATGATTGTGGAGTATAAGGAATATGTTTGATTGTTTGGTTTTATGAAGTTTTGTATGTATATATGTGTGTGTGGATTGTTCTATGTGAGGTAAAGCCACTATCTATCTATCTATCTATCTATCTATCTATCTATCTATCTATCTATCTATCTATCTATCTATCTATCTATCTATCTATCTATCTATCTATCTATCTATCTATCTATCTATCTATCTATCTATCTATCTATCTATCTATCTATCTATCTATCTATCTATCTATCTATCTATCTATCTATCTATCTATCTATCTATCTATCTATCTATCTATCTATCTATCTATCTATCTATCTATCTATCTATCTATCTATCTATCTATCTATCTATCTATCTATCTATCTATCAATCTATGTACCTATCTATCTGCCTGGCCTGCCTGTCTGTCTGTCTATCTGTCTGTTTATCTGCCTGCCTGCCTGTTTGTCTGTCTGTCTGCCTGCCTGCCTGCCTGTCTGTCTGTCTATCTGCCTGCCTGCCTGTCTGTCTATCTGCCTGCCTGCCTGCCTGTCTGTCTGTCTGTCTATCTGCCTGCCTGCCTGTCTGTCTGTCTGTCTGTCTATCTGCCTGCCTGCCTGCCTGTCTGTCTGTCTATCTGCCTGCCTGCCTGTTTGTCTGTCTGTCTATCTGCCTGCCTGCCTGTCTGTCTGTCTGCCTGTCTGTCTATCTGTCTGCCTGTCTGCCTGTCTGTCTGTCTGCCTGCCTGCCTGCCTGCCTGTCTGTCTGTCTGTCTGTCTGTCTATCTGCCTGCCTGCCTGTCTGTCTATCTGCCTGCCTGCCTGTCTGTCTGTCTGTCTGTCTATCTGCCTGCCTGCCTGTCTGTCTATCTGTCTGTCTGTCTATCTGCCTGCCTGTCTGTCTATCTGCCCGCCTGCCCACCTGCCTGTCTGTCTGTCTGCCTGCCTGCCTGCCTGCCTGCCTGTCTGTCTGTCTGTCTGTCTGTCTATCTATCTATCTGTCCTTTCTTGGTAGTCATATATAGTGGCTGGGTAGACCGCAATAGCATTTTATGTTGGAAAAAATAGTTCTGGGACTGGTATTATATAAGGCCCTAGGTCTTGAGGTCAGCCGGAGATTGCACTGAGATCACCACCACCTGGTTCTTAAAGAAAAGATAACTACGTGTTATCACATTACCACTTGTTATGTAAGTGATTTATGGGTAACGATGAAGCCTTCATGGTAGATAAGATAACCACAGAGATGCTGAAAACATTTCACAATCGAAGGTTATTTCATGTCTGAAAGTTATTTCCTCAAATTTGCGATGAAGAAAAAGTTCCTTCAAACTGGAAGAAAGTGGCCATTACCAAATTACCTAAAGAAGGCGATCTTAAAGAAGGCGATCTTAAAGAAGGTGATCTTAAAGAAGGCGATCTTAAAGAAGGAGATCTTAAAGAAGGCAATCTTAAAAAAGGCGACCTTAAAGAAGGCGATCTTAAAGAAGGCGATATTAAAGAAGGAGACCTTAAAGAAGGCGATCTTAAAGAAGGCGATCTTAAAGAAGGAGATCTTAAAGAAGGCGATCTTAAAGAAGGTGATCTTAAAAAAGGTGATCTTAAAGAAGGCGATCTTAAAGAAGGTGATCTTAAAGAAGGCGATCTTAAAGAAGGCGATCTTAAAGAAGACGATCTTAAAGAAGGAGATCTTAAAGAAGGCGATCTTAAAGGAGGAGATCTTAAAGAAGGAGATCTTAAAGAAGGATATCTTAAAGAAGGAGATCTTAAAGAAGGAGATCTTAAAGAAGGAGATCTTAAAGAAGGAGATCTTAAAGAAGGCGATCTAAAAGAAGGTGATCTTAAAGGAGGAGATCTTAAAGAAGGAGATCTTAAAGAAGGAGATCTTAAAGAAGGAGATCTTAAAGAAGGAGATCTTAAAGAAGGAGATTTTAAAGAAGGAGATCTTAAAGGAGGAGATCTTAAAGAAGGAGATCTTAAAGAAGGTGATCTTAAAGGAGGAGATCTTAAAGAAGGAGATCTTAAAGAAGGAGATATTAAAGAAGGACATCTTAAAGGAGGAGATCTTAAAAAAGGAGATCTTAAAGAAGGTGATCTTAAAGAAGGCGATTTTAAAGAAGGAGATCTTAAAGAAGGAGATCTTAAAGAAGGAGATATTAAAGAAGGAGATCTTAAAGAAGGTGATCTTAAAGGAGGCGATCTTAAAGAAGGCGACCTTAAAGAAGGAGATCTTAAAGAAGGAGATCTTAAAGAAGGAGATCTTAAAGGAGGAGATCTTAAAGAAGGAGATCTTAAAGAAGGTGATCTTAAAGAAGGCGATCTTAAAGGAGGAGATCTTAAAGAAGGCGATCTTAAAGAAGGCCATCTTAAAGAAGGCGATCTTAAAGAAGGAGATCTTAAAGAAGGAGATCTTAAATGAGGAGATCTTAAAGAAGGAGATCTTAAAGAAGGAGATCTTAAAGAAGGCGATCTTAAAGAAGGCGATCTTAAAGAAGGCGATCTTAAAGAAGGCGATCTTAAAGAAGGAGATATTAAAGAAGGAGATCTTAAAGGAGGAGATCTTAAAGAAGGAGATATTAAAGAAGGAGATCTTAAAGAAGGCGATCTTAAAGAAGGAGATCTTAAAGAAGGCGACCTTAAAGAAGGCGACCTTAAAGAAGGTGATCTTAAAAAAGGAGATCTTAAAGAAGGAGATCTTAAAAAAAAGATCTTAAAGAAGGCGATCTTAAAGAAGGAGATCTTAAAGAAGGCGATCTTAAAGAAGGCGACCTTAAAGAAGGAGATCTTAAAGAAGGCGATCTTAAAGAAGGCGACCTTAAAGAAGGAGATCTTAAAGAAGGCGATCTTAAAGAAGGAGATCTTAAAGAAGGAGATCTTAAAGGAGGAGATCTTAAAGAAGGAGATCTTAAAGAAGGAGATCTTAAAGAAGGAGATCTTAAAGAAGGAGATCTTAAAGAAGGAGATCTTAAAGAAGGAGATCTTAAAGAAGGCGATCTTAAAGAAGGCGACCTTAAAGAAGGAGATCTTAAAGAAGGAGATCTTAAAGAAGGTGATCTTAAAGAAGGAGATCTTAAAGAAGGCGATCTTAAAGAAGGAGATCTTAAAGAAGGAGATCTTAAAGAAGGAGATCTTAAAGAAGGTGATCTTAAAGAAGGCGACCTTAAAGAAGGAGATCTTAAAGAAGGAGATCTTAAAGAAGGTGATCTTAAAGAAGGAGATCTTAAAGAAGGTGATCTTAAAGAAGGCGATCTTAAAGAAGGAGATCTTAAAGAAGGAGATCTTAAAGAAGGCGACCTTAAAGAAGGAGATCTTAAAGAAGGCGACCTTAAAGAAGGAGATCTTAAAGAAGGAGATCTTAAAGAAGGAGATCTTAAAGAAGGAGATCTTAAAGAAGGTGATCTTCAAGATGGCAATAACTGGAGAGGAATTAAGATTTTATCAGATAACTCCAAGTTTTCTGTAGAATCTTGCTGAACAGAATAAAATATGCTGTAGATAATATGATGTGTAAACAAGCAGGATTCAGAAAATGGAGATGTCAGAAGTAGAAGTGGCGGTTAATGCACCTATTTCCTGCGTTTTTTCTGCGTTAAATGCACTGTTTTTGTCTATATAAAAAGTATACACGCAGATACGTTTTGTTAAATGCCCTGTGTTTTTGTCTATATAAAAAGTATACACGCAGCTGCGTTTTGTTAACTGTCCTGTTTTTGTGTGTGTCTATATAGAAAGTATACACCCAGCTGTGTTTTTCCCATATAAAAACTATACACGCAGAAAGACGGATCGACCAACACAGCGAGACCTCGATACCCTGTGTTTTTGTCTATATAGAAAGTAAACACTCAGCAAGACGGATCGACCACGACAGCGAGACCTTGGTGAGCATAGGTGACCTAGTGATGCGCACTGCCTCACGATATGTGTGTGCTTGTAAATAAATAGTGTGTTGTGATGATTTGAAAAGGGAGGAAAGCAGGTGCTAGCTCTCGCGTGCTCATCAGTAATAGTGGTTCGCTATCTCTCTCTCTCTCTCTCGCTATCTCTCTCTCCATCTCCATCGCTATCTCTTTCACTCTCGGTCATTCTCTCTCGCTCTCTCTCCAATTCCGTCTCTGTCTCTCGCGTTATCTCTCTCTCCCTCTCCGTCTCTGTCTCTCTCGTTATCTCTCTTCCTCTCCATCGCTCTCTCTCCCTCTCTTTATCTCTGTCTCTTTCGTTATCTCTCTCCCTCTCCGTCTCTGTCTCTCTCGCTATCTCTCTCCCGCTCCATCGCTCTCTCTCCAGCTCTGTCTTTTTCGCGCTCGCTATCTCTCTCCTTCGCTGTCTCTATCTCTCGCTATCTCTCTCCGTCTCCATCGCTCTCTCTCGCTCCTTCTCTGTCTCTTTCGCTCTCGCTGTCTCTATCTCTCGCTATCTCTCTGTCGCTCCATCGCTCTCTCTCGCTCCCTCTCCAGCTCTGTCTCTTTCGCTCTCGCTATCTCTCTCTTGCTATCTCTCTCTCGGTATCTCTCTCCCTCTCCACTGCTGTCTCTCTCGCTCTCTCTCGCTCTCGCTCATTCTCTCGGTCTCTCTCCCTCACCATCTCTGTCTCTCTCGCTATCTCTCCCTCCCCATCGTGTTCTCTCTCTCCCTCTCCATCTTTCTCACCTATCCTCTCTTAGACGTCTAACCTATCAGGCCACCCTCGCTCCTCTCCCTTTATCTCTCACACATCGTTCCGCCCTCCCGTATATTTTTAGCGTCCCTCCTATTGTAACACTTGATTATTCTCACCCTTTATGTCTAGCACCTCGCCTTCCTTCTCCTAGACTTCTCTGTATCCCTCTCTCTCTCTCTCTCGCTCTCTCTCGCTCTCTCTCGCTCTCTCTCGCTCTCTCTTCTAACCCCTACTAGACTTCTTTCCTACCATTCGTACTTTATACACATCACCATTAATACAACCGAAATTCCTTTAATGATAACCTACCACATCGTTATGAGATAAGAGAAAAACAGAAAAAAATTCAACTTATACCGTAAAATATACCACTACAACACAGACCGCTAGGCTGAACAGTACTATGAAAATAAACTTCCGTGAATCAATCGCGCTTATAACACGAAGTTTCACATGCAACTGGTAAATAAAAGTTGGACGACACTATTTCACTCTCGACTAACATCTAGGCTAACCAATCAGAGAAGAGGATTTCTATCGGACACCCATCAACGAAATGACTAACCTTTAGATTAACCAATCAGAGAAGAGGATTTCTATCGGACACCAATCAACGAAATGACAGACCTTTAGATTAACTAATCAGAGAAGAGGATTACTGTTATCGTGATAACTGACCTCATTTTCCACATTAAGTGCTGTCGATTCTGACACATGGGTTATTTTAAATCGATTCGGTCCCTGATAAAAGCCACCTGTCGGGTCAATGCTGGGGGAAATAATACAGGTGGCGGGTTACTTGTACGCGGTTTGACCCCTGATGCAATACCAGAGGAGTTCCATGACAGTCATAATAGTTAGACACAACGAGCATAAAGTTATATTCAAGGTCCAAAAAGTTTGGCCAAATCGCAAACATTTTACCACCAGAACACAAAAATGTAGGCTCATACACAAAAAGTCGACCTTAAAACAATACAAATCTACTCACATACTCATAAAAGTTAGACACATCGAACAGATAGTTACTTCCAAACTCCAAAAAGTTAGACCAAATCGTAAAAATATTACTACCAGATCACACAAATTTAGGCTCATAAGCAAAAAGTCGATCTCAAAACCCTACAAATCTACTCCCATACTCATAAAAGTTAGACACATCGAACAGATAGTTACATCCAAAGTCCCAAATAGTTAGGCCAAATCGCAAACATTTTACCCCCAGAACACAAAAATTTAGGCTCATACTCAAAAAGTCGACCTCAAAACCATAAAAATCTACTCACATAGTCATACTAGTTAGACACAACGAGCAGGAAGTTATATTCAAGGTCCAAAATGTTAGACCAAATCACTAAGATTTTACCACCAGAACACACAAATTTAGGCTCATATTCAAAAAGTCGACCTTAAAACTCTACAAATCTACTCCCATACTCATACAGGTTAGACACATCGAACAGATAGTTATATCCAAAGTCCCAAATAGTTAGGCCAATTCGCAAACATTTTACTCCCAGAACACAAAAATGTAGGCTCATATTAAAAAAGTCGACCTAAAAATTTCAAAAAGCTACTCACGTAGTCATAATTGTTAGACACATCGAACCAATCGTTATTTCTAAAGCCAAAACAGTTTGGCCAAATCGCAAACATTTTACCCACAGAACAAAACAAAATATAGACTCATATTTAAAAAGTCGACCTCTAAACCATAAAAAAAAAATCTACTCCCATACTCAAGTATACTAAAGTCCAAAAAACTTTATTTTAGACATCCCCATAGCAAAAATGTACTTATAAATCACTTTTGAAATTGTTACGCCCTTACTATTTTTTAGGGATACGCCCCTGAAAGCGATAAAAATCGTAAATTTAGCACGTAGGCTTACCTAAATCTTTATTTTAGACATCCCCACACCAAAAATTAACTTAAAAATCACTTTTGAAATTGCTACCCCCTTATCATTTTTGGTGGCTACGCTGCTGAATTCGACGAAAATCGTAAATTTAGCACGTAGGCTTACCTAAAACTTTATTTTAGACATCCCCATAGCAAAAATTTACTTATAAATCACTTTTATGATTGTTACCCCCTAACCATTATTTAGGGATACGCCCATAAAATCGGTAAAAATCGTAAATTTTCACTCTAAGCATACTCCAAACTTTATTTTAGACATCCCCATACCAAAAATTTACTTTAAAATCACTTTTGAAATTGTTACACCCCTTATAATTTTTGATGGCTACGCCCCTGAATTCGATGAAAATCAAAAATGGTAAGGGGTAACAATTTTAAAAGTGATTTTTAAGTAAATTTTTGGTATGGGGATGTCTAAAATAAAGTTTTAGGTAAGCCTACGTGCTAAATTTACGATTTTCGTCGAATTCAGCAGCGTAGCCACCAAAAATGATAAGGGGGTAACAATTTCAAAAGTGATTTTTAAGTTAATTTTTGGTGTGGGGATGTCTAAAATAAAGATTTAGGTAAGCCTACGTGCTAAATTTACGATTTTTATCGCTTTCAGGGGCGTATCCCTAAAAATAGTAAGGGCGTAACAATTTCAAAAGTGATTTATAAGTACATTTTTGCAATGGGGATGTCTAAAATAAAGTTTTTTGGACTTTAGTATACTTGAGTATGGGAGTAGATTTTTTTTATGGTTTAGAGGTCGACTTTTTAAATATGAGTCTATATTTTGTTTTGTTCTGTGGGTAAAATGTTTGCGATTTGGCCAAACTTTTTTGGCTTTAGAAATAACGATCGGTTCGATGTGTCTAACAATTATGACTATGTGAGTAGCTTTTTGAAATTTTTAGGTCGACTTTTTTAATATGAGCCTACATTTTTGTGTTCTGGGAGTAAAATGTTTGCGAATTGGCCTAACTATTTGGGACTTTGGATATAACTATCTGTTCGATGTGTCTAACCTGTATGAGTATGGGAGTAGATTTATAGAGTTTTAAGGTCGACTTTTTGAATATGAGCCTAAATTTGTGTGTTCTGGTGGTAAAATCTTAGTGATTTGGTCTAACATTTTGGACCTTGAATATAACTTCCTGCTCGTTGTGTCTAACTAGTATGACTATGTGAGTAGATTTTTATGGTTTTGAGGTCGACTTTTTGAGTATGAGCCTAAATTTTTGTGTTCTGGGGGTAAAATGTTTGCGATTTGGCCTAACTATTTGGGACTTTGGATGTAACTATCTGTTCGATGTGTCTAACTTTTATGAGTATGGGAGTAGATTTGTAGGGTTTTGAGATCGACTTTTTGCTTATGAGCCTAAATTTTTGTGATCTGGTGGTAATATTTTTACGATTTGGTCTAACTTTTTGGAGTTTGGAAGTAACTATCTGTTCGATGTGTCTAACTTTTATGAGTATGTGAGTAGATTTGTATTGTTTTAAGGTCGACTTTTTGTGTATAAGCCTACATTTTTGTGTTCTGGTGGTAAAATGTTTGCGATTTGGCCAAACCTTTTGGACCTTGAATATAACTTTATGCTCGTTGTGTCTAACTATTATGACTGTCATGGAACTACTCTGGTATTGCATCAGGGGTCAAACCGCGTTCAAGTAACCCGCCACCTGTATTATTTCCCCCAGCATTGACCCGACCGGTGGCTTTAATCAGGGACCGAATCGATTTAAAATAACCCATGTGTCAGAATCGACAGCACTTAATGTGGAAAATGAGGTCAGTTATCACGATAACAGTAATCCTCTTCTATGATTAGTTAATCTAAAAGTCGGTCATTTCGTTGATTGGTGCCCGATAGAAATCCTCTTCTCTGATTGGTTAATCTAAAGGTTAGTCATTTCGTTGATGGGTGTCCGATAGAAATCCTCTTCTCTGATTGGTTAGCCTAGATGTTAGTCGAGAGTGAAATAGTGTCGTCCAACTTTTATTTACCAGTTGCATGTGAAACTTCGTGTTATAAGCGCGATTGATTCACGGAAGTTTATTTTCATAGTACTGTTCAGTCTAGCGGTCTGTGTTGTAGTGGTATATTTTACGGTGTAAGTTGAATTTTTTCTGTTTTTCTCTTATCTCATAACGATGTGGTAGGTTATCATTAATGGAATTTCGGTTGTATTAATGTGATGTGTATAAAGTACGAATGGTAGGAAAGAAGTCTAGTAGGGGTTAGAAGAGAGAGCGAGAGAGACAGAGAGAGAGAGAGATACAGAGAAGTCTAGGAGAAGGAAGGCGAGGTGCTAGACATAAAGGGTGAGAATAATAAAGTGTTACAATAGGAGGGACGCTAAAAATATACGGGAGGGCGGAACGATGTGGGAGAGATAAAGGGAGAGGAGCGAGGGTGGCCTGATAGGTTAGACGTCTAAGAGAGGATAGGTGAGAAAGATGGAGAGGGAGAGAGAGAACGCGATGGGGAGGGAGAGATAGCGAGAGAGACAGAGATGGTGAGGGAGAGAGACCGAGAGAATGAGCGAGAGCGAGAGAGACAGCAGTGGAGAGGGAGAGAGATACCGAGAGAGAGATAGCAAGAGAGAGATAGCGAGAGCGAAAGAGACAGAGCTGGAGAGGGAGCGAGAGAGAGCGATGGAGCGACAGAGAGATAGCGAGAGATAGAGACAGCGAGAGCGAAAGACACAGAGAGGGAGCGAGAGAGAGCGATGGAGACGGAGAGAGATAGCGAAAGCGAAAAAGACAGAGCTGGAGAGAGAGCGATGGAGCGGGAGAGAGATAGCGAGAGAGACAGAGACGGAGAGGGAGAGAGATAACGAAAGAGACAGAGATAGAGAGAGGGAGAGAGAGAGCGATGGAGAGGGAGAGAGATAACGAGGGAGACAGAGACGGAGAGGGAGAGAGATAACGCGAGAGACAGAGACGGAATTGGAGACAGAACGAGAGAGAATGATCTAGAATGACAGAGATAGCGATGGAGATGGAGAGAGAGATAGTGAGAGAGAGAGAGAGATAGCGAACCACTATCACTGATGAGCAAGCGAGAGCTAGCACCTGCTTTCTCCCTTTTCAAATCATCACAACACACTATTTATTTACAAGCACACACATATCGTGAGGCAGTGCGCATCACTAGGTCACCTATGCTCACCAAGGTCTCGCTGTCTTGGTCGATCCGTCTTGCTGAGTGTATACTTTCTATATAGACAAAGGGTATCGAGGTCTCGCTGTGTTGGTCGATCCGTCTTGCTGCGTGTATAGTTTTTATATGGGAAAAACACAGCTGGGTGTATACTTTCTATATAGACACACACAAAAACAGGACATTTAACAAAACGCAGCTGCGTGTATACTTTTATATAGACAGAAACAGGGCATTTAACGCAGAAAAACGCAAAAAAAATAGGGGCATTAAGCGCCACTTCTACTACTGATGTCTTGACGAAATATTCACTCTAAGAATAATACTAGAAGAACATGCAGAAAAACAACAACCATCAATCTGTAATTTCATTGATTTTTTTAAAAAAAAGCGTTTGGTTGGTGGTTGGTTGGTTGGTTGCGTTCGCTCGATGACTAAAGTATTCTAGAGTATCGTGGTAGACTAGAATATTTCTCATCATCATCCGCCCTTACAAGGACGTAGTGGGTGTGTCTGCGTTACGCTGTGGTTTGCAGTATAACTGTTATATTTGCACCTTTCGGCCCAACACATTCGACTTCAGCACGACATTTTTGAGTACCGGGTTGTCTTCCCTCTTGGATCTCTGCACGTTTGGCCAGACTAGACAGGTTAGTCTGTTACTGGAGGCACCGCGGAGAGGTGGAGAAGGGTCTGGAGGGTTCTGGTTCACCGATCCTGGCGCAACCCTTTTTTGGAATCCCCAGAGGAAAAGACAAAGAGGAAGACCAAGAAATTCTTGGAGAAGACAGAAAGATGCAGAGATGATGATGATGGGGAAGACATGGAAGGATCTTAAAAGAATGGCAAGAAACCGAACGGCTTGGAAAGTGTTTGTTGAAGACCTATGCTCCACTGGGAGCTGAAAGTGTTTGTTGAAGACCTATGTTCCACAGGGAGATGAAAGTGTTTGTTGAAGACATATATTCCACAGGGAGCTGAAAGGTAGAAGGAGAAGAAGTGACAATATCAACAAGATGCAAACATTATATATCTTATCATCCAAGTATCTAAATTATATCTTTCTTAGTGAAATAGTAGGAGAGTCCGTGGTGGTATAGAGCCACCGCATGAGGCTGGCGATGGAGTGGATGTGGGGTTGATCCCAGCACGGCACTCAACAGTCCACAGAGGTGACAAAAGATGGGTATCTGATCCAAGAGGTAAGGGAGATAAATAAAAACGGGGATGAGCACCGGCCTCCTCATTCCTAAATATCCTGATCAAGTATAGAAAATGTAATAACACGCTTCTCTATGATAATGTACATACACCACTGGACCACAATTTACTGTTAACATTAAGACAGGCATTTGTACATGTGGCTACCAGGGCCGTGACCACGCTGAGGGGAGACAAGTATAGAGCTACTGTCACGTGCCATGTCGTGAGGTAAAAGGCTATAAACGAGTTTGAGAAGGTCTTCTCTGGTGCTACAAAGTTCGTTCATCTGATCTGAAGCCATCTTCAGTGCCTTCGACGGTGTGCGGTGGGTGTGTTTCTGGGGAATTTTCTGAGGATCAGACCTGGGATATGAGTGCTATGGAGTTGTAACTTGGGCATAGAAAATTATCTATCGACTATATTAAGATAGGACGATAAGAAGATAGGAAGATAGGAAGATAAGAAGATAAGATAAGAAGATAAGAAGATGAGAAGATAAGAAGATAAGAAGATAGGAAGATAAGAAGATAAGAAGATAGGAAGATAGGAAGATAGGAAGATAAGAAGATAAGATAAGAAGATGAGAAGATAAGAAGATGAGAAGATAAGAAGATAAGAAGATAAGAAGATAGGAAGATAAGAGGATAGGAAGATAAGAAGATAGGAAGATAAGAAGATGAGAAGATAAGAAGATGAGAAGATAAGAAGATAGGAAGATAGGAAGATAGGAAGATAAGAAGATAGGAAGATAGGAAGATATGAAGATAAGAAGATAGGAAGATAAGAAGATAGGAAGATGAGAAGATAAGAAGATAAGAAGATGAGAAGATAGGAAGATAAGAAGATAAGAAGATGAGAAGATAAGAAGATAAAAAGCTAGGAAGATCGGAAGATAGGAAGATAAGAAAATAGGAAGATAGGAAGATAGGAAGATAAGAAGATGAGAAGATAGGAAGATAGGAAGATAAGACGATAGGAAGATAGGAAGATAAGAAGATAAGAAGATAGGAAGATAGGAAGATAGGAAGATAAGAAGATGAGAAGATAAGAAGATGAGAAGATAAGAAGATGAGAAGAAAGGAAGATAAGAAGATGAGAAGATAAGAAGATGAGAAGATAAGAAGATAAGAATATAGGAAGATAAGAAGATGAGAAGATAAGAAGATGAGAAGATAAGAAGATAAGAATATAGGAAGATAGGAAGATGAGAAGATAAGAAGATGAGAAGATAAGAAGATAGGAAGATAAGAAGATGAGAAGATGAGAAGATAGGAAGATAAGACGATGAGAAGATAAAAATATAGGAAGATAAGAAGATAGGAAGATAAGAAGATAGGAAGATAAGAAGATGAGAAGATAAAAATATAGGAAGATAAGAAGATGAGAAGATAAAAATATAGGAAGATAAGAAGATGAGAAGATAAAAATATAGGAAGATAAGAAGATGAGAAGATAAAAATATAGGAAGATAAGAAGATAGGAAGATAAAAATATAGGAAGATAAGAAGATGAGAAGATAAAAATATAGGAAGATAAGAAGATAGGAAGATAAGAAGATAAGAAGATGAGAAGATAAGAAGATGAGAAGATATGAAGATGAGAAGATAAGAAGATGAGAAGATAGGAAGATAAGAAGATAAGAAGATGAGAAGATAAGAAGATAAGAATATAGGAAGATAAGAAGATGAGAAGATAAGAAGATGAGAAGATAAGAAGATAAGAATATAGGAAGATAGGAAGATGAGAAGATAAGAAGATGAGAAGATAAGAAGATAGGAAGATAAGAAGATGAGAAGATGAGAAGATAGGAAGATAAGAAGATGAGAAGATAAAAATATAGGATAAGAAGATAGGAAGATAAGAAGATAGGAAGATAAGAAGATGAGAAGATGAGAAGATAAAAATATAGGAAGATAAGAAGATGAGAAGATAAAAATATAGGAAGATAAGAAGATGAGAAGATAAAAATATAGGAAGATAAGAAGATGAGAAGATACAAATATAGGAAGATAAGAAGATGAGAAGATAAAAATATAGGAAGATAAGAAGTAAGGAAGATAAAAATATAGGAAGATAAGAAGATAGGAAGATGAGAAGATGAGAAGATGAGAAGATATGAAGATGAGAAGATGAGAAGATAGGAAGATAGGAAGGTAAGAAGATGAGAAGATAGGAAGATAAAAAAATGAGAAGATAAGAAGATAAGAAGATGAGAAGATGAGAAGATTGGAAGATAGGAAGATAAGAAGATGAGAAGATGAGAAGATAGGAAGATAGGAAGATAGGAAGATAAGAAGATGAGAAGATGAGAAGATAGGAAGATAAGAAGATAGGAAGATAGGAAGATAGGAAGATAAGAAGACGAGAAGATGAGAAGATGAGAAGATGAGAAGATAGGAAGATAAGAAGATGAGAAGATGAGAAGATAGGAAGATAAGAAGATAAGAAGATAGAAAGATAAGAAGATAGGAAGATAGGAAGATAAAAAGATAGGAAGATAAAAAGATGTGAAGATAAAAATATAGTAAGATAAGAAGCTAGGAAGATAGAAAGATAAGAAGATGAGAAGATAAGAAGGTAGGAAGATAAGAAGATGAGAGGATGAGAAGATAGGAAGATAGGAAGATAAGAAGATAAGAAGATGAGAAGATAAGAAGATGAGAAGATAAGAAGATGAGAAGATAAGAAGATGAGAAGATAGGAAGATAAGAAGATGAGAAGATAAGAAGATAAGAAGATAAGAAGATGAGAAGATAAGAAGATGAGAAGATAAGAAGATGAGAAGATAAGAAGATGAGAAGATAAGAAGATAAGAATATAGGAAGATAGGAAGATGAGAAGATAAGAAGATGAGAAGATAAGAAGATAGGAAGATAGGAAGATAAGAAGATAGGAAGATAAGAAGATAAGAAGATAGGAATATAAGAAGATGAGAAGATAAAAATATAGGAAGATAAGAAAATGAGAAGATAAAAATATAGGAAGATAGGAAGATAGGAAGATAGGAAGATAAGAAGATAGGAAGATAAGAAGATGAGAAGATAAAAATATAGGAAGATAAGAAGATGAGAAGATAAAAATATAGGAAGATAAGAAGGTGAGAAGATAAAAATATAGGAAGATAAGAGGATGAGAAGATAAAAATATAGGAAGATAAGAAGATGAGAAGATAAAAATATAGGAAGATAAGAAGATGAGAAGATAAGAAGATAGGAAGATAAGAATATGAGAAGATGAGAAGATAGGAAGATGAGAAGATGAGAAGATGAGAAGATATGAAGATGAGAAGATGAGAAGATAGGAAGATAGGAAGATAAGAAGATGAGAAGATAGGAAGATAAGAAAATGAGAAGATAAGAAGATAAGAAGATGAGAAGATGAGAAGATTGGAAGTTAGGAAGATAAGAAGATGAGAAGATGAGAAGATAGGAAGATAGGAAGATAAGAAGATGATAAGATGAGAAGATAGGAAGATAAGAAGATAGGAAGATAGGAAGATAGGAAGATAAGAAGACGAGAAGATGAGAAGATGAGAAGATGAGAAGATAGGAAGATAAGAAGATGAGAAGATGAAAATATAGGAAGATAAGAAGATAGGAAGATAAGAAGATAGGAAGATAAGAAGATGAGAAGATAAAAATATAGGAAGATAGGAAGATAAGAAGATAAGAAGATGAGAAGATAAGAAGATAGGAAGATAGGAAGATAAGAAGATGAGAAGATAAGAAGATAGGAAGATAAGAAGATAGGAAGATAAGAAGATAAGAAGATGAGAAGATAAGAAGATAGGAAGATAGGAAGATAAGAAGATGAGAAGATAAGAAGATAGGAAGATAAGAAGATAGGAAGATAAGTGTGAGGCACTGGCAGATTCCAGCCATCACTCTCATCCCCCCTCCACTTTCTGACCGACCACGTGCGTATTGTGTCTCAAACCAACCAATGGCCAATATACGAAACATGACGATTGGTCCAGTAACCCACATACCTGTTATTGGTTTTCCCACCAGCCCCGCCCCCTCATACTCTCACCTTGATATGAGTTATTTCCTCAATACTCAAGCCACGGAAGAAATGTTTCATCAATTTATATTTCCTTTTTCTCAGGAATTCATTTGGTACCTCCCGTAGACTCTCTTGTGCTTCAGAAAGTGTACCTCGTGGTTGTGGAGCTAATTCATTGACGATTCGTGCAACCTAAGTTAAATATGGCATTGATTAGAGCTTTGGCAATTTGTCCAGGAAACGGGGATGGTAATTGGTGAAAGGTAATAGGTGAAAGGTAATAGGTGAAAGGTAATAGGTGAAAGGTAATAGGTGAAAGGTAATAGGTGAAAGGTAATAGGTGAAAGGTAATAGGTGAAGGGTAATAGGTGAAAGGTAATAGGTAAAAGGCAATAGGTGAAGGGTAATAGGTGAAAGGTAATAGGTGAAGGGTAATAGGTGAAGGGTAATAGGTGAAAGGTAATAGGTGAAGGGTAATAGGTGAAAGGTAATAGGTAAAATGTAATAAGTGAAAGGTAATAGGTGAAGGGTAATAGGTAAAAGGTAACAGGTAAAATGTAATAAGTGAAAGGTAATAGGTAAAATGTAATAAGTGAAAGGTAATAGGTGAAAGGTAATAGGTGAAGGGTAATATGTGAAAGGTAATAGGTGAAAGGTAATAGCTAATCGGTGAAAGGTAATAAGTGAAAGGTAATAGGTGAACGGTAATATGTGAAAAGTAATTGGTGAAAGGTAATAGGTGAAAGGTAATACGTGAAAGGTAATACATGAAAGGTAATAGGTGAAAGGTAATAGGTGGAGGGTAATAGGTAAAAGGTGAAAGGTAATAAGTGAAAGGAAATAGGTGATAGGTGAAAGGTAATAGATGAAGGTAATGGAATCCAGTGTTCACTGACCAAATCACTTGATGATTTAGACTTTGCTGATGACATAGCTCTCCTATCACACAGCCATCAACAGATGCAGGATAAAATGGGCATACTTTATGAGAGATCACAACAGCTAGGACTGAAGAGTAATAGAGATAAGACTAACATTATGAGAATTAATACACTTGGCAATAACCAAATAAAACTAGGAGAAATACCTCTATTAGATGTACAATCATACATATATCTGGGCAGTAATATAGATAAAGAGGGAGGAACAGAAAATGATACCAAAATAAGGATATCAAAAGCAAGAGGAGCTTTTGTTGCACTGGGAAACATATGGAAATCCAAAGAAATTAGGTTAAATACAAAAATAAAAATTTTCAACTCAAATGTTAAGGCGGTCCTATTATATGGCTGTGAAACATGGAGAACAACAAAATTGACAATCACGAAGATACAGACTTTCATTAATGGATGCTTACGCAGAATAAAAGGATGGAAATGGCAAGACAAAATCACTAACATAGAATTATGGAAATGTCCCAGTCAAATACCAGTGGATAAAGAGATACAGCGAAGACGATGGCGCTGGATAGGACACACACTACGGAAGCCAACTGAGAGTATTACACAATAGGCCCTTTTTGGAATCCCCAGGGGAAAAGACAAAGAGGAAGACCAAGCAATTTTTGGAGAAGACAGATAGAAGCAGAGATGAAGATGATGGGGAAAACATGATCTTAAAAGAATGGCAAAAAACAGAACGACTTGGAAAGTGTTTGTTGAAGACCTATGCTCCACTGGGAGCTAAAAAGGTAGAAGAAGAAGAAGAATAGATGAAGGTGAAAGGTGAAAGGTGAAAGGTAACATGTGAACGGTGAAAACTTATAGGTATAAGGTGAAAGGTAAAATAGAAAGATAACAAACGTATGGTTATAGGTTTATGTGAGTGACAGACAACACAATCGAACGTTGTTTGAGCTCAGTGGGCCGTCAGCTGGAACAATGGACCACACAATCGAACGGTGTTTGAGCTCAGTGGGCCGTCAGCTGGAACAATGGACCACACAATCGAACGGTGTTTGAGCTCAGTGGGCCGTCAGCTGGAACAATGGACCACACAATCGAACGTTGTTTGAGCTCAGTGGGCCGTCAGCTGGAACAATGGACCACACAATCGAACGGTGTTTGAGCTCAGTTGGCCGTCAGCTGGAACAATGGACCACACACATATAAGTCAGGACAGAAAACAATAGAGTACAGAGTCAACTAATATCTAAAAAGACAATATTGAAAATAGGGACCGGAAGCAATCAGTGACTCTTTGCTGACTCATGGTGTTAGGGTCAATGAACCATACCTGATCAAGACCCTACTATACCTTCTTTGAATCGGCCCGGCAAATCATCTAAGGAAGGGAAACCCATTCCCAAAAAATGCCCTGCTGAAGTCGGATATACGCAGTCGAAAGGCGTCTAAGTCAATTTAACGACCGTTTATGGCGATCATGAAGAGGCGATGCCGTCGGGCGAACTCAGAAATAATTCTCAAATAAAATATAACCCTCTAAGTATATCAGTTTATATTCTATTTTAGGACTCCACGGAGCACACATTGAACGAGTGTTGGGGGAGAAGTAGGAGCGGTTATGGGGGTTTTCAATTTCTAGACGTAATATTCAGTGCCAAAATGAAATATCGAAGCAATGTACTTACAGCCATATTCCAAATTGTCGATGCGAGGCTCGGCAACAATTGTAGAATCAATACTTCTATTGAGTACAGCCCGTGCGTCCAACTAGGTTTATAAGTTGCAGATATTATTACACGAGGAGTGTACGAGGGTCAGTAAAGAACGAGTGACTGCATTATTGCTCAACTTTTTTTTTCCTTCCGGCAGCCGAGAATGGACAACTCACTGAAGGGAGTTAATCAAGTTTTGATGCGTTTGTGCAGAGTAAATTGGAGAGAAAAATGTGTTTGAAGAATGGATATTATTAAAAATAACTTATTTTAAATAACTTCATTTTTTTTATTTCAGAATTTTTTGTTTTGGCACCACCATGTAAGATGAGAGATGTTACGAGAACCAACGAAATCGATTCTGCAGACATAGGAGTCACTGACTCTCTAAATAGGAAGTTGATGGGATTCTGATAACAGGTAATTTTAGGAAAAGCAGATAACAGGTAGTTTTAGGAGAATCTGATAATATGTAGTTTAGGAGAATATTATAACAGGTAGTTTAGGAGAATATTATAACAGGTAGTTTAGGAGAATATTATAACAGGTAGTTTAGGAGAATATTATAACAGGTAGTTTAGGAGAATATTATAACAGGTAGTTTAGGAGAATCAGATAACACGTAGTTTAGGAGAATCTGATAACAGGTTGTTTTAGGAGAATCAGATAACAGGTAGTTTTAGGACAATCTGATATACGGAAATTCGGAGACTGATAACAGGAAATTTAAGGTAACTATGACAGGAAGTTTTGGGTAAATATAACAGGAAAGTTAGGGGAACTATAACAGGAAGTTTTGGGGAACTATAACAGGAAGTATTGGGGAACTATAACAGGAAGTTTATGGAAACTATAACAGGAAGTTTATGGGAACTATAACAGGAAGTTTAGAGGAACTATAACAGGAAGTTCATGGGAACTATCACAGGAAGTTTATGGGAAATATAACAGGAAGTTTATGGGAACTATAACAGGAAGTTTACGGGAACTATAAAAGGAAGTTTATGGGAACTATAACAGGAAGTTTGTGGGAACTATAACAGGAAGTTTAGGGTAACTATAACAGGAAGTTTATGGGAACTATAACAGGAAGTTTATGGGAACTATAACAGGAAGTTTCGGAGAACTATGATAACATGAAGTTCATGGGAACTATAACCGGAAGTTTAGGGGAACTAATACAGGAAATTAAAGGTAACTATGACAGGAAGTTTTGGGTAAATATAACAGGAAGTTTAGAGGAACTATAACAGGAGGTTTTAGGTAACTATAACAGGAAGTTTAGAGGAACTATAACAGGAGATTTTAGGTAAATATAACAGGAAGTTTAGGGTAACTATAACAGGAAGTTTAGAGGAACTATAACAGGAGGTTTTAGGTAACTATAACAGGAAGTTTATGGGAACTATAACAGGAAGTTTATGGCAAATATATAACAGGAAGTTCATGGGAACTATAACAGGAAGTTTAGGGTAACTATAACAGGAAATTTATGGGAACTATAACAGGAAGTTTATGGGAACTATAACAGGAAGTTTAGGGTAACTATAACAGGAAGTTTAGAGGAACTATAACAGGAAGTTTAGAGGAACTAAATTAGGAAGTTTAGAGGAACTATAACAGGAAGTTTATGGGAACTATAACAGGAGGTTTTAGGTAACTATAACAGGAAGTTTATGGGAACTATAACAGGAAGTTTATGGCAAATATATAACAGGAAGTTCATGGGAACTATAACAGGAAGTTCAGGGTAACTATAACAGGAAATTTATGGGAACTATAACAGGAAGTTTATGGGAACTATAACAGGAAGTTTAGGGTAACTATAACAGGAAGTTTATGGGAACTATAACAGGAAGTTTAGGGTAACTATAACAGGAAGTTCAGAGGAACTATAACAGGAAGTTTATGGGAACTAAAATATGAAGTTTAGAGGAACTATAACAGGAAGTTTATGGGAACTATAACAGGAAGTTTAGGGGAACTATAACAGGAAGATTTGGGGAACTATAACATGAAGTTTAGGGGAACTATAAAATGAAGTTTAGGGGAACTATAACAGGAAGTTTTGGGGAACTATAACAGGAAGTTTATGGGGAACTATAACAGGAATTTAGGGGATCTATAACATGAAGTGTACGGGAACTATGATAACAGGAAGTTTAGGGTAACTATAATAGCAGGAAGTTTAGTGGAACTATGACAGGGAGTTTTAGGACAAATAATAGAACAAAAGTAATGGTAACAAAGTAGTATAAGAAAATAGTCACAACATATTAATATAAGAAAGTAGTAATAACAAAATGTAGCAACAAAGTAGTACTACCATAGTAGGTGTAATAAAGTACTAATTACAAAGTAGTGACAACAAGGTAGTAGAAACAAGTAGAAATAATAAATTAGTAGTAACAAGTAGTAATAACAAATTAGTAGTAATACGTAGAAATAACAAATTAGTAGTAACATTTAGTAACAAGAAATTAGTAGTAACAAGTAGTAATAACATAGTAGAAACCACAAAGCAGTGATAACAAAGTAGTGATAACAAAGTAGTGATAACAAAGCAGTGATAACAAAGTAGTGATAACATATACATAAAAAACGAAATTAATGGCGGAACACTTGTCCTGCACGGTGCACTGGCTATCCAGGCTGTCATCTACCACGAGATGTCCGCGAGGGCTAGAGTAAAGATATCCAACTCGCCTGATGACGCAATAATGGCTGGTAGTCATGTGACTGTACCTAACGTGGACATGCGCACTTGAACCAAATTTTAAAAAAATGTCACAGCCTCATGACAAGTATATATAAAGCAGAAGCTAGACAGACTATTGATCTAGCAAGATTTTGGCCCAATACTACAATATGGGATTTTTGTACCTGGGGAGTCTGTAGAATTTCAGTCCATCATGGTCTATGATAGGAACAAAAATGATTGCTACGTCTTATGTAACTTAGTGGCCATGATCTGCTCCAAGTAGAGGGGTTCACTCGACCTGCCTCCTTCCAAATGTTCCACTCTGGTCTCGCAGAACCAATCTAAGACTCAAGGTGTTGAACTATAGCTCTAAATCTAAGAAACCGTCACGTCTTGAGTCACCCTCTCTAACCTGACATTTCGCCTACTTGAAGCTCTTCGCAGTACGTGTACAATAGGGCTCTGTAACATCTCTCCGCCCCCCCCCCCCGCTTTTACTGCTTATAACATACATGGACTATATATGCAAGCTAGCCAACCCATCAGAGACAGAGGAGATCAACGAGCTTTTATTTGCAGACGATCAGGCACTAATACATGAAACAATAGAAGACCTACAAGAACACTTAAGCAAACGCAACAGCTCAGGCACAAAATACAACATGAAAACCAACATCAACAAAACAGAAGTCATGAATGTCACCAAAAATAAACAGAACATCAACATAACTATAGAAGGCAGGCAACTAAAACAAGTAGAGGAATTCAAATACCTAGGAAGTCTAATGACAAACGCTAATTCTCAAACAGCAGAGATAGAATCAAGATGCAACAAAGCTTGTCAAATCATCGGACAGTTATCACCACTATTGTCCAACAAGGAAATAACTCTGGAGGCAAAACGAGCACTATGCAATACAATCTTCATCCCAACGTTGTGCTACCAATGCCAGACCTGGACCCTAGATGCAAGAACAATAAGAAAAATAACCTCTACTGAGATGAAATGTGTTAGACGAATGACAGGAAACAGTCTGAGAGATAAGATCAGAAATGAAGAACTGAGAAAAAAACTAGGAATAGCCCCAGCCATAGAATATATAAGGAAACAACAGATAAAATGGTTTGGCCACGTGACAAGGCAGAAAGAACAAAACACAACACAACGAGCCTTCAACAAACGTTGTGAGAACACCAGACCCAAAGGTCGACCACAAAAATAATGGATTCGCCGAATATTAGAATATTAGAGGCACTAGGAAATATAACAGTAGCAGAAGCAAAGGGAAGAACAAAACACAACACAACGAGCCTTCAACAAACGTGAGAACACCAGACCCAAGGGTCGACCACAAAAATAATGGATTCGCCGAATATTAGAGGCACTAGGAAATATAACAGTAGCAGAAGCAAAGGGAAGAACAAAAGACAGCAAATTGTGTCTCCCCTCGACGCTGAAAGGGAAATAAGAAAAGAAAGGAGAAGTACAGTTCATGTTTCTATGAGCAGTATGTACATCTTTTGTTTGCACTTAACAGCATAAAGCGCATGTACGTGCAGTGATAGTATATACATATACAGGTGTGGTTCCAGCCAGGTTGCAGGGCACACACATGTACAGGTGTGGTGCCAGCCAGGTTGCAGGGCACACACATGTACAGGTGTGGTGCCATCCAGGTTGCAGGACACACACACATGTATAGGTGTGGTGCCAGCCAGGTTGCAGGACACACACACACATATTTACAGGTGTGGTGCCAGCCAGGTTGCAGGACACACACATGTACAGGTGTGGTGCCAGCCAGGTTGCAGGACACACACACATTTACAGGTGTGTTGTTGATAAATTTGAAGGGCACAGTTGTACAGGTGTGTTGTTGATAAAATTGAAGGGCACAGTTGTACAGGTGTGTTGTTGATAAAATTGAAGGGCACAATTGTACAGGTCTGTTGTTGATAAATTTGAAGGGCACAGTTGTACAGGTGTGTTGTTGATAAATTTTAGGGCACAATTGTACAGGTGTGTTGTTGATAAATTTGAAGGGCACAATTGTACAGATGTGTTGTTGATAAATTTGAAGGGCACAATTGTACAGGTGTGTTGTTGACAAAATTGTAGGTCACAATTGTACAGGTGTGTTGTTGATAAAATTGTAGGTCACAATTGTACAGGTGTGTTGTTGATAAAATTGAAGGTCACAATTGTACAGGTGTGTTGTTGATAAAATTGTAGGTCACAATTGTACAGGTGTGTTGTTGATAAAATTGTAGGTCACAATTGTACAGGTGTGTTGTTGATAAAATTGTAGGTCACAATTGTACAGGTGTGTTGTTGATAAAATTGTAGGTCACAATTGTACAGGTGTGTTGTTGATAAAATTGAAGGGCACAATTGTACAGGTGTGTTGTTGATAAGACTGTGGGAAACAAATTATCTGTGTGAATAAACATCTTATGAGTGATCTTGTTGCATGATAGAAAGTTTTGAAAATTCACGAAAGAAACCGATAGTTTGTACATGCTAATTCAGTCATTGAAGAATGTTGTCGAATGTGGTACTGACATTTACAATATCGCTTTGTTTCTAGACATAATCAATGAAAAACACAAGAAATGATAGACATAATAGCGAAAGAAAGTGACATGAAAGGTCTCAATCTGGATTGTAAATAAAAAACAGAAGTAATGGTCATATCGAAGAAGCAATCATCACCATCATGCAGCATAAAAATAAACAGGACAAATCTGAAACAAGTGGAGAGCGTCAAATACTTGGGCACAATAATAACATTGGGTAGAAGATGAAACACAGAAATAAAAAGCAGAATAGCTCAGGCCAAAAAAAACATTTCAGAAAATGAAAAAAAAACGTCTTATGCAACAAATCTATGTCAATAGAAATGAGAAAGAGAGTTCATCAGTGCTATATAATATAGAACCAATTCTGACCTATGGAAGCAGATCATGGACAGTAGACAAACAAATGAAAAGACGATTAGAGGCCACAAAGATGGGATTTCTCAGAAGAATGTTGAAAGTTCCCTGGACAGGTAAAAAGACCAATGAGGAAATTCTCAAAGAGGCCAACACAAAAAGGCAGCTCCTAAAAAAACAGAAATAAAAATCAACATTTTTGGACACATCATGAGAAGAGGAAAGTTGGAATACTTGGTTACAACTGGTAAAATAAAAGGAAAGAGAGATCGCGGACGACAAAGAGAGAAAATACTAGATAGCTTGGGGTCATGTCATGGAAAACAGTCAACAACAGAACTGATACGATGTACTCTGGATATAGAATTGTGGAAGGACTTGATCGTCTACGCTTTCGGTATGGCACATGATGATAATGATATTTATTTTAGTGCCGACCAGCTGACTAGCGAGCATCTTGATCTCTTAAGAATCAAGAGGGAATGCAACCCAGGGCACCAAAAGTCGGATATATTGGGCTGAAAGAACGGCTGGATTATTTACTCCTGGACTAAATAAGCTCCAGCTTAGGGCCTGACAGTAGGAGAGGGCCCAACATGCGTTTATATTGTCATCTATGATAGAGGCCTCACAGTAGGAGGGGAGCCTTGCATGTGTTTATATTGTCATCTATGATAGGGGCCTCACAGTAGGAGGGGAGCCTTGCATGTGTTTATATTGTCATCTATGACAGGGGCCTCACAGTAGGAGGGGGCCCAACATGCGTTTATATTGTCATCTATGATAGGGGCCTCACAGTAGTAGGGAGCCTTGCATGTGTTTACATTGTCATCTATGATAGGGGCCTCACTGTAGGAGGGGAGCCTTGCATTTGTTTATATTGTAATCTATGATAGGGGCCTCACTGTAGGAAGGAGCCTTGCATGTGTTTATATTGTAATCTATGATAGGGGCCTCACAGTAGGAGGGGGTCCAACATGTGTTTATATTGTCATCTATGATAGGGGCCTCACAGTAGGAGGGGGCCCAACATGCGTTTATATTGTCATCTATGATATGGGCCTCACAGTAGGAGGGGGTCCAACAAGTGTTTATATTGTCATCTATGATAGGGGCCTCACAGTTGGAGGGGGCCCAACATGTGTTTATATTGTCATCTATGATAGGGGCCTCAAAGTAGGAGGGGGTCCAACATGTGTTTATATTGTCATCTATGATAGGGGCCTCACAGTAGGAGGGGGCCCAACATGTGCTTATATTGTCATCTATGATATGGGCCTCAAAGTTGGAGGGGGCATTGCATGTGCTTATATTGTCATTTAAGATAGGGGCCTCAAAGTAGGGAGGAGCCTTGCATGTGTTTGTATTGTCATCTATGATAGGGGCCTCACAGTAGGAGGGGGCCCAACATGTGTTTATATTGTCATCTATGAAAGGTGCGTCAAAGTAGGAGGGGGCCTTGCATGTGTTTATATTGTCATCTATGATAGGGGCCTCAAAGTAGGAGGGGGCCTTGCATGTGTTTATATTGTCATTTAAGATAGGAGCCTCAAAGTAGGGGGGAGCCTGCATGTGTTTATATTGTCATCTATGATAGGGGCCTCAAAGTAGGAGGGGGCCTTGCATGTGCTTATATTGTCATTTAAGATAGGGGCCTCAAAGTAGGGAGGAGCCTTGCATGTGTTTATATTGTCATCTATGATAGGGGCCTCACAGTAGGAGGGGGCCCAACAGGTGTTTATATTGTCATCTATGAGACGGCCTCAAAGTAGGAGGGGGCCTTGCATGTGTTTATATTGTCATTTAAGATAGGAGCCTCAAAGTAGGGAGGAGCCTTGCATGTGTTTATATTGTCATCTATGATAGGGACCTCACAGTTGGAGGGGGCCCTGCATGTGTTTATATTGTCATCTATGATAGGGCCTTACAGTAGGAGAGGGCCTTACATGTGCTTATATTGTCATCTATGATAGGGGCCTCACAGTAAGAGGGGGCCTTGCATGTGTTTATATTGTCATCTATGATAGGGGCCTGAAAGATTTATTTAAGGCGTTACTAATTCGAAGTGTGGCTCTGCTGGTAACGTACAGCGTATCTACGACCACTTAACGTCCTTACGGTCCTTTAATGACAAACGAGTAGGCGTAGAGTGAAGGCATAAAGTAAGAAATAGGAAGTCCACTTTTGCGCATGTCCGGATATTTTATTTCCACCAATCAGGTTGCAGTCTGGGGCTAGATCGAAGAAACTGACCCTCAAGACGAGGTCAAAGATCACAGGTCGACATAACGTTCATGAAAACACCGAAATCTTCTTAGACTTGACGCCATCTTGGCTGTGGTGGGAAGCAAGCGAGAAGGATGGCTGGGATTAAACATGGGGCGCTGAAGATGGGGCGCTGCTAGGATGGTGGTATAAAATGAGGGAAGAGAAAAGTCTGAATGGAAATTAACATGGGGCGCTGGCGATGGGGCGCTGCTAGGATGGTGGTATAAAATGAGGGAAGAGAAAAGTCTAAATGGAAATTAACATGGGGCGCTGACGATGGGGCGCCGATAGGATGGTGGTATAAAATGAGGGAAGAGAAAAGTCTGAATGGTAATTAACATGGGGCGCTGGCGATGGGGCGCCGCTAGGATGGTGGTATAAAATGAGGGAAGAGAAAAGTCTCAATTGAAATTAACATGGGGCGCTGGCGATGGGGCGCTGCTAGGATGGTGGTATAAAAGGAGTGAAGAGAAAAGTCTGAATGGGAATTAACATGGGGCGCTGACGATGGGGCGCTGATAGAATAGTGGTTAAATAGGAGATAAGAAAGAAGGATCGCTGGGAAATAAACTTGGGCGCTGAAGATGGGGCGCTGCTTGGATGGTGTTAAAATAGGATATAAGAGAGAAGTATCGTTGAGAATTAAACATGAGGCGCTGAAGACGGAGGGAGGGCGGAGGGTGTTGGGAGCTAAGGTGGTAGTCTCAATTACTGACTAATGTGTGTGTGTGTGTTTGTTTATGTATGTGTGTTGTAATAAAAGAGAATGGTGTCGTCTAAACTCTTTTCCTTTTCACTTTTCCCTGTCCTTCTCCCATTACCACCCTCTTTCTCTCTTCCATCTTTTCCTATATCTCCACTTTCTTGCTGTCTCTCTATCTTTTCTGTTTATCCAACTATTCGTTCTCCTTTACCCTATCTTTCACTTTCTTCTTGTTTTCTACACTTCTATTCTTCTCCACTGTTTCTCTCTTTCTCTCTCGGTATTCATCTGCATTTCTTTCTCTTTCTCCCTATTTTCATATCTTCTACCCATCATTCTCTTCCACTATTTTCTTTCCATCTTCATCTTTCTCTCTTTCTTTCTCTCTTTCTTTCTCTCTCTCTCTATTGTTACATCTCCCATCTATCACTCTCTTCCACTATTCTCTTCTTATCTGCCCCCCCCGCCCCACCCACTTTCTCTATTTCTACACTTCCCATCCCTCATTCTCTTCTATTATTCTCTTTCCATCTCCCTCTTTCTCATACTTTTTCTCACTTATTGATTGATACCTATGAATGTACCCTACCTACCCGTACCTGCAAATCAGCAACCTCATTAACGAAGAATTACTCCACATTGCTGCTAACGACTGATCATCTCATCCCGCCTGAATGGCCAGGAAATAGCCAAATCTCGATAATTAATTTTATCAACAAATGTGAGAAGGGGGAGGACTCGGTTGTGGATGGGTGAAGATAAGCTGATGAAACTAGTGTCGGAGAGTGTGGGGTCATTGACAACCTGGGTTGTGTGATGACATGAGGAGACAACCTGGGTTGTGGATGGGTAAAGATAAGATGATGAAACTAGTGTCGGAGAGTGTGGGGTCATTGACAACCTGGGTTGTGGGTGGGTAAAGATAAGATGATGAAACTAGTGTCGGAGAGTGTGGGGTCATTGACAACCTGTGTTGTGGATGGGTAAAGATAAGATGATGAAACTAGTGTCGGAGAGTGTGGGGTCATTGACAACCTGGGTTGTGGATGGGTGAAGATAAGATGATGAAACTAGTGTCGGAGAGTGTGGGGTCATTGACAACCTGGGTTGTGGATGGGTGAAGATAAGATGATGAAACTAGTGTCGGAGAGTGTGGGGTCATTGACAACCTGGGTTGTGGGTGGGTAAAGATAAGATGATGAAACTAGTGTCGGAGAGTGTGGGGTCATTGACAACCTGGGTTGGGTGATGACATGAAGAGACAACCTGGGTTGTGGGTGGGTAAAGATAAGATGATGAAACTAGTGTCGGAGAGTGTGGGGTCATTGACAACCTGGGTTCTGGATGGGTAAAGATAAGATGATGAAACTAGTGTCGGAGAGTGTGGGGTCATTGACAACCTGGGTTGTGGATGGGTAAAGATAAGATGATGAAACTAGTGTCAATGAGTGTGGGGTCATTGACAACCTGGGTTGTGGATGGGTAAAGATAAGATGATGAAACTAGTGTCGGAGAGTGTGGGGTCATTGACAACCTGGGTTGTGGATGGGTAAAGATAAGATGATGAAACTAGTGTCAATGAGTGTGGGGTCATTGACAACCTGGGTTGTGGATGGGTAAAGATAAGATGATGAAACTAGTGTCGGAGAGTGTGGGGTCATTGACAACCTGGGTTGTGGGTGGGTAAAGATAAGATGATGAAACTAGTGTCGGAGAGTGTGGGGTCATTGACAACCTGGGTTGTGGATGGGTAAAGATAAGATGATGAAACTAGTGTCGGTGAGTGTGGGGTCATTGACAACCTGGGTTGTGGATGGGTGAAGATAAGCTGATGAAACTAGTGTCGGAGAGTGTGGGGTCATTGACAACCTTGGTTGTGGGTGGGTAAAGATAAGATGATGAAACTAGTGTCGGAGAGTGTGGGGTCATTGACAACCTGGGTTGGGTGATGACATGAAGAGACAACCTGGGTTGTGGGTGGGTAAAGATAAGATGATGAAACTAGTGTCAATGAGTGTGGGGTCATTGACACCCTGGGTTGTGGATGGGTAAAGATAAGATGATGAAACTAGTGTCGGAGAGTGTGGGGTCATTGACAACCTGGGTTGTGGATGGGTAAAGATAAGATGATGAAACTAGTGTCAATGAGTGTGGGGTCATTGACAACCTGGGTTGTGGATGGGTAAAGATAAGATGATGAAACTAGTGTCGGAGAGTGTGGGGTCATTGACAACCTGGGTTGTGGATGGGTAAAGATAAGATGATGAAACTAGTGTCACTGAGTGTGGGGTCATTGACAACCTGGGTTGTGGATGGGTAAAGATAAGATGATGAAACTAGTGTCGGAGAGTGTGGGGTCATTGACAACCTGGGTTGTGGGTGGGTAAAGATAAGATGATGAAACTAGTGTCGGAGAGTGTGGGGTCATTGACAACCTGGGTTGTGGATGGGTAAAGATAAGATGATGAAACTAGTGTCGGTGAGTGTGGGGTCATTGACAACCTGGGTTGTGGATGGGTGAAGATAAGCTGATGAAACTAGTGTCGGAGAGTGTGGGGTCATTGACAACCTGGGTTGTGGATGGGTGAAAATATGCTGATGAAACTAGTGTCGGAGAGTGTGGGGTCATTGACAACCTGGGTTGTGGGTGGGTAAAGATAAGATGATGAAACAAGTGTCGGAGAGTGTGG
Organism: Megaustenia siamemsis; assembly: GCA_032433765.1. Classification (NCBI taxonomy): domain Eukaryota; kingdom Metazoa; phylum Mollusca; class Gastropoda; order Stylommatophora; family Ariophantidae; genus Megaustenia; species Megaustenia siamemsis. The sequence goes on along the minus strand of JAVIAB010000145.1, from coordinate 4,545,288 downwards.
GGTCATTGACAACCTGGGTTGGGTGATGACATGAGGAGACAACCTGGGTTGTGGGGGGGGGGTAAAGTTAAGATGATGAAACTAGTGTCGGAGAGTGTGGGGTCATTGACAACCTGGGTTGTGGGTGGGTAAAGATAAGATGATGAAACTAGTGTCGGAGAGTGTGGGGTCATTGACAACCTGGGTTGTGGATGGGTAAAGATAAGATGATGAAACTAGTGTCAATGAGTGTGGGGTCATTGACAACCTGGGTTGTGGATGGGTAAAGATAAGATGATGAAACTAGTGTCGGAGAGTGTGGGGTCATTGACAACCTGGGTTGTGGATTGGTAAAGATAAGATGATGAAACTAGTGTCAATGAGTGTGGGGTCATTGACAACCTGGGTTGTGGGTGGGTAAAGATAAGATGATGAAACTAGTGTCGGAGAGTGTGGGGTCATTGACAACCTGGGTTGTGGATGGGTAAAGATAAGATGATGAAACTAGTGTCAATGAGTGTGGGGTCATTGACAACCTGGGTTGTGGATGGGTAAAGATAAGATGATGAAACTAGTGTCAATGAGTGTGGGGACATTGACAACCTGGGTTGTGGATGGGTAAAGATAAGATGATGAAACTAGTGTCAATGAGTGTGGGGTCATTGACAACCTGGGTTGTGGATGGGTAAAGATAAGCTGATGAAACTAGTGTCGGAGAGTGTGGGGTCATTGACAACCTGGGTTGTGGGTGGGTAAAGATAAGCTGATGAAACTAGTGTCGGAGAGTGTGGGGTCATTGACAACCTGGGTTGTGGATGGGTGAAGATAAGATGATGAAACTAGTGTCAATGAGTGTGGGGTCATTGACAACCTGGGTTGTGGATGGGTAAAGATAAGATGATGAAACTAGTGTCGGAGAGTGTGGGGTCATTGACAACCTGGGTTGTGGATGGGTAAAGATAAGATGATGAAACTAGTGTCAATGAGTGTGGGGTCATTGACAACCTGGGTTGTGGATGGGTGAAGATAAGATGATGAAACTAGTGTCGGAGAGTGTGGGGTCATTGACAACCTGGGTTGTGTGATGACATGAGGAGGCAACCTGGGCTGGGTGATGACATGAGGGGACAACCTGGGCTGTGGATGGGTAAAGATAAGATGATGAAACTAGTGTCGGAGAGTGTGGGGTCATTGACAACCTGGGTTGTGGATAGGTGAAGATAAGATGATGAAACTAGTGTCGGAGAGTGTGGGGTCATTGACAACCTGGGTTGGGTGATGACATGAGTAGGCAACCTGGGCTGGGTGATGACATGAGGAGACAACCTGGGCTGTGGATGGGTAAAGATAAGATGATGAAACTAGTGTCGGAGAGTGTGGGGTCATTGACAACCTGGGTTGTGGATGGGTGAAGATAAGATGATGAAACTAGTGTCGGAGAGTGTGGGGTGATTGACAACCTGGGTTGTGTGATGACATGAGGAGACAACCTGGGCTGGGTGATGACATGAGGAGACAACCTGGGTTGGGTGATGACATGAGTAGGCAACCTGGGCTGGGTGATGACATGAGGAGACAACCTGGGCTGTGGATGGGTAAAGATAAGATGATGAAACTAGTGTCGGAGAGTGTGGGGTCATTGACAACCTGGGTTGTGTGATGACATGAGGAGGCAACCTGGGTTGTGGATGGGTAAAGGTAAGACGATGAAACTAGTGTCGGAGAGTGTGGGGTCATTGACAACCTGGGTTGTGGATGGGTAAAGATAAGATGATGAAACTAGTGTCGGAGAGTGTGGGGTCATTGACAACCTGGGTTGGGTGATGACATGAGGAGGCAACCTGGGTTGTGGATGGGTAAAGATAAGATGATGAAACTAGTGTCGGAGAGTGTGGGGTCATTGACAACCTGGGTTGGGTGATGACATGAGGAGACAACCTGGGTTGTGGATGGGTAAAGATAAGATGATGAAACTAGTGTCGGAGAGTGTGGGGTCATTGACAACCTGGGTTGTGGGTGGGTGAAGATAAGATGATGAAACTAGTGTCGGAGAGTGTGGGGTCATTGACAACCTGGGTGATGACATGAGGAGACAACCTGGGCTGGGTGATGACATGAGGAGGCAACTTGGGCTGGGTGATGACATGAGTAGGCAACCTGGGCTGGGTGATGACATGAGTAGGCAACCTGGGCTGGGTGATGACATGAGGAGACAACCTGGGCTGGGTGATGACATGAGGAGGCAACCTGGGTTGGGTGATGACATGAGGAGGCAACCTGGGTTGGGTGATGATATGAGGAGGCAACCTGGGCTGGGTGATGACATGAGTAGACAACCTGGGTTGGGTGATTACACGAGGAGACAACCTGGGCTGGGTGATGACATGAGGAGGCAACCCGGGTTGGGTGATGACATGAGGAGACAACCTGGGCTGGGTGATGACATGAGGAGGCAACCTGGGTTGGGTGATGACATGAGGAGGCAACCTGGGTTGGGTGATGACATGAGGAGGCAACCTGGGCTGGGTGATGACATGAGTAGACAACCTGGGTTGGGTGATGACATGAGTAGGTAACCTGGGTTGGGTGATGACATGAGGAGACAACCTGGGTTGGGTGATGACATGAGGAGACAACCTGGGTTGGGTGATGACATGAGGAGACAACCTGGGCTGGATGATGACATGAGGAGATAACATGGGTTGGGTGATGACATGAGGAGGCAACCTGGGCTGGATGATGACATGAGGAGATAACATGGGTTGGGTGATGACATGAGGAGACAACCTGGGCTGGATGATGACATGAGGAGATAACATGGGTTGGGTGATGACATGAGGAGGCAACCTGGGCTGGGTGATGACATGAGGAGATAACCTGGGTTGGGGGATGACATGAGGAGATAACATGTGTTGGGTGATGACATGAGGAGGCAACCTGGGTTGGGTGATGACATGAGGAGATAACCTGGGTTGGGGGATGACATGAGGAGATAACCTGGGTTTGGTGATGACATGAGGAGACAACCTGGGTTGGGTGATGACATGAGGAGACAACCTGGGCTGGATGATGACATGAGGAGATAACATGGGTTGGGTGATGACATGAGGAGGCAACCTGGGTTGGGTGATGACATGAGGAGACAACCTGGGTTGGGTGATGACATGAGGAGACAACCTGGGTTGGGTGATGACATGAGGAGACAACCTGGGTTGGGTGATGACATGAGGAGGCAACCTGGGTTGGGTGATGACATGAGGAGACAACCTGGGTTGGGTGATGACATGAGGAGACAACCTGGGTTGGGTGATGACATGAGTAGACAACCTGGGCTGGATGATGACATGAGGAGATAACATGGGTTGGGTGATGACATGAGGAGATAACATGGGCTGGATGATGACATGAGGAGATAACCTGGGTTGGGTGATGACATGAGGAGACAACCTGGGCTGGATGATGACATGAGGAGACAACCTGGGCTGGATGATGACATGAGGAGATAACATGGGTTGGGTGATGACATGAGGAGGCAACCTGGGCTGGATGATGACATGAGGAGATAACATGTGTTGGGTGATGACATGAGGAGATAACCTGGGTTGGGTGATGACATGAGGAGACAACCTGGGTTGGGTGATGACATGAGGAGATAACATGGGTTGGGTGATGACATGAGGAGACAACCTGGGTTGGGTGATGACATGAGGAGACAACCTGGGTTGGGTGATGACATGAGGAGGCAACCTGGGCTGGATGATGACATGAGGAGATAACATGGGTTGGGTGATGACATGAGGAGATAACCTGGGTTGGGTGATGACATGAGGAGACAACCTGGGTTGGGTGATGACATGAGGAGACAACCTGGGCTGGATGATGACATGAGGAGATAACATGGGTTGGGTGATGACATGAGGAGGCAACCTGGGCTGGGTAATGACATGAGGAGATAACATGGGTTGGGTGATGACATGAGGAGACAACCTGGGCTGGATGATGACATGAGGAGACAACCTGGGCTGGGTGATGACATGAGGAGATAACATGGGTTGGGTGATGACATGAGGAGGCAACCTGGGCTGGGTGATGACATGAGGAGATAACATGGGCTGGATGATGACATGAGGAGATAGCCTGGGTTGGGTGATGACATGAGGAGACAACCTGGGCTGGATGATGACATGAGGAGACAACCTGGGCTGGATGATGACATGAGGAGATAACATGGGTTGGGTGATGACATGAGGAGGCAACCTGGGCTGGATGATGACATGAGGAGATAACATGGGTTGGGTGATGACATGAGGAGACAACCTGGGCTGGATGATGACATGAGGAGACAACCTGGGTTTGGTGATGACATGAGAAGACAACCTGGGTTGGGTGATGACATGAGGAGGCAACCTGGGCTGGATGATGACATGAGGAGATAACCTGGGTTGGGTGATGACATGAGGAGGCAACCTGGGCTGGATGATAACATGTGGAGATAACCTGGGTTGGGTGATGACATGAGGAGACAACCTGGGTTGGGTGATGACATGAGGAGACAACCTGGGTTGGGTGATGACATGAGAAGACAACCTGGGTTGGGTGATGACATGAGGAGGCAACCTGGGCTGGATGATGACATGAGGAGGCAACCTGGGGTAGATGATGACATGAGGTGACAACCTAGGTTGGGTAATTACATGAGGAGACAACCTGGGTTGGGTGATGACATTAGGAGACAACCTGGGTTGGGTGATGACATGAGGAGACAACCTGGGTTGGGTAATTACATGAGGAGGCAACCTGGGCTGGATGATGACATGAGGAGATAACCTGGGTTGGGTGATGACATGAGGAGACAACCTGGGTTGGGTAATTACATGAGGAGGCAACCTGGGCTGGATGATGACATGAGGAGATAACCTGGGTTGGGTGATGACATGTGGAGACAACCTGGGTTGGGTGATGACATGAGGAGGCAACCTGTCCTGGGTGATGACATGAGGAGACAACCTGGGTTAGATGATGACATGAGGTGACAACCTGGGTTGGGTAATTACATGAGGAGACAACCTGGGTAGGGTGATGACATGAGGAGGCAACCTGGGTTGGGTAATCACATGAGGAGATAACATGGGTTGGATGATGACATGAGGAGATAACCTGGGTTGGGTGATGACATGAGGAGGCAACCTGGGTTGGGTGATGACATGAGGAGATAACATGGGTTGGAGGATGACATGAGGAGATAACCTGGGTTGGGTGATGACATGAGGAGACAACCTGGGTTGGGTGATGACATGAGGAGACAACCTGGGTTGGGTGATGACATGAGAAGACAACCTGGGTTGGGTGATGACATGAGGAGGCAACCTGTCCTGGGTGATGACATGAGGAGACAACCTGGGTTGGATGATGACATGAGGTGACAACCTGGGTTGGGTAATCACATGAGTAGGCAACCTGGGTTGGGTGATGACATGAGGAGACAACCTGGGCTGGATGATGACATGAGGTGACAACCTGGGTTGGGTAATCACATGAGGAGACAACCTGGGTTGGATGATGCCATGAGGAGGCAACCTGGGTTGGGTGATGACTTGAGGAGGCAACCTGGGTTGGGGGATGACATGAGGAGACAACCTGGGCTGGATGATGACATGAGGTGACAACCTGGGTTGGGTAATCACATGAGGAGACAACCTGGGTTGGATGATGACATGAGGAGGCAACCTGGGTTGTGTGATGACATGAGGAGGCAACCTGGGTTGGGGGATGACATGAGGAGACAACCTGGGTTGGGGGATGACATGAGGTGACAACCTGGGTTGGGTGATGACATGAGGAGACAACCTGGGCTGGATGATGACATGAGGTGACAACCTGGGTTGGGTAATCACATGAGGAGACAACCTGGGTTGGATGATGACATGAGGAGGCAACCTGGGTTCTGTGATGACATGAGGAGGCAACCTGGGTTGGGGGATGACATGAGGAGACAACCTGGGTTGGGTAATCACCACATGAGGGAATAACCAGGGCTGGATGATGACATGAGGAGACAACCTGGGCTGGATGATGACATGAGGAGACAACCTGGGCTGGATGATGACATGATGTGATAATATGGGCTGGATGATGACCTGAGGAGACAAACTGGGCTGGGTGATGACTCGAGGAGACAACCTAGGCTGGATGATGACATGAGGAGACAACCTGGGCTGGATGATGACATGAGGAGACAACCTGGGCTGGATGATGACATAAGACAACCTGGGTTGGGTGATGATATGAGGAGACAACTTGGTCTGGATGATGACATGAGGAGACATGACCTGGGCTGGATGACATCAATGTGGGGACAGGAGAGAATATTAACTTCGAGAGATGGATAGGAGAACATATTGACACAGAGAGATGGATAGGAGAAGAGATTGACATAGAGAGATCGATAAGAGAAGATATTGACATAGAGAGATGGATAGGAGAAGATATTGACATAGAGAGATGGATATGAGAAGATATTGACCTCCAGAGATGGATAGGAGAAGATATTGACATAGAGAGATGGATAGGAGAAGATATTGACCTCCAGAGATGGATAGGAGAAGATGTTACATAGAGAGATGGATAGGAGAAGATGTTGACATAGAGAGGTAGATAGGAGAAGATATTGACATAGAGAGATGGATAGGAGAAGATATTGACATAGAGAGATGGATAGGAGAAGATATTGACATAGAGAGATGGATAGAAGAAGATATTGACCTCCAGAGATGGATAGGAGAAGATGTTGACATAGAGAGATGGATAGGAGAAGATATTGACATAGAGAGATGGATAGGAGAAGATATTGACATAGAGAGATGGATAGGAGAAGATGTTGACATAGAGAGATGGATAGGAGAAGATATTGACATAGAGTGCTGGATAGGAGAAGATACTGACATAGAGAGATGGATAGGAGAAGATATTGACATAGAGAGATGGATAGGAGAAGATGTTGACATAGAGAGATTGATAGGAGAAGATATTGACATAGAGAGATGGATAGGAGAAGATATTGACATAGAGAGATGGATAGGAGAAGATATTGACATAGAGAGATGGATAGAAGAAGATATTGACCTCCAGAGATGGATAGGAGAAGATGTTGAAAAACAGAGATAGATAGGAGAAGATATTGACATAGAGAGATGGATAGGAGAAAATATTGACATAGAGAGATGGATAGGAGAAGATATTGACATAGAGAGATGGATAGGAGAAAATATTGACATAGAGAGATGGATAGGAGAAGATGTTGACATAGAGAGATCGATAAGAGAAGATATTGACATAGAGAGATGGATAGGAAAAAATATTGACATAGAGAGATGGATAGGAGAAGATGTTGACATAGAGAGATCGATAAGAGAAGATATTGACATAGAGAGATGGATAGGAGAAAATATTGACATAGAGAGATGGATAGGAGAAGATGTTGACATAGAGAGATCGATAAGAGAAGATATTGACATAGAGAGATGGATAGGAGAAAATATTGACATAGAGAGATGGATAGGAGAAGATATTGACATAAAGAGATGGATAGGAGAAGATATTGACATAGAGAGATGGATAGGAGAAGATGTTGACATAGAGAGGTAGATAGGAGAAGATATTGACATCCAGAGACGGATAGGAGAAGATATTGACATAGAGAGATGGCTAGGAGAAGATATTGACATAGAGAGATAGATAGAAGAAGATATTGACATAGAGAGATGGATAGGAGAAGATATTGACATAGAGAGATGGATAGGAGAAGATATTGACATAGAGAGATGGATAGGAGAAGATATTGACATAGAGAGATGGATAGGAGAAAATATTGACATAGAGAGATGGATAGGAGAAAATATTGACATAGAGAGATGGATAGGTGAAGATATTGACATAGAGAGATGGATAGGAGAAGATATTGACATACAGAGATGGATAGGTGAAGATATTGACATAGAGAGATGGATAGGAGAAGATATTGACATAGAGAGATGGATAGGCGAAGATATTGACTTAGAGAGATCAATAGGAGAAGATATTGACATAGAGAGATGGATAGGAGAAGATATTGACATAGAGAGATGGATAGGAGAAGATGTTGACATAGAGAGATGGATAGGAGAAGATATTGACATAGAGAGATGGATAGTAGAAGATATTGACATAGATAGGAAGATAGGAGAAGATATTGACATAGAGAGATGGATAGGAGAAGATATTGACATAGAGAGATGGATAGGAGAAGATATTGACATAGAGAGATGGATAGGAGAAGATATTGACATAGATAGGAAGATAGGAGAAGATATTGACATAGAGAGTTAGATAGGAGAAGATATTGACATAGAGAGTTAGGTAGGAGAAGATATTGACATAGAGAGATGGATAGGAGAAGATATTGACATAGAGAGTTAGGTAGGAGAAGATATTGACATAGAGAGATTGTTAGGAGAAGATTTTGACATAGAGAGTTAGGTAGGAGAAGATATTGACATAGAGAGTTAGGTAGGAGAAGATATTGACATAGAGAGTTAGGTAGGAGAAGATATTGACATAGAGAGTTAGGTAGGAGAAGATATTGACATAGAGAGATTGATAGGAGAAGATATTGACATAGAGAGTTAGGTAGGAGAAGATATTGACATAGAGAGTTAGGTAGGAGAAGATATTGACAGAGAGATTGATAGGAGAAGATATTGACATAGAGAGTTAGGTAGGAGAAGATATTGACATAGAGAGATTGATAGGAGAAGATATTGACATAGAGAGTTAGGTAGGAGAAGATATTGACATAGAGAGATTGATAGGAGAAGATATTGACATAGAGAGTTAGGTAGGAGAAGATATTGACATAGAGAGATTGATAGGAGAAGATATTGACATAGAGAGTTAGGTAGGAGAAGATATTGACATAGAGAGTTAGGTAGGAGAAGATATTGACATAGAGAGTTAGGTAGGAGAAGATATTGACATAAAGAGTTAGGTAGGAGAAGATATTGACATACATATATTCCAGTTTTTCTCTTCTCATTACATGGGGAAAAAAGGGGGGGGGGAATTGATGATTGTTTCTTCCTAATATTGGAAATTAGCTGTCTTTTTGCTTTGACCTCTGTCAGATTATGACATAGAGTTGTGATAACAAGAACCATGTGATACTAGAAGCAGACCAAGACAACGATGTACCATAAATGGGATGTGAGAACAACATATGGACACCTTAACATACGGTTTGGTAACCGTTACTATATAAGCCCCTAAAAATATTCTTCCAAATGTTACCAATACTTTCATTGAGTGGTTTTCATGATGTACTTTAAGAACACAAATTGTGGAGCTCAATTACGATAGAATATAAGCAAATATTTTATATTCTCAAATTGATATATGTCTGCGATATCACAAATACATCACAGAGTTCACAGATACGTCACAGAGTTCACAGATACGTCACAGAGTTCACAGATACGTCAGAGAATCTCTGCAAACACTGAGCTAAATATAGATTATCTTATGTGTATTAAAGAGAGTTTTAAGTTCAAGAACTTTCTCGTGTTTTCCTGAATTGGTCAGACAAATGTGCGCTATTTACGAACGGGTCAGACAGGATTAAGTGAAATTTATGGACGGTCTTTGTTTCAGGCAATTTTTGGAGTACACCGGATGGGGACAAATATGACATGTTCTGTTTGTGTGTGTTGCTTTCTATAGAACATTATACATCTAGTGATCACACAATGCAAGCGGGAAATGCGACCATACAGCTTCCACTGCAGAGGTGGGCAATCGTCGGCTTGCGGGCCAGAAGCGACCCGTCAAACTATTTTGACCGGCCCTTGTGCATGATATGAAAATGTCTATACATTCCATTCCATGAGGAAGAATAAAATAAATAAAATAAATAAAATAAAACTGATACAAAAGCAAGACGTTGATGACACACATTTAGAAAACCTGCTACACATTGCTGTCAAACAGCACCAAACATGGACAGCTTTGTGAGTGCAGTCCAGGAACAACACTCACATTAAACAGTAAGTTCTATATTTATAATTTACTGTTGAAATTCCCCGACCCCCTCGTTTTTCTGTCTCACCACTCTTTCTTTCATTCCACTCTCTTTTCTGTCTTCCACTCTTAATCACTAACAAGATTTGTACATTACAATCGCTTGTGAATGCATTATAAGGTAACTTATATAATGGTTTTATGAGATGATGATATATGGCCCTCCACGTCTTCATAGTTTTCAGATCTGGACCTCAGGTGATAAAAGACTGTCCTCCCTTGCTCTAAAGGTTACGTCGACCACTCACCAAATTTGATGAACAAATACAGATGACGTCACAGAACTATATTAAGGATTACCAAGGCGATTCTGTTTCATTGTTCTTTCCCCCACCTCCCGAGTTATTATGTGACTATTCCCCCTTTTTACTTACAAAACTGAGCCCCCTAAATCTTTAGAATATTGATTGATGGAATATTAGACACACTAGGAAACATAACAGCTGGAAAAGCCAACAGAAGAGCTAAAGATGAATTGATGGAATATTAGAAACACTAGGAAACATAACAGCTGGAGAAGCCAACAGAAGAGCTAAAGATGAATTGATGGAATATTAGAAACACTAGGAAACATAACAGCAGGAGAGGTCAACAGAAGAGTAAAAGATGGATTGATGGAGTATTAGAAACACTAGGAAACATAACAGCTGGAGAAGCCAACAGAAGAACAAAAGATGGATTGATGGGATATTAGACACACTAGGAAACATAACAGCTGGAGAAGCCAACAGAAGAACAAAAGATGGATTGATGGGATATTAGACACACTAGGAAACATAACAGCTGGAGAAGCCAACAGAAGAGCTAAAGATGGACTGATGGAATATTAGAAAATCCAGGAAGCATAACAGCATGAGAAGCCAACAGAAGATTAAAAGATAGATTGATGAAATATTAGAAACACTAGGAAACATAACAGCATGAGAAGCCAACAGAAAAGCTAAAGATGGATTGATGGAATATTAGAAACACTAGGAAACATAACAGCTGGAGAAGCCAACAGAAGATTAAAAGATGGATGGATGAAATATTAGAAACACTAGGAAACATAACAGCATGAGAAGCCAACAGAAGAGCTAAAGATGGATTTATGGAATATTAGAAACACTAGGAAACATAACAGCTGGAGAAGCCAACAGAAGAACAAATGATGGATTGATGGAATATTAGAAACTCTAAGTGCTCTGTGCCCACCGTGAGCTGTGCGTCTCATCCGTTTTGATCATGTTTCGATGTTCCAATTGTTTCTCGATGAATGATGATATCGTATGACAGGGAACAGTTTGCTGTGTTCACTTTCTGCGCGGTTTCACCTATGTCTTTTGGCGTGTGCTGAGACTGCGACAATGGGGACTACAGTTACCTTTCTTTGTTTGGAAGATGGGTTAGTAATTTGGATGATTCCGCTGGCACGGGCGGTTGAACAATTATGGATTTAGATTCGTTTGCAGTGATACCGAGGCCTTCCATGAGCAATAACCAATAGAAACACTAGGAAACATAACAGCAGGAGAGGCCAACAGAAGAGCAAATGATGGATTGATGTGTCCATCGTGTAGTTCATGTGTGTTATCTTTATCTGTTGTCCTTTTACTCTGGTGTCCACTAAGCTTAGTATTTAAATTTTCCTCATAGTCATTTCTGATAAAAGTTCAACTTTTTTATTTTTAAAATTTATTAGATTTTTACAACGATAATATTCAATCATTACAACGATAATATTCAATCATTACAACGATAATATTCAATCATTACAATGATAATATTCAATCATTACAATGATAATATTCAATCATTACAACGATAATATTCAATCATTACAACGATAATATTCAATCATTACAACGATAATATTCATTTATTACAACGATAATATTCAATCATTACAATGATAATATTCAATCATTACAATGATAATATTCAATCATTACAATGATAATATTCAATCATTACAACGATAATATTCAATCATTACAATGATAATATTCAATCATTACAACGATAATATTCAATCATTACAATGATAATATTCAATCATTACAATGATAATATTCAATCATTACAACGATAATATTCAATCATTACAACGATAATATTCAATCATTACAATTATTTTTGGACATTTAGCTCAAGCAGGGACATATAGCCGCGTTTTAGGCTGTCAATAGTTGTTTTACGTGCGCAACGTTACCACGGAAAATAGGTATTATTGACCCTCCGTAATAAGATCAAAGAATCGTCATAGATGGGATCAAACAATTGATCTAAAGATCAATCAATTCAGACCAATAAGGCAAAACATTGGATGTCAAGGGGACACAACAATTGATCTCGATAGGATCGAACGTTCGATTTGTCTTACCTGGCCATCAGGTGCACCTGGACAAATAAAACGTTTCACTTCCGATAGGTGTTTCAACTAAATTGTCATTAATATAATTCTATTCTATTCTATTCTATTCTATTCTATTCTATTCTATTCTATTCTATTCTATTCTATTCTATTCTATTCTATTCTTTTATATTCTATTCTATTCTATTCTATTCTATTATATTCTATTATATTCTATTCTATTCTGTTATATTCTTTTCTATTCTATTCTGTTATTTTCAATTCAATTCTATTCTATTCCATTCTATTCTATTCAATTCAATTCTATTCTATTCCATTCCATTCCATTCTATTCTATTGTATTCTATTCTATTCTGTTCCATTCCATTCCTTTCCATTCCATTCCATTCCATTCTATTCTATTCTATTCTATTCTATTCCATTCCATTACATTATATTCCATTCCATTCTATTCTATTCTATTCTATTCCATTCCATTACATTATATTCCATTCCATTCTATTCTATTCTATTCTATTCCATTATTTTCTATTCTATTCTATTCTATTCCATTCCATTCTATTCAATTCTATTCTATTCCATTATTTTCCATTATTTTCTATTCTATTCTATTCTATTCTATTCCATTATTTTCCATTATTTTCTATTCTATTCTATTCCATTATTTTCCATTATTTTCTATTCTATTCTATTCTATTCCATTCTATTCTATTCTATTCTATTCCATTCCATTCTATTCTATTCTATTCTATTCTATTCTATTCTATTCCATTCCATTCTATTCTATTGTATTCTATTCCATTCCATTCTATTCTATTCTATTCCATTATTTTCCATTATTTTCTATTCTATTCTATTCTATTCTATTCTATTCTATTCTATTCTATTCTATTCTATTCTATTCTATTCTTTTATATCAATGAAACCAGTCTCATCGCAGTCATGATTTCCCCATATCCGCTTCACCACTTGTTAATTTCCCAAAATGCATCGGTAACTTCCGTTAATAAGGTGTCTCCGTACACGCCGTACTGGGCTGCCCATGCGACGATTCAAAATCTCCTTTGTCGACTATTACAACATGTGTGGCAGCTAACAATAGCTCTATTCTTGCCTCGCCGTGCAGGCAACAGTAACAACCCTGGCTTGTCATTCACGTAAGAACCATTCAAACGAAACATTTTATAACATCTCACAAATTGGAACCACTCCTCTTTAATACCCCACTCATGAATCAAAAGAATGTAGAAAATGTAAAACATATTAAAACATAAAAACTATCAAATAGAACTAAAATAATACAAAATGAATAAATCGATCAGTTGTGTACGGGCATTTTCCATTGGATAAAAATGTGCACCGTGTTTCATTTGTGGTCATGCAATTCTTATAAAAATATACACCAGCGGAGGTCTATAGAAACTGTCATTAAGCGTATTTCTTATTAATGAGCAGTAATTGATGTCTTATTTGCAACATATTTAATTAAAGTGTCGGAAATAATTACTCTTTTATTTATTTAGACCAAGCTTTATCAGGAAATGACGTGGAAAATATGGCGGGATGTAAGAACCAATGGAAGGCTGGGCTCCCTGGGGATGTCGTTGAGTTCAGAGTTCTGTGTTGGGATGTTGCGATGTTTGATGATGAATGATGGGAGATGGTGTCTGTTGTGTCCTATTGCTGTGGGATGCTGGGAAGGTCATGAAGATGTTGTCAAGGTTATGTTTGTAGGCAGGGATTAGAGTGAGAAGGGAGTCGGGGAAAGACAGTCAGAGAGGATGAGGAAACAGAGGAGGAGACAGATAGACAGGATGAGGAAACAGAGGAGGAGACAGATAGAGAGGATGAGGAAACAGAGGAGGAGACAGATAGACAGGATGAGGAAACAGAGGAGGAGACAGATAGAGAGGCTGAGGAAACATAGGAGGAGACAGATAGAGAGGCTGAGGAAACATAGGAGGAGACAGATAGAGAGGCTGAGGAAACAGAGGAGGAAACAGATAGACAGGATGAGGAAACAGAGGAGGAGACAGATAGAGAGGATGAGGAAACAGAGGAGGAGACAGATAGACAGGATGAGGAAACAGAGGAGGAGACAGATAGAGAGGATGAGGCAAGAGAGGAGGAGACAGATAGACAGGATGAGGAAACAGAGGAGGAAACAGATAGACAGGATGAGGCAAGAGAGGAGGATACAGATAGACAGGATGAGGCAAGAGAGGAGGAGACAGATAGACAGGATGAGGAAACAGAGGAGGAGACAGATAGAGAGGATGAGGCAAGAGAGGAGGAGACAGATAGAGAGGATGAGGCAAGAGAGGAGGAGACAGATAGAGAGGATGAGGCAAGAGAGGAGGAGACAGATAGACAGGATGAGGCAAGAGAGGAGGAGACAGATAGACAGGATGAGGCAAGAGAGGAGGATACAGATAGAGAGGAGATAAAGAGACAAATAGATAGACAGACAGACATTCAGACCGATAGAAAAAATAAAGAGACAAATAGATAGACAGACAGACATACAGACTGATAGAACAGATAAAGAGACAAATAGAAAGACAGACAGACATTCAGACCGATAGAAAAAAATTAAAGAGACAGATAGATCGACAGACAGACATACAGACTGATTGTGAAGATAAAGAGACAAAAAGATAGACAGACAGACATTTAGAGAGATAGAAAAGATAAACAGACAAATAGATAGACAGACAGACATTTAGAGAGATAGACAAGATAAACAGACAAAAAGATAGTCAGACAGACATTTAGAGAGATAGACAAAATAAACAGACAAATAGATAGACAGACAGACATTTAGAGAGATAGAAAAGATAAACAGACAAATAGATAGACAGACAGACATTTAGAGAGATAGAAAAGATAAACAGACAAATAGATAGACAGACAGACATTTAGAGAGATAGAAAAGATAAACAGACAAATAGATAGACAGACAGACATTTAGAGAGATAGAAAAGATAAACAGACAAATAGATAGACAGACAGACATTCAAAGAGATAGAAAAGATAAACAGACAAATAGATAGACATTCAAAGAGATAGAAAAGATAAACAGACAAAAATACAGACAGACATTCAAAGAGATATAAAAGATAAACAGACAAATATATAGATAGACAGACATACGGACCGATAGGAAAGATAAAGAGACAGATAGACAGAAAATCGGAAAGAGACGGACAGACAGAAAGGTGCAGAGAGAGAGAAACAAACCCATCTCGTTTACAACAGACAAGAAACAACCATATATTAAGGCCCGACGTCTTGCAACATCATCTGGAAACATCAGCAGTTTAACCGTAACTTTGCATGAAGTTGTCCGCCAGCTGTTCATGACGTCACAGAAATAGTGTACACGTCAGAACTGCGATTAGCGAAATGTGAAACAAAACAGCAACCACCAAACACAGACACGCACTGTATGGCAACAAAACAGCAACCACCAAACACAGACACGCACTGTACGGCAACAAAACAGCAACTACCAAACACAGACACCCATTGGACGGCAACAAAACAGCAACAACCAAACACAGACACCCACTGTATGGCAACAAAACAGCAACCACCAAACACAGACACCCACTGTATGGCAACAAAACAGCAACAACCAAACACAGACACCCACTGTATGGCAACAAAACAGCAACTACCAAACACAGACACCCATTGTACGGCAACAAAACAGCAACTATCAAACACAGACACCCATTGTACGGCAACAAAACAGCAACCACCAAACACAGACACCCATTGTACGGCAACAAAACAGCAACCACCAAACACAGACACCCATTGGACGGCAACAAAACAGCAACCACCAAACACAGACACCCACTGTACGGCAACAAAACAGCAACAACCAAACACAGACACCCATTGGACGGCAACAAAACAGCAACAACCAAACACAGACACCCATTGGACGGCAACAAAACAGCAACCACCAAACACAGACACCCACTGTACGGCAACAAAACAGCAACCACCAAATACAGACACCCATTGGACGGCAACAAAACAGCAACCACCAAACACAGACACCCACTGGACGGCAACAAAACAGCAACCACCAAACACAGACACCCATTGGACGGCAAAACAAGAAAGGTCAAAACCTGAACAGCTGCTCAATTAATAACTAGTCAAGGTACCCATTTTCATTTCATTTACGAATAAATTTTAAAGATACGAGAGTACAATTTCTCTCCCACCGCCTCCCCCCCCCCCCCAACCAATAAACCTTCCTCATAATTGAGTGCCGTCTCCGCATCGAAAGTTGGCTACCATAGAGCGCCATTCCACTCTGTCTCTTTATTTCATAATGAAGGCTGTCATAGGCTGCCTTGTCCATCTTTTGAAGTTACTCGTCCATGTTAGCCTTGGTCTGCCTCTGTCTCTGGCCTTGATAGTGCAGGCTGTCATAGGCTGCCTTGTCCATCTTTTCAAGTTACTCGTCCATGTTAGCCTTGGTTTGCCTCTTTTACCTTGTATTTTCCCTGCAAGATTACTTTTATATCTTTTAACATGGCCCAAATATCTCATTTGTCTTGTTTGAATTGTGTGTTTAGCAGTTCTCTTTTCATTGTTAGTTGTTTTAAGACTTCATCGTTTGTTTTCTCTTCTTTCCAACCAATTCTACCTATTGGGCTATTGAGGTGTTAGCGGGTCATCATCATTGCACTCCGAACATGTCCATAGGTGCTCAGATCCCCTCCTCTGCAAGTCCCACAGTGTCCAGCGACTGACGACTCCAGTTCTGTGTTCGTTGATAAGTCCTCTTACACGGCCACCAAGTTTCTCGTTTCTGGCTGTGACCATCTTAACTCCTATCTTAACTCCCATCTTAACTCCCATCTTAACTCCCATCTCTTTCATCCGAAGGAGTGACGTGGACCCATGGTTGTCGAAGCCCTGTTCGTCCGATCCAGTGGTTAATCGTCTTCAACATTAGCACAGCTAGCCATCCTGTCCGCTCTTTCATTTCCCCGTGCTCCCGCATGTCCTGGCACGTAATCCAACTCTTCCTAATCGTCTACAAATCCACATTTCAAAGGCTTCAATTTTCCGTTTTCTTGTCTAATGTCCATGTTTCTGCACTATACAGGAATATTGAGAAGATATAACATTTTGCTATTCTTAGTTTTAGTCCTGGGGTTCTTTATTTTGATGTTAGTATATTTTTCATTTCATTAAATTTACATTTTTTTTCCATTCCTAATCTCTTGTTTTCTTCAGTTTTTGTTTTTCTGAATTATTTATTTATGTTGCCACATGTTTATGTTGCCACATGTTTATGTTGCCATATTCAGTAAATAAATTAAATAAATAAAATGTCATGTGTGCCCCACATGTATTGTAACAAGCCTGTGTGTTTATCGTCAAGAAACATCACTCTACATTTCCAATTACCAGTCTAGAGTTATCTTTCCTGCTCATATTATCCTATCATTTTTATTATTTATATAGATCGTATGAACACAATCCACAAGACTAATTATTTATATCTCATATAACGCGATTTACATTCAAACAGAGAAAGAAAGAAGGAGAGAGAAAGAGAGAGAGAAGAGAATAAAAGGGAGAAAGTGAAATGAAGAAATATAGACGTCATTATCATCAAGTACCATGTCTTTGGCGTAGGTGATCTTGTCTCTCCATAACTTTCGATCTCGACAGCTATTTATCATTTCTGTTGTTGACCTTCTGCCAAGCCATTCTCTTAAGCTGTCTGTTATTTTTTCTCTTTTCTTCCCTCTATCTCTTCGTCCCTCAATTTTCCCAGTTGTTACAATATATACCAGTTGTTCTCTTCTCATTACATGGCCAAAAAATGATGATTGTTTCTTCCTAATATTGGAAATTAGCTCTCTTTTTGCTTTGGCCTCTCTCAGAACGTTTTCATTACTCTTCTTAGCTGTCCATGGTATTCTCAACATTCTTCTATAAAACCAAATTTCTACAAACTCCAGTGATTTTATTGTTTGTTGTCCTATTGTCCATGATTCACATCCACAAGTATTTATATCTTCTAAATCAAAATTGGTTATTAGCTGACAGAAATGTGATCCAGAGTTATTGTATTTCTAAATATGTGATTATTGCTTCAGCGGGATGTGAAGTGATGCTGTACCGATACTGGAGTAACTACTTGGCATGTTGATGCACTCGAGTTATAGTTGTAACAGATAACTTTGTTATAGTTGGAACAGATAACTTTGTTATAGTTGGAACAGATAACTTTGTTATTGCTGGTGAGTGCAACAAAACTATAGTCAGGGATGTTATAGTTTCTCCTTCGATAACTCTCTCCGTCACTCTCTCGCTCTGCCCTTTCTCTGTCTCTCTCTGCCCTTTCTCTGCCTCTCTGTGTGTCTCTCCTCTCTCTGTATGTCTCTCTCACTCTCTCTGTCTCTTTCTGTCTCTCTCACTCTGTCTCTCTCTGTGTCTTTCCCACTCTCTCCGAGTCTCTCTCTGTCTCTCTCCCGCTCTTATTTCTCTCTCACTTTCTCTCCCACCCTTCTGTGTCTCTCTGTATCTTTCTCTGTCTCTCTATGTCTAATATGTTTAATGTATAAATCACCAATTTTTTATCTTTATTGAAAACAATATTTAATGTAGAAATCTCCTGTTTTTATCTTTATTGAGAAACACATTTTATCCTGGATGCGCCTGAGATCGCGTTCCCTGATGCTTTTTCTGAACCAAGCTCGGAGTTTTTATCTTTATGGCTTGTGCCAATCGCTCACTTGGCTTGTGTTGTTGCATCTAATCAATATCTGTATCTCCCTTTATTGTTTGTTTGTTTGTTTGCTGTGCCCACTTGACTACCGTCAGGACGCTAGTACAACAAGTGCTTTCATTTGACAATCAGTTAAGTAGTTCGTTGGTTTTGTTTGTAGGTCACTAAGTCACTCAGTCACTTAATCAGTCAGTCAGTTACTTAGCTAATCAGTCAGTTATTCAGTTAGTTCATTAATCAGGCAATCATTGCATTTAGTTAATTATTCAAACATTTCATGAATACATTATTCTGTCAGTCAAGTAGACAGCTAATCAGTAAGTTATTCAAACAGTTAGTTCATTAATCAGTCAGTCATCGCATTTAGTCAATTATTCAATTATTTCATGAATACATTATTCTGTCAGTCAAGTAGTCAGCTAATCAGTAAGTTATTCATTTAGTTAGTTCATTAATCAGTCAGTTATCGCATTTAGTCAATTATTCAACTATTTCATGAATTAGTTATTCTCTCTGTCAGTCAGTTATTTAGCTAATCAGTCAGTTGTTCAGTTAGTTTGTTAATCAGTCAATAATGACATTTAGTTAATTATTCAAACATTTCCTCCACACTTTACTGTATCCGACTGACAGATAGTCATTAGTCAGTTCTTCAAGTAAGCATTTAATGAGTTCGCTAAATGCCAATTTTGATTCATCCCGATTGTGGTATAAACATACCTCGAGTGTTGTAAACATACCCCGAGTGTTGTAAACATACCTCGAGTGTTGTGAACATACCTCGAGTGTTGTAAACATACCTTGAGTGTTGTAAACATACCTCGAGTGTTGTAAACATACCTCGAGTGTTGTAAACATACCTCGAGTGTTGTAAACATACCCCGAGTGTTGTAAACATACCTCGAGTGTTGTAAACATACCTCGAGTGTTGTAAACATACCTTGAGTGTTGTAAACATACCTTGAGTGTTCTAAACATACCTCGAGTGTTGTAAACATACCCTGAGTGTTGTAAACATACCTCGAGTGTTGTAAACATACCTCGAGTGTTGTAAACATACCCGAGTGTTGTAAACATACCTCGAGTGTTGTAAACATACCTCGAGTGTTGTAAACATACCTCGAGTGTTGTAAACATATCCCGAGTGTTGTAAACATACCCCGAGTGTTGTAAACATACCTTGAGTGTTGTAAACATATCTCCTCCCCTGGTTCATTGATCTCTCGTCTCGGAAAGTTTCAGCTGCCAAGACACAGCAGTTTGTGGGTGATATTTTAGTACTCTTGATAAACTTTCTCAGCTCTGAGAGATTTGAGTATAATTCTACTCATCATCATCATCATCAAGTACTATGCTTGCTGGCGTAGGTGATCATGTCTCTCCACAACTCGATCTCGAAAGTTATTTATCATTTCTGTTGTTGACCTTCTGCCAAGCCATTCTCTTGAGTTGTCTGGAATTTTCTCTCTTTGCTTCCTTCTATCTCTTCGTCCCTCAATTTTCCCAGTTGTTACAATATATTCCAGTTGTTCTCTTCTCATTACATGGTCAAAAAATGATGATTGTTTCTTCCTAATATTGGAAATTAGCTCTCTAAGACGAGTAATGAATGTGTCCATGACATTCTCAACAATCTTCGGGAAAACAACGTTTCTACAGACTCCAGTGATTTTCTTTGTCTGCTACAACTACCTTGGACATACTATAACCAGTGATGGGAAATGTACAACTGAAATAAAAAAAAAAAAAAAATAGGAATGGCAAAAAGTAATTTAATGCCATGGAAAATATATTAACATCAAAACAATAACACCAGGGCTGAAACTAAGAATAGCAAAATGGTATATCTTCTCAACATTCCTGTATGGTGCAGAAACATGGACATTAGACAAGAAAAGAGAACATAAAATTGAAGCCTTTCCAAGGCTGGAACCATGGCTGGACGGTTGAGGCTGGCCACTGACGGAGCCGCAGCTCATGACTGGACTCAGGTCTGGAAATGCAAAACATAATCATCATGTGCCATATCGATTGATTTTAGCGATCATGTCCATCCACAAGTCTCTCTCTACAGTAAACCGTATCAATTCTGTTGACTGTTCTCCATGTCATGACATCAAGCTATCTTCTATATTCTCTCTTTGTTGTCCACGATATTTATTTTCATTTGTTTTGACAGTTGTAACCAAATATTCCAACTTTCCTCTTCTCACGATGTGCCCAAACATTTTGATTGTCTCTTTGTGATGTTTGTATGAGCTCCCTCGTTATGTTGGACTCTTTGAGAATGTCCTTGTTGGTCTTGTTAGCTGCCCGGGGAACAAAGTTGCGAAAGAGAACAAGACAATAACCGGTACAACTGAAGGTTACAGCTTACTGACTGCTACGTTGACCGTTCTGCTCTGACTGCTACGTTGACCGCTCTGCTCTGACTGCTCCGTTGACCGCTCTGCTCTGACTGCTGGTTGACCGTTCTGCTCTGACTGCTCCGTTGACCGTTCTGCTCTGACTGCTCCGTTGACCGTTATGCTCTGACTGCTACGTTGACCGTTCTGCTCTGACTGCTCCGTTGACCGCTCTGCTCTGACTGCTCCGTTGACCGTTCTGCTCTGACTGCTGGTTGACCGTTCTGCTCTGACTGCTTGTTGACCGTTCTGCTCTGACTGCTACGTTGACCGTTCTGCTCTGACTGCTACGTTGACCGTTCTGCTCTGACTGCTCCGTTGACCGTTCTGCTCTGACTGCTCCGTTGACCGTTCTGCTCTGACTGCTACGTTGACCGTTCTGCTCTGACTGCTACGTTGACCGTTCTGCTCCGTTGACCGCTCTGCTGACACTGCTCCGCTGACCGTTGAGTGCCTTCTATGTTTTATATTTCCCCCTAGTTGCAATCCCAAGCTTCTTCACCCATCCAATCAAATTCCACCACTCTAATTTCCGCTGTCTCCTAGTTACTACACAAATACATCACAACCGTTAGAACAATACGTCACCTCTTTTCCCCCTTCTAGAAATATCCAGACCGCACCATCTTGAAAACCTCATGTACTTATGTTATATTTCAATACTTTGCTCACTTTCTACAATCTCCTGCCTCACTATTACACAACTGAAGGTTACAGATTAACAATTCACAGACATGTGGGGCAGAACAAGACAATAATCAAAACAGCTCGAGATTAAACATGAACAAAACAAACTAAGAACACAGTTTGCAATAAAAAAACAAAACCTTTAAACACCAAAGTGGATCGCTATGTAGATCCCACAAATAGACAAGAATTGAGACATCAAAACAAGGACTCGATTGTAAACCCATCAAAGAAAATTGATCTTGATAACTTTGTCTTAGATATTGTGAAAGATTCCACTAAACTTTAAGAACCCGCGAGAACAGATTGTACACCTCATTATCCCCAAATATAATTCGATGAGGGTCACATTTATAGACACACGGGGAACTCGATGAATCTCGAACTAGAATAATAAGAGTTAACAATGGCGAGTTTTTTCCCCTCAGAATGTCCTCGTGTATTGATTTGAAGATAACATTGAATGATTAAACACGAAACATGTACATCAAAGAATAGACAAAACTGTGTCCTGTATGTTGTCGTCTAATAATGCTTTCTTCCTTGCCTCGTTTATCAAATGTCCATCATCTAAATCAGAGATGGCCAAATGGTGGCCCGCGGGCCAGACGCGGCCCGCCAGTCGTTTTTTCCCCGGCCCTTCAGCCACTCACATAAATTTCTATACTAAATAGATATAAATAAAACCAAAGTTGTAGTCGGACAAAAAAATAGAATATAAAGATAATTTTGAATTAATTATCTTTGTTACAAATAATAAAATATGTTGTCAAAGTGCAAGCATTATTTATATAGGGCTAAATCACATCAAGGGAGCCGCGATAGCTCACTGGTTAGTGAACTGGACTACAAAGGACAAGAGGTCGTGTTCGATCCTGATCGACGGCTTCCAGGTTCACCCAGCCTTAAATGGGTGCAGGATTTTTTTCTGTGAAAACATAGCTGCACAGGCGTAATACCGACCACATTACCCCAACTATCATGTGCTGAAGGTCTGTAAAATATATGGTCACTAACACCATATTCCCTGTACGCCTCTTGGCGTGACGGGTCACTAACACCATATTCCCTGTACGCCTCTTGGCGTGACGGGTCACTAACACCATATTCCCTGTACGCCTCTTGGCGTGACGGGTCACTAACACCATATTCCCTGTACGCCACTTGGCGTGACGGGTCACTAACACCATATTCCCTGTACGCCACTTGGCGTGACGGGTCACTAACACCATATTCCCTGTACGCCTCTTGGCGTGACGGGTCACTAACACCATATTCCCTGTACGCCACTTGGCGTGACGGGTCACTAACACCATATTCCCTGTACGCCACTAGCGTGACGGGTCACTAACACCATATTCCCTGTACGCCTCTTGGCGTGACGGGTCACTAACACCATATTCCCTGTACGCCACTTGGCGTGACGGGTCACTAACACCATATTACCTGTACGCCACTTGGCGTGACTGGTCACTAACACCATATTCCCTGTACGCCACTTGGCGTGACGGGTCACTAACACCATATTCCCTGTAGATACTTGGCGTGACGGGTCACTAACACCAGATTCCCTGTACGCCTCTTGGCGTGACGGGTCACTAACACCATATTCCCTGTACGCCTCTTGGCGTGACGGGTCACTAACACCATATTCCCTGTACGCCTCTTGGCGTGACGGGTCACTAACACCATATTCCCTGTACGCCTCTTGGCGTGACGGGTCACTAACACCATATTCCCTGTACGCCACTTGGCGTGACGGGTTAAGCGATCATGGATGGATACGCTCGCCCGATGACTAAAGTATTCTAGAGTATTCGTAGACTGTAGACTTCCTCTTCGTCATCCGCCCTTAAAAGGACGTTAAGTGGACGTGTTTGCGTTGTGTTGTAGTTTGCAGTGTAACACTGTGACATTTGCGCCTTTCGGCCCAACACATCCGACTTCAGCACGACTTTTTTGAGTACCGGGTTGTCTTCCCTCTTCGATCCTTGTTCGCTTGGCCAGACTAGACAGGTTAGTCTGTTACTGGAGGCACCACGGAGAGGTGGAGTAGGGTCTGGATGGTTCTGGTTCACCGATCCTGGCGCAAGCCATCAGCTATGAGTCGCTGGCAACTTCCAGCTCTGGTGCTGGGAGGCGCCTTCGCCTTCATGATGATGAAATCACGTCTTGTAATTGTTGACGTTACTCTTAGTTTAGACCTCTGGTCGTGGCCTTGGCTATGATCCGGCCCTCGGTCAACCTTCAGTTGGTCACCGCTGATCTCAATGTTTCTGATTCCATGTTTTTTAAAGCTGACAACTTCAAATAGTTCCATCTTCATGGGAGCTGGTGGACGGAGCAAACCTTGAATGAAAGCTTGATCGGTGACTGATCTCTAAGTTTGTGCTTACAATGATCTAGCAGTGACGTTTATTTGTTCATTCTACGGCTGTAGTAATGAAAGTAGGTGCAAAGATCTCTGTGTAAAGTATTAAAGTAGATGTAGAGGTATCTGTAAAGATCTATGTGTAAAGTATTAAAGTAGATGTAGAGGTATCTGTAAAGATCTCTGTGTAAAGTATTACAGTAGATGTAGAGGTATCTGTAAAGATCTATGTGTAAAGTATTAAAGTAGATGTAGAGGTATCTGTAAAGATCTCTGTGTAAAGTATTAAAGTAGATGTAGAGGTATCTGTAAAGATCTCTGTGTAAAGTATTAAAGTAGATGTAGAAGTATCTGTAAAGATCTCTGTGTAAAGTATTAAAGTAGATGTAGAGGTATCTGTAAAGATCTCTGTGTAAAGTATTAAAGTAGATGTAGAGGTATCTGTAAAGATCTCTGTGTAAAGTATTAAAGTAGATGTAGAGGTATCTGTAAAGATCTCTGTGTAAAGTATTAAAGTAGATGTAGAGGTATCTGTAAAGATCTCTGTGTAAAGTATTAAAGCAGATGTAGAGGTATCTGTAAAGATCTCTGTGTAAAGTATTAAAGTAGATGTAGAGGTATCTGTAAAGATCTCTGTGTAAAGTTTTAAAGTAGATGTAGAGGTATCTGTAAAGATCTCTGTGTAAAGTATTAAAGTAGATGTAGAAGTATCTGTAAAGATCTCTGTGTAAAGTTTTAAAGTAGATGTAGAGGTATCTGTAAAGATCTCTGTGTAAAGTATTAAAGTAGATGTAGAGGTATCTGTAAAGATCTCTGTGTAAAGTATTAAAATAGATGTAGAGGTATCTGTAAAGATCTCTGTGTAAAGTTGTGACTACCATGAGGTTAAGCATTTGTGAATACCATGAGGGTAACCAGCTGTCGCTACAATGAGGACAACCAGTTCTTGCTACCATGAGGACAACCAGTTGTGGCTACCATGAAGACAACCAGTTGTGGCTACTATGAGGACAACCAGTTGTTGCTACCATGAGGACAACCAGTTGTTGCTACCATGAGGACAACCAGTTGTTGCTACCATTCAGGACAACCAGTTGTGGCTACCATGAGGACAACCAGTTGTGACTATCATGAGGACAACCAGTTGTGTCTACCATGAGGACAACCAGCTGTGGCTACCATGAGGACAACCAGTTGTTGCTACCATGAGGACAACCAGCTGTGACTATCATGAGGACAACCAGTTGTGTCTACCATGAGGACAACCAGCTTTGGCTACCATGAGGACAACCAGTTGTGTCTACCATGAGGACAACCAGCTTTGGCTACCATGAGGACAACCAGCTGTGGCTACCATCAGGGCAACCAGTTGTAGCTACCATGATGACAACCAGCTGTAGCTGCCATGAGGACAACCAGCTGTAGCTGCCATGAGGACAACCAGCTGTAGCTGCCATGAGGACAACCAGCTGTGGCGCCCATGAAGACAAGTAGTTGTTGCTACCATGAGGACAACTAGTTGTTGCTATCATGAGGACAATTAGCTGTCGCTACCATGAGGACAACCACTTGTAGCTACCATGAGGACAACCAGCTGTGGCTACCATGAGGACAACCAGCTGCAGCTACCAGGAGGACAACTAAATGTTGCTACCATGAGAAAAACCAGCTGTGGTTACCATGAGCACAACCAGCTGTGGCTACCATCGAGGCAACCAGTTGTGGCTACCATGAGGACAACCAGCTGTAGCTACCATTATGACAACCAGCTGTAGCCACCATGAGGGCAACCAGCTGTGGCTATCATCAGGGCAACCATTTGTGGCTACCATGAGGAAAACCAGCTGTGGCGACCATGAGCACAACCAGCTGCGGCTACCAACAGGGCAACCAGTTGTGGCTACTATGAGGACAACCAGCTGTGGTTACCATGAGCACAACCAGCTGTGAGGAGCCGCGATAGCTCAGTGGTTAGTGAACTGGACTATTACGGACAAGGGGTAGAGTTCGATCCCAACCGACGGCTCCGGGTTCACCCAGCCTTAAATGGGTACCGGATTTTTTCTGGGAAAGTAAAAGCAGCACGGGCGTAATACCGACCACATTACCCCAAAAATCATGTGCTGAAGGTCTGTAAAATATAGGGTCACTAACACCATATTTCCCTATACGCCACTTGGCGTGACGGGGGGTACTTTACTTACTTTTTTACAACCAGCAGTGGCTACCATTAGGACAACCAGCTGTAGCTACCATGAGGGCAACCATTTGTGGCTACCATGAGAGGACAACCAGCTGTGGCTACCATGAGGCCAACTAGTTCTGGCTACCAAGAGAGGACAACCAGCTATGACTACCATGAGGGCAACCAGCTGTAGCTACCATGAGGACAACCAGCGGTAGCTACCATGAGGACAACTAACTGTGGCTACCATGAGGACAACCAGCTTTTGGCTTCCATCAGGACAACCAGTTGTAGCTACCATGAGGGCAACCAGCTGTGGCTAACCATCAGGGCAACCAGCAGTGGCTACCATGAGGGCAACAATTTGTGGCTACCATGAGAGGACAGCCAGCTGTGGCTACCATGAGACCAACTAGTTCTGGCTACCATGATAGGGCAACCAGCTATGGCTGTCATGAGGGCAACCAGCTGCGGCTACTATCAGGACAACCAGCTGTGGCTACCATCAGGGCAACAGCTGTGGCTACCATAAAGGCAACCATCTATGGCTACCAAAAGGGCAAACAGCTGTGGTTACCATCAGGACAACCAGCTGTGACTACAATCAGGGCACCATCTATGACTACCATAACGGCACCATCTGTGGCTACCATCAGGACAGCCAACTGTGGCTACCATCTTGGCAACCAGTTGTGGCTACCATGAGGATAACCAGCTGTGGCTACCATCAGGACAACCAGCTGTGCTAGATAAATCTGATGAAATGTCTTGATGGTCTACACCAGCCAGCGTTACAAAGATGAGCACAGTAGGAAAGGGGAGATAATTGAATTAAATGGGCCATCATTGCTGACGTCACTAATGCCGTCATAATTGGACTAAAATAATCGACAATCATTTGAAGTGAGCAACGTTTGCTCAGTACAGTGTTATGTTCTGTTTATTTATCTTCCTTCATCTCTATAACCAGAGGAATATCCCTATTGAGTCAAGTTGGTAAAATGTTTGCTAAAATATTAGAGAGGAGAGTAAGATACATAATAGAGCCTCAATAACGTAATAATCAATTCGGATTCAGAAAAGGCAAAAGCTGTACTGATGCTATATTTACATTGAGACAACTATGTGAAAAAACAATAGAATATGACAGAAACCTAAATATAGTGTTTATAGATCAGGAAAAAGCGTTTGATCGTGTGGACAGGAACAAGCTTTGGCAAACTTTAGAAAGATACGGGGTAGCAGGACAACTACTAGATAACATAATGGCATTATATAAAAACAGTCAAAGTGCCGTCAGAACATCGGAAGGTCTGTCAGAATGGTTTCAGGTTACAACAGGAGTAAGACAAGGATGCGTCCTCCCACCACTCCTCTTCATCATATATATGGACAAAATAAATCAGGAAACAACCACCAATAAGGACAAATCAAATAATAACATAGAGGTAGAAAACTCCAACATCAATGAGCTACTCTTCGCAGATGACCAATGCCTAATATATGAGGATGAAAACCTGCTACAACAGCATTTAACATCTCTAGATAAAAGCTGCACAAACTACAGTATGAAAATTAACACAACAAAAACAGAGGCTATAAGAATAAGCAAATTAAGACACCCATTAAACATTAAGATCAAAGATAAAGAAATAAAACAAGTAGAGGAATTCAAGTATTTAGGCACAATGTTCACAGAAGATGGAAAACTAGACAGAGAAATTGACATGAGAATACAAAAAGCAAATGCTGTCACATACCAGCTTTCACCATTGCTAAGACATACAAACATTTCTATGGCAGCTAAAAAACAAATGATAAATAGCATTTTCATACCAACTTTGTGCTATGAAAGTCAAACATGGACCCTTTCTAAATCACATTTAAGGAAGACCAATAC
Source organism: Megaustenia siamemsis (assembly GCA_032433765.1). NCBI lineage: Eukaryota > Metazoa > Mollusca > Gastropoda > Stylommatophora > Ariophantidae > Megaustenia > Megaustenia siamemsis. The sequence goes on along the minus strand of JAVIAB010000145.1, from coordinate 4,516,532 downwards.
ATGTGAGATGCGATGCTTGAGAAAAGTAACAAACAACACAAGAAGAGATAGAATACCAAATGAAACCATAAGAAAAATGGTAGGAACAAACTCTGTCAAGAATATATAGAACAACAACAACTTAAATGGTTTGGCCACCAGGTCAGAATGAATCCTCACCAATCACCATCAAGGGCGTTCTTCTCGAGAATGCATGGAAAAAAGACCAAGAGGAAGACCCAGAAAAAGATGGATAGATGCAGTAACAGAGACATGTAACAACAAAGGAAAATAACTAATTCAGACAATTCGAGCAGCTCAAGAACGACAAATGATATAAACCACGACACCTTTTAGGTATCAGTGAGAAAGAGAAAAGAAGAAGATAGATAGATGCAGTGATAGAGACATGTAACAACAAAGGAAAATCACTAATTCAGACAGTTCGAGCAGCTCAAGAACGACAAATGATATAAATCACGACACCTTTTAGGTATCAGTGAGAAAGAGAAAAGAAGAAGATGGATAGATGCAGTGACAGAGACATGTAACAACAAAGGAAAATCACTAATTCAGACAATTCGAGCAGCTCAAGAACGACAAATGATATAAACCACGACACCTTTTAGGTATCAGTGAGAAAGAGAAAAGAAGAAGATGGATAGATGCAGTGACAGAGACATGTAACAACAAAGGAAAATCACTAATTCAGACAGTTCGAGCAGCTCAAGAACGACAACTGATATAAACCACGACACCTTTTAGGTATCAGTGAGAAAGAGAAAAGAAGAAGGAGAAGATCTCTATAAAAGTTAAGGCTCAATATATTAGTCACAATTTATAGTCTTCCATCTCTATAAATAGTAGAAGTCAACTTTTAATCTGTCTATTTATCTACCCTTATTTCTATAAATCTGAGGTCTGAATGGTCTTACCGAGGAAACAATCACCATCATGCAACATACAAATAAACAGGACAAATCTGAAACAAGTGGAGAGCGTCAAATACTTGGGCACAATAACATCAGATGGGAGATGTACCACAGAAATAAAAAGCAGAATAGCTCAGGCCAAAATAGCATTTCAGAAAATGAAAAACGTCTTGTGCAACAAGTCTATGTCAATAAAAGTGAACCAGAGAGTTCATCTATAGAGTCAATATAGAGTTAATATAGAGTTAATGTGCTATATAGAGTCAATTCTGACCTATTGAAATGAATCATGGACTGTAGACAAACAAATGAAAAGACGATTAGAGACCACAGAGATGGGATTTCCAAAAAAAAGTTGAGAGTTCCCTGGACAGCTAAAAAGACCAACAAGGAGATTCTCAAAGAGGCCAACACAAAGTGGTAGCGCCTAAAAAACATAATAAATAAATAATGAACATTTTTCGGGCACATGATGAGAAGATGTCAGTTGGAATACTTGGTTACAACTGGCAAAATACAGGGAAAGAGAGATCGCGGACGACAAAGAGAGAAGATACTGGATAGTTTGTGTCGCGGCATGGAAAACAGTCAACAACCAGACTGAATAAACACAGTGGATAGAAGTTTGTGGCGATGGTCGTGGACATGATCGTCTACGCCGGTATGGCACATGATAATGATGATGATTTCTCCAAATATTTTCTCCTCAATCCGAAACTAGATCCATTTATCTCCCGTTATCTCTATAAACGGATTTTCTTATCCAATAATTTCTTCTCTCAATCCATCACCTGTGTGTCCCGAACCAGCCGGTGACCTCAAGCTCAAAAGGTGAAAATAATTGCTTGTTTACTTGTTGATGAGATGAACGTTAAGTCAAAATATGTCAAACATGCTGGCAATCTCTCTCAATCTGGCGATTATTGATGTTTTCGTCTCTAGATCCTTGGAGCAACAGCAGCGGAGGCTACGGGCTCAGCGCTGTGATTAGGGCTTCGGGGCACCGATCGTTTTACAAGCTGGCAACTTCCTTCACATACGACTATCAATTAATGTTGGCCAGGACAAAACAGGAAACATGTCTGTACTAGTTCATTGGGTGCCGTCTCAACATACAAGTTTGGCTACCATGGAGCGTCATTCATTCATGGGTGTCGTCTCAACATACAAGGTTGACGATGAATGACGCTCCATGGTAGCCAAACTTCGATGTGGAGACGGCACCCAATGAATGAATGACGCTCCATGGTAGTCAACCTTCTATGTGGAGACGGCACCCAATGAATGAATGACGCTCCATGGTAGTCAACCTTCTATGTGGAGACGTCACCCAATGAATGAATGACGCTCCATGGTAGTCAACCTTCTATGTGGAGACGGCACCCAATGAATGAATGACGCTCCATGGTAGTCAACCTTCTATGTGGAGACGTCACCCAATGAATGAATGACGCTCCATGGTAGTCAACCTTCTATGTGGAGACGTCACCCAATGAATGAATGACGCTCTATGGTATTCAACCTTCTATGTGGAGACGTTATCAAATGAATGAATGATGTCCCATAGTAGCCAACCTTCGATGTGGAAAGGGCACCCAATGAATGAACGATGTCCCATGGTAGCCAACCTTCTATGTAGAGACGTCACCCAATGAATGAATAATGTCCCATGGTAGCCAACCTTCTATGTAGAGACGTCACCCAATGAATGAATGATGTCCCATGGTAGCCAACCTTCTATGTAGAGACGGCACCCAATGAATGAATGGCGCTCCATGGTAGCCAACCTTCGATGTAGAGACGTCACCCAATGAATGAATGATGTCCCATGGTAGCCAACCTTCTATGTAGAGACGGCACCCAATGAATGAATGGCGCTCCATGGTAGCCAACCTTCGATGTGGAGACGGCACCCAATGAATGAATGACGCTCCATGGTAGCCAACCTTTGATGTAGAGACGGCACCCAATGAATGAATGACGCTCCATGGTAGCCAATCTTCGATATAGAGACGGCACCCAATGAATGAATGACGCTCAATGGTAGCCAACCTTCTATGTAGAGACGGCACCCAATGAATGAACTAGATATAAATTCTATTTTTCCCTTTATGTTTATGGATCATGTACAATCTACTGATCATTTGTCATTAGAGTGTGACAACATTACTGTATTTTCTGTAACCACAAAGCCTATGAAAGGTTATTCAAAGCTATCGTTATCAATTAGAAAGCTATGAGTCAAGTGAAGGCAATTCTCGACATAGATAACTTCGCCCAACTAGTTTACTTTTATCATTCAAACGAATTGATCTTTATTTGAGAAATATTACCAGAAGATTACATTATGGATCACAGAGCTTCTGTGCAAACTTTCCTCCCAATCTACAAATAACGAATTATTTTCTTGGCCTCCCGACTCGCCTCATTACTGCTATTCTAAGTACGCGCTCTCCGTGTGTTTGATTGGTAAACAGCGGACACGTGATTGTCGATGCCAATGGCGGTCCATTTCCATGGAACCGCAGTCAGAAAGTTAACCGCCTAGATCAAGTCTTTCATTACAAGTGGTCGTTGTCGGTCTATTTGTTGCGCCGATTTTGTCCTCACGTCTATTTGCCAACAATATCTGTGGTCGTGTTTGCTGAGAAAGTCAAGAACAAATTATGAGCCCGATTTATTTCCGAGTTATTAGTGTTGTGGATTATACGGTCATGTTTTGTTCATACAAGATGGAATGAGTAAAAAAACTATCGTTACGGCTAGGACCAAGTGGTGGGATGTAACGTAGTAAAGTAAACAGCCCCCGTCACGCCAAGTGGTGTATAGGGAATATGGTGTTAGTGACCCGTCACGCCAAGTGGTGTATAGGGAATATGGTGTTAATGACCATCAATTTTACAGACCTTCGGCACATGATTTTTGGGGTAATGTTGTCGGTATTACGCCCGTGCCGCTTTACTTTCCCAGAAAAAAAATCCGGTACCCATTTAAGGCTGGGTGAACCCGGAAGCCGTCGGTTGGGATCGAACCCTACCCCTTGTCCTTTGTAGTCCAGTTCACTAACCACTGAGCTATAGCGTATACTACTACAAGGTAAGGGGTCAGCTTTACAGAACAGCAACAAAACAAAATCATGACGTTTCGGCCAGCATGATTCCTTCTTTAGAAACACGGACACAGAACAGACAACGGAATGAATAATAGCTAAACGTCATGTTCTAGAGTAACTAGGACTAGAGTGGAACTAGGACTAGAGTGGAACTAGGACTAGTGTAACTAGAATAGAGCTTGAAATGGAAAGAGAAGACAGAGAGGGGAAAGTTCTATATCAAAGGTAAATCAGTAATTTAAAATAGTTAAAAAAGGTAAAGTACAAAGCCCTGTCACGCCAAGTGGCGTATAGGGAATATGGCGTTAGTGACACGTCACGCCAAGTGGCGTATAGGGAATATGGCGTTAGTGACACGTCACGCCAAGTGGTGTATAGGGAATATGGCGTTAGTGACACGTCACGCCAAGTGGCGTATAGGGAATATGGCGTTAGTGACACGTCACGCCAAGTGGCGTATAGGGAATATGGCGTTAGTGACCATAATTTTTGTACAGACCTTCAGCAGATGATTTTTGGAGTAATGTGGTCAGTATTACGCCCGTGCCGCTTTACTTTCTCAGAAAAATCCGGTACCCATTTGAGGCTGGGTGAACCGGGGAACCGTCGATCAGGATCAAACCCGACCTCTTGTCCTTTGTGGTGCAACCAGCGAGCTATCGCGACTCGCTGATTAAAATATAGGAATGGAATAAAATAGAAAGACACTTAGCTGGCAATCTAAGCTTGCTTGCTTGCGTTCGCATAAAGGAGTACACCTCTTCGTCATCCGCCCTTAAAATGACGTTAAGTGGACGTGTCTGAGTTGTGTTGTGGTATGCAGAATAATTGTCATATTTGCGCCTTTCGGGCCGAAACATCCGACTTCATCACGGAAATCTGAGGCTATGATCTGAATTATGTGCATGTTTCTTATCTTTACATGTTCCCACTACTGGGGCCTGCCAGGGAAGTCTTAAAGGAGCTGAGAATAAGGTCGCATGTCCAGTGCTGTCTCTGCGAGGTGTTCATGCTTCAGTTTCTATTTCAAGCCCGACAGAAAGCATTTTGACCCTCCCCGGATTGGAACCCGCAGTGGCCAGGTTTGGAGCCCCACGCGCTGTCGATTACGACCTTTCATTCTCCCTGGAGTGAGCGAAAGTACGAAAAAGAAGAGAGTGTAAGCACACGTTTGTAGGAGGCTGTCATCACACAAACCCTGGGTCATTCTTTCTCCCTGGAGAACCAGACTTCGAATCCATGGAGAAACAGACTTCGAATCCATGGAGAAACAGACTTCGAATCCATGGAGAACCAGACTTCGAATCCCTGGAGAACCAGACTTCGAATCAATGGAGAAACAGACTTCGAATCCCTGGAGAACCAGACTTCGAATCCCTGGAGAACCAGACTTCGAATCCCTGGAGAACCAGACTTCGAATCCCTGGAGAACCAGACTTCGAATCCCTGGAGAACCAGACTTCGAATCCCTGGAGAACCAGACTTCGAATCAATGGAGAAACAGACTTCGAATCCCTGGAGAACCAGACTTCGAATCCCTGGAGAACCAGACTTCGAATCCCTGGAGAACCAGACTTCGAATCCATGGAGAAACAGACTTCGAATCCATGGGGAACCAGACTTCGAATCCATGGGGAACCAGACTTCGAATCCATGGGGAACCAGACTTCGAATCCCTGAAGAACCAGACTTCGAATCCATGGGGAACCAGACTTCGAATCCCTGAAGAACCAGACTTCGAATCCATGGGGAACCAGACTTCGAATCCCTGAAGAACCAGACTTCGAATCCCTGAAGAACCAGACTTCGAATCCCTGGAGAACCAGACTTCGAATCCCTGGAGAACCAAACTTCGAATCCCTGGAGAACCAGACTTCGAATCCCTGGAGAAACAGACTTCGAATCTCTGGAGAACCAGACTTCGAATCCATGGAGAAACAGACTTCGAATCCCTGGAGAACCAGACTTCGAATCCATGGAGAACCAGACTTCGAATCCATGGAGAACCAGACTTCGAATCCATGGAGAAACAGACTTCGAATCCCTGGAGAACCAGACTTCGAATCCATGGAGAAACAGACTTCGAATCCCTGGAGAACCAGACTTCGAATCCCTGAAGAACCAGACTTCGAATCCCTGGAGAAACAGACTTCGAATCCATGGAGAACCAGACTTCGAATCCATGGAGAAACAGACTTCGAATCCATGGAGAAACAGACTTCGAATCCATGGAGAAACAGACTTCGAATCCCTGGAGAACCAGACTTCGAATCCCTGGAGAACCAGACTTCGAATCCATGGAGAACCAGACTTCGAATCCCTGGAGAACCAGACTTCGAATCCCTGGAGAACCAGACTTCGAATCCCTGAAGAACCAGACTTCGAATCCCTGGAGAACCAAATTTCGAATCCCTGGAGAACCAGACTTCGAATCCCTGGAGAACCAGACTTCGAATCCCTGGAGAACCAGACTTCGAATCCCTGGAGAACCAGACTTCGAATCCCTGAAGAACCAGACTTCGAATCCCTGAAGAACCAGACTTCGAATCCCTGGAGAACCAGACTTCGAATCCCTGGAGAACCAGACTTCGAATCCCTGGAGAACCAGACTTCGAATCCCCACATGGTGAACAGCTTTCGTCTGTAGAGGGTGAAATAGGAACTCAGGCCTGAACACCTTGCAGCGACAGCCAAGCACAAACGGTCTCTATTCTCCGGTCTTATATGTTATCAATGCAGACCCCAGTAACGGAATGAAGTCGTTAATATAGTTTTATATGAAAGACCTATGGGTCTGTCCTAAGTACAGTGAGGTCGGTTATTGAAATAATTAGTCATGGCTTCTTTACAAACCACCCCAAAAGGTTGAAAACTGACCTCATTGGCGTAGGTGCTCAGGACGTGACGATCCGTTTACTTTTCACGTTGATCCAATTTCAATGTTGAGGAAATGTCTTAATTTTAGATGTTGAGGAAATGTCTTAATTTTAGATGTTGAGGAAAAATCCCAATTTTAGAATGTGGAAGAAAGGTCCCAAATTTTGAATATTGAAGAAAGGTCCCAAAATTTGAATATTGAAGAAAGTTCCCAATTTTAGAATGTTGAAAAAAAAGTCTCAATTTTAGAATGTTGAAAAAGGACTCTATTTTAGAATGTTGAAAAAAGGACTCAATTTTAGAATGTTGAAAAAAAGACCCAATTTTAGAATGCTGAAGAAAGGTCCCAAATTTAGAATGTTGAAGAAAGGACCCAATTATTAGATTTCGAGGAAAAGTACCAATTTTAGATGTTGACTATTAAAAATTCGACAGATTGTTCGAGGAAAGTGGTAAAATACCGACGGCGCTATGAAAGAGCGTAACGTTCAGAGGTGAAACAAGTTCACGACTTTCACATCACAAGAACGGACCAAAGTCCGGAACAACAACAACAACAACAACAACAACAACAGCAACAACACACTCATACATTATATTTGCAAATTAAGGATAAAAATACTTCGTTCTTTCTGTCAGCGTTGTCTCCAAAATTGAAATTTCGTGAGCGGCAGTAACCATAAACTAAGGATAACAAAATGTTATATCTTCTCAACATTCCTGTATGGTGCAAAAACATGGACATTAGACAAGAAAACAGAAAATATATGTAAAGAAATATCAAAATTATAGGGAAAAGACAATCTACATTTATTAGACTTGTGGTATGAAAAGAAGGTTCTCTTTCTCTTCACATCTTCCTCAACTTCTCTTTAAATCTTCCACCACTTCTCTTTAAATCTTCCTCCACTTCTCTTTAAATCTTCCTCCACTTCTCTTCACATCTTATTCCTCTTCTCTTCACATCTTATTCCATTTCTCTTCACATCTTCCTCCACTTCTCTTCACATCTTCCTCAACTTCTCTTTAAATCTTCCACCACTTCTCTTTAAATCTTCCTCCACTTCTCTTCACATCTTATTCCTCTTCTCTTCACATCTTATTCCATTTCTCTTCACATCTTCCTCCACTTCTCTTCACATCTTCCTCCACTTCTCTTCACATCTTTCTCCACTTTCCTCCACATATTCTTACACTTCTCTTCACATCTTCCTCCACTTCTCTTCACATCTTTCTCCACTTTCCTCCACATATATTCTTCCACTTCTCTTCAATCTTCTTTCACTTCTCTTCACTTCTCTTCACATTCTCCCCTTTTCTCTTCACATCTTCCTCCACTTCTCATCACATCTTCCTCCACTTCTCTTCAATCTTCTTTCACTTCTCTTCACTTCTCTTCACATTCTCCCCCTTTTCTCTTCACATCTTCCTCCACTTCTCATCACATCTTCCTCCACTTCTCTTCACATCTAGACACAATCATATTCTACTCATTCCACTCCATCGCTCCCTCTTTCAATCATTACTCATTCCATCCCCCACCTCAAACGTTTCCACAATCCATCCTCCCCCTCCCCCAAGCATCATCTCCCCCCCACCCCCCGTTATTCGCCACCATGACCAATCACTCCCGCCTCTCCCAATCCCCAATCACAACAAAAACAATCCAATAGCTCGGGGCTGGCTTTCTCGGATTAAACCATCCAATCGACCCATAAGTGGGCTCGATCAGTCAGCACAGACTGGCGCTACAACGACTTTTACGACTGTCACCATTATTGAGTGTACAAACCGTGAACCATGTTATAAATTGCTGTAACTACTGCAAAAATGAAGGCTGTCACAAATTGCTGCTTCAGCAACGACAGCAATTGCTGAATTGTCTTCAATGAATGAAACTAGACTTGACATTTCATCTGTTTGTTTTGTTGATAAGTTGGTGGTTGGTGTAGTGGTTAGAGCTGTGGCTAGGGGGTTGAAGATGTTTAGTGGTAGTGGGGTGTTTCTTTGTCTGAGGAAGCCGGTGACTGCTGAAAGCATCATCATCATCACAGTCATCGTCATCATCATCATCACCATCATTATCACCATTTCCATTTCCATTAACACCATCATCAACATACCCACCACCACGCCACCACCAACACAATCACCACCACCATCATCATAACCACCACCACGCCACCACCAACACAATCACCACCATCATCAACATACCCACCACCACGCCACCACCAACACAATCACCACCACCATCAACATAGCCACCACCAACACAATCACCACCACCATCAACATAGCCACCACCAACACAATCACCACCATCATCATCATAGCCACCACCACGCCACCACCAACACAATCACCACCACCATCAACATAGCCACCACCAACACAATCACCACCACCATCAACATAGCCACCACCACGCCACCATCAACACAATCACCACCACCACGCCACCACGAACACAATCACCACCACCATCAACATAGCCACCACCACGCCACCATCAACACAATCACCACCACCACGCCACCACCAACACAATAACCACCATGATCATCATAGCCACCACCAACACAATCACCACCATCATCTTGGCCCGCAGCACCAACAGGAAGTCTCTATGTTGCGGTGAATGTGGCATTCTAAACAGTAGACCACTTGTACCTAATTGTGACATTCGCTAATGGTAACAAGGGTAGAATGTTTAGGGCTTACAAGATGGATGTGACCTTTGACTTATCACTCAGTCACACCAGTGACCCAAAAGACAGTCCCAAAGTGTCATCGAGCTTGTTAGAACAGCGGCCTGAAGTAATGATGTCCATCCAACTGATGAACTCAACATTTGTTTTTTATTTTCCGAATGTCAAATGTGACCAGACACATATTTCGAGATGTCGAATAGGGATTAAGGTGAACGACTTATAGCTCACAGAGATACCACGATCAGTGAAACATAGTTGACCAAGACCCTTCTTGACTTCCTCCATGTCGACCTGGTAGTAAAGTGCCCCCGTCACGCCAAGTGTCGCATTACCTGTGTTCCTAGTCCTACATAAGGGCGTTACGTGAAGGTAAGTTACGTGAAAGTAAGTTACGTGAAGGTAAGTTACGTGAAGGTAAGTTACGTGAAGGTAAGTTACGTGAAGGTAAGTTACGTGAAGGTAAGTTACGTGAAGGTAAGTTACGTGATGGTAAGTTACGTGATGGTAAGTTACGTGAAGGTAAGTTACGTGAAGGTAAGTTACGTGAAGGTAAGTTACGTGAAGGTAAGTTACGTGAAGGTAAGTTACGTGAAGGTAAGTTACGTGAAGGTAAATTACGTGAAGGTAAGTTACGTGAAGGTAAGTTACGTGAAGGTAAGTTACGTTAGGTATGTTATTTATGATTTACAATCACTTTCCGGCCCAGCATATCCGATAACGTTTTGTTTATGGAGTTCTCTTTTGATTTCACTCGCTTGGTCTGATTAATTAGTCTCAGTCCAGGTCTACATAGCCACGACAGCTCAGTGGTTAGTGAACTGGACTACAAAGGACAAGAGGTAGGTTCGATCCCAACAGACGGCTTCCGGGTTCACCCAGCCTTAAATGGGTACCGGATTTTTTTCTGGGAAAGTAAAGCAGCACGGGCGTAATACCGACCACATTACCCCAAAAATCATGTGCTGAAGGTCTGTAAAATATAGGGTCACTAACACCATATTCCCTATACGCCACTTGGCGTGACGGGGGGAACTTGACTTTTACAGCAACAATCGAGGTAGTGCTGATATCAAATTCAGAAAACAAAAGGCTCAGAAGGTAGAAGGCGAGGCGCCACGAAGATATCTTGTTCGTTCTACGGTCGAATCTGTCTGTCCATTATTGATAGATTCAGCCACGAGAGAAGCTGTTCAGTAAAACAACATCCAGAATAAGACACTAATATTTTAACAAAACTACGGACTTATCTTGATGGCTTCCTACCAACCGTCTGTCAAGGTCACACCCAAGATCATATAACCTATAACTATAGCATACGGCCATTTATTTCATATTTCTGACATGAAGACTTCTTCTTCCTCTTCTGTTCTCTTTCTCACTGATACCTAAAAGGTGTCGTGGTTTATATCATTTGTCGTTCTTGAGCTGCTCGAATTGTCTGAATTAGTGATTTTCCTTTGTTGTTACATGTCTCTATCACTGCATCTATCCATCTTCTCCTTTTCTCTTTCTCACTGATACCTAAAAGGTGTCGTGGTTTATATCATTTGTCGTTCTTGAGCTGCTCGAATTGTCTGAATTAGTGATTTTCCTTTGTTGTTACATGTCTCTATCACTGCATCTATCCATCTTCTCCTTTTCTCTTTCTCACTGATACCTAAAAGGTGTCGTGGTTTATATCATTTGTCGTTCTTGAGCTGCTCGAATTGTCTGAATTAGTGATTTTCCTTTGTTGTTACATGTCTCTATCACTGCATCTATCCATCTTCTCCTTTTCTCTTTCTCACTGATACCTAAAAGGTGTCGTGGTTTATATCATTTGTCGTTCTTGAGCTGCTCGAACTGTCTGAATTAGTGATTTTCCTTTGTTGTTACATGTCTCTATCACTGCATCTATCCATCTTCTTCTGGGTCTTCCTCTTGGTCTTTTTCCATGCATTCTCGAGAAGAACGCCCTTGATGGTGATTGATAAGGATTCATTCTGACCAGGTCGCCAAACCATTTAAGTTGTTGTTGTTCTATATATTCTTAGCAGGGATATGAAGACAAGTTACGAAAATATCCTTAACAAGCAGCTGTGCAAACGGTGATGTCTCACAACAGAAATGGCTTCATCCACAAATGACAAAATGGCTGTAAAAACAGATGTTCCACGCTTGAAGGAAAAAAAAAGCACAATTATAAGAATGGAACAATAGCAAGACTAGAAGCACGGAACAGCTCCATTTTGCTAACAGCGACAGAAATCAGGGGAAAGGCAACAATAAAAAATGTTCAATCATGAAAGTGGACAACTAAATCTGATCCAATTAACAGAGAGAAGGAATAGATACACACGGGAGAGAAATCTGCAAACAACATTTACACAGAATTATCGAACACACAACTAGAGAAACTAAATTCATCATCATCATCAAGTACCATGACTGCTGTCGTAGGTGATCATGTCTCTCCACAACTTTCGATCTCGACAGCTATTTATCATTTCTGTTGATCTTTTGACAAGACATTCTCTTAAGCTGTCTGTTATCTTTTCTCTTTGCTTCCCTCTATCTCTTCGTCCCTCAATTGTCCCAGTTGTTACAATATATTCCAGTTGTTCTCTTCTCATTACATGGCCAAAAATGATGATTGTTTCTTCCTAATTTTGGAAATTAGCTCTCTTTTTGCTTTGACCTCTCTCAGAACATCTTCATTATTTTTATTAGCTGTCCATGGCATTCTCAACATTCTTCTGTAAAACCACATTTCTACAGACTCCATTGATTTTCTTGTCTGTTGTTTTATTGTCCATGATTCAAATCCATATGTTAAGACTGGCTCTAGGTAACATTTAAGAACTCTTTTTCTTGTTTCTGTTGTTCAAAATGGATTGCACATTATCTTCCTTATTTTTTTTGGAAAGCTGCTTTTTGCCTGTGCTATTCTCCATCTTACTTCTTTTTTGGCGGCCTCGGTAGCCTAGTTGGGAAAACCACCTCACTGAGCTACTGACGTCCTGACAACCCGTGTTCGATTCCCGCTGGAAACAGTGTGAGTTGTACTCGTGGTTGGAAAAGAAATACCCCCGCGGTCACCCAGCCGCCGGTAGAAATGGGTACTAGGGTAGCACTCAAGGAAGGTGAGGAATGCCGCCTCTTATCGTGAATTTCAATGCTTGAGTTGACACCAATCGAGAAGTTTCCAAACACTTCTGCGTAGGCGGTTGAGCACATATGGGGGTGAAAACTTGCTTAAGACGCCGAGTTAAGTCTCGTACTTTACCATTACCTTACCTCTGTTGTACATCTACCATCTCACCTTTGTTGTACATCTACCATCTCACCTTTGTTGTACATCTACCATCTCACCTCTGTTTTACATCTACCATCTCACCTCTGTTGTACATCTACCATCTCACCTCTGTTGTACATCTACCATCTCACCTTTGTTGCACTTCTACCATCTCACCTCTGTTGTACATCTACCATCTCACCTCTGTTGTACATCTACCATCTCACCTCTGTTGTACATCTACCATCTCACCTCTGTTGTACATCTACCATCTCACCTTTGTTGTACATCTACCATCTCACCTTTGTTGTACATCTACCATCTCACCTTTGTTGTACATCTACCATCTCACCTTTGTTGTACATCTATCATCTCACCTCTATTGTACATCTACCATCTCACCTTTGTTGTACATCTACCATCTCACCTCTGTTTTACATCTACCATCTCACCTCTGTTGTACATCTACCATCTCACCTTTGTTGTACATCTACCATCTCACCTCTGTTTTACATCTACCATCTCACCTCTGTTGTACATCTACCATCTCACCTTTGTTGTACATCTACCATCTCACCTTTGTTGTACATCTACCATCTCACCTCTGTTGTACATCTACCATCTCACCTCTGTTGTACATCTACCATCTCACCTCTATTGTACATCTACCATCTCACCTCTGTTTTACATCTACCATCTCACCTCTGTTGTACATCTACCATCTCACCTCTGTTGTACATCTACCAGCTCACCTCTATTGTACATCTACCATCTCACCTCTGTTGTACATCTACCATCTCACCTATGTTTTACATTTACCATCTCACCTTTGTTGTACATATACCATCTCACCTTTGTTGTACATCTACCATCTCACCTCTGTTGTACATCTACCATCTCACCTTTGTTGTACATCTACCATCTCACCTCTGTTGTACATCTACCATCTCACCTCTGTTGTACATCTACCAGCTCACCTCTATTGTACATCTACCATCTCACTTCTGTTGTACATCTACCATCTCACCTCTGTTTTACATCTACCATCTCACCTCTGTTTTACATCTACCATCTCACCTTTGATGTACATATACCATCTCACCTTTGTTGTACATCTACCATCTCACCTCTGTTGTACATCTACCATCTCACCTTTGTTGTACATCTACCATCTCACCTCTGTTGTACATCTACCATCTCACCTCTGTTGTACATCTACCAGCTCACCTCTATTGTACATCTACCATCTCACCTCTGTTGTACATCTACCATCTCACCTCTGTTTTACATCTACCATCTCACCTCTGTTGTACATCTACCATCTCACCTCTGTTGTACATCTACCAGCTCACCTCTATTGTACATCTACCATCTCACCTCTGTTGTACATCTACCATCTCACCTCTGTTGTACATCTACCATCTCACCTCTGTTGTACATCTACCATCTCACCTCTGTTTTACATCTACCATCTCACCTCTGTTGTACATCTACCATCTAACATCTGAAGCTAATTTAGAAATACAATAGCATACAATGTTCAGCCAGAACTGGGACAGAATTGGAAAAGTTACTACAAAAATTGAGCAACATAAAATATGTCTTCATAATAGGTGAGCTAGAGAAGTTCGATTATTGGTGTTGGTCACGAGATAAGAACATGAGTTCTTCAACTTAAATGTTCATCTCTGGGCTGTAGTAGTCCCAGGTTCTTACAACACATGACAGACGTGGTATAGGCCAAGTCAACATGACAAGTAATTCTAGTAATAGTCGTCCTTGAATTAAGAACCACAACTAGGTCGATACAATCATGCTGCAGTAATTACTTCCCTTAATTTCCAAAATTGGATGAAGAATTTGGAGATAAGACAGACATGCCAAAATGCTACTCATATTTTTTTTTCGTGTAATGATGTCTTGATCGACATATAAGTACGTGTTGAGCACGTGCTACACAGCGTGCCCCAGGTTGGCCCACAAACATTTCTAACTGCTGTACTGCTGGCTCGGGCTAGAGACCAGTTTGGTTGGTCGGTCGTGGAGATTACATTCAAGGGTCGGTACTTCAGTCTCAAGTTTATGTTCTAACATATTTGTTCTATTCCTCTATCACATGTTCTACAGTCAACACTCTAGTCCCCAAGTTTATGTTCCAACATACTTGTTCTATTTCTCTATCACCTGTTCTACAGTCAACACTCTAATCCCCAAGTTTATGTTCCAACATACTTGTTCTATTCCTCTATCACATGTTCTACAGTCAACACTCTAGTCCCCAAGTTTATGTTCCAACATACTTGTTCTATTCCTCTATCACATGTCCTACAGTAAACACTCTAGTCCCCAAGTGTATGTTCCAACATACTTGTTCTATTCCTCTATCACATGTTCTACAGTCAACACTCTAGTCCCCAAGTTTATGTTCCAACATACTTGTTCTATTCCTCTATCACATGTTCTACAGTCAACACTCTAGTCCCCAAGTTTATGTTCCAACATACTTGTTCTATTCCTCTATCACATGTTCTACAGTCAACACTCTAGTCCCCAAGTTTATGTTCCAACATACTTGTTCTATTCCTCTATCACATGTTCTACAGTCAACACTCTAGTCCCCAAGTTTAGGTTCCAACATACTTGTTCTATTTCTCTATCACATGTCCTACAGTCAACACTCTAGTCCCCAAGTTTATGTTCTAACATACTTGTACTATTCCTCTATCACATGTCCTACAGTCAACACTCTAGTCCCCAAGTTTATGTTCTAACATACTTGTACTATTCCTCTATCACATGTCCTACAGTCAACACTCTTCCCCAGGTTTATGTTCTAGTATACCTGTTCTATTCCTCTAACACATGACCTACAGTAGAACTCTAGTCCCCAAGTTTATGTTCTAGTATACCTGTTCTATTCCTCTAAAACATGTCCTACAGTAGAACTGTAGTCCCCATGTTTATGTTCTAGTGTACCTGTTCTATTCCTCTAACACATGTCCTACAGTATAACTCTAGTCCCCAGGTTTATGTTATAGCATACCTGTTCTATTCCTCTATCACATGTCCTTCAGTAGAACTCTAGTCCCCA
The DNA here is from genome assembly GCA_032433765.1 of Megaustenia siamemsis. Classification (NCBI taxonomy): domain Eukaryota; kingdom Metazoa; phylum Mollusca; class Gastropoda; order Stylommatophora; family Ariophantidae; genus Megaustenia; species Megaustenia siamemsis. The sequence continues at coordinate 4,500,553 of JAVIAB010000145.1, read as the reverse complement.
AGTTTATGTTCTAGTATACCTGTTCTATTTCTCTATTACATGTCCTTCAGTAGAACTCTAGTCCCCAGATTTATCTTCCAGTATACCTGTTCTATTCCTCTAACACATGTCCTACAGTCAACACTCTATTTTTGTCAATTTTCTCTTTTTTTTTTTTTGTCGATAACTTTTATTCGTCTTCAACAGAGAACTCATTGTTCATGAATGCTCGCTCCCTGCAGATGACACACCGATCACAAACACTAATTACACCTAACACAGGTTTCAACGGACATCAGGTGATGCAACAGACAGACGAGCTATTGCTGATGGAAACTCTGTATGCAGAGCTTCGCGGCAGGAGGCGATCTGATCATCAGAAGCGGGCCTGTTGAGTTAGTAACGACCCATTTCTGAAGTCAACCTCCTAGATGGGAAGTAAAAAGTGGATACAAATAAAAGATAATTATCTTTTTTAAATGTGTTTAGATTTTTCTGTTACATTTTTGTGTTTAGATTTTTCTGTTATATTTTTGTATTTAGATTTTGTGTTATATTTTTGTGTTTAGATTTTTCTGTTATATTTTTGTGTTGAGATTTTCTGTTATATTTTTGTGTTTAGATTTTCTGTTATATTTTTGTGTTTAGATTTTTCTGTTATATTTTTGTATTTAGATTTTGTTATATTTTTGTGTTTAGATGTTTCTGTTATGATTTTGTGTTATATTTTTGTGTTTAGATTTTTCTGTTATATTTTTGTGTTGAGATTTTCTGTTATATTTTTGTGTTTAGATTTTCTGTTATATTTTTGTGCTTAGATTTTTCTGTTATATTTTTGTATTTAGATTTTGTGTTATATTTTTGTATTTAGATTTTGTGTTATATTTTTGTGTTGAGATTTCCTGTTATATTTTTGTGTTTAGATTTTTCTGTTATATTTTTGTGTTTAGATTTTTCTGTTATATTTTTGTATTTAGATTTTCTTTATATTTTTGTGTTTATATTTTTCAGTTATATTTTTATGTTACACTTTAAGCTTATATTTCTAAACCAGTGGATTAAAATAGAGTTTGTAGAGAGTGACAAGAACGATATAATGATTGGATCAACGTGACTGTTGAAGAATCACTTTGAACTTCAATCAAGCATTTAATGTAGTGTACTTTAGTTTAGTTTAGTTTAATTTACTTTTGTTTAATTTTAGTTTAATTTAGTTTTGTTTAGTTTGGTTTATTGTATTTTATTTAGAACTGAGGAAAAAAACAGGAATAATATCCGCCATAGAGTACATAAAGAAACAACAGATAAAATGGTTTGTCAACGTGATAAGGCAGATAGACCAAAACACAACACAACGAGCCTTCAATAAATGTTGCCAGAACACCAGACCCAAGAGTCGACCAGGGAAAAGATGGATTGATGGAATATTAGAAACACTAGGAAACATAACAGTAGGAGAGGCCAACAGAAGAGACAAACAGAAGAGCAAAAGATGGATTGATGGAATATTAGAAACACTAGGAAACATAACAACACGAGAGGCCAACAGAAGAGCAAAAGATGGATTGATGGAATATTAGAAACACTAGGAAACGTAACAACAGGAGAGGCCAACAGAAGAGCAAAAGATGGATTGATGGAATATTAGAAACACTAGGAAACATAACAACACGAGATGCCAACAGAAGAGCAAAAGATGGATTGATTGAATATTAGAAACACTAGGAAACAAACAACAGGAGAGGCCAACTGAAGAGCAAAAGATGGATTGATGGAATATTAGAAACACTAGGAAACATAACAGCAGGAGAGGCCAACTGAAGAGCAAAAGATGGATTGATGGAATATTAGAAACACTAGGAAACATAACAACACGAGATGCCAACAGAAGAGCAAAAGATGGATTGATGGAATATTAGAAACACTAGGAAACAAACAACAGGAGAGGCCAACTGAAGAGCAAAAGATGGATTGATGGAATATTAGAAACACTAGGAAACGTAACAACAGGAGAGGCCAACAGAAGAGCAAAAGTTGGATTGATGGAATATTAGAAACACTAGGAAACATAACAACACGAGATGCCAACAGAAGAGCAAAAGATGGATTGATGGAATATTAGAAACACTAGGAAACAAACAACAGGAGAAGCCAACTGAAGAGCAAAAGATGGATTGATGGAATATTAGAAACACTAGGAAACATAACAGCAAGAGAGGCCAAATGAAGAGCAAAAGATGGATTGATGGAATATTAGAAACACTAGGAAACATAACAGCAGGAGAGGCCAACTGAAGAGCAAAAGATGGATTGATGGAATATTAGAAACACTAGGAAACATAACAACAGGAGAGGCCAACAGAAGAGCAAAAGATGGATTGATGGAATATTAGAAACACTAGGAAACATAGCAGGAGAGGTCAACAGAAGAGCAAAAGATGGATTGATGGAATATTAGAAACACTAGGAAACATAACAGCAGCAGAGGCCAACAGAAGAGCAAAAGACCACAAATTGCATCTCCCCTCGACTCTGAAAGGCAAATTAGAAAAGAATGTAAAGAAGAAATGTTTATGTAGTTCCGGGCTTAAAATCTAGGACATCGTGCATCTGTTTTTTTCCCCCCATAAACGTTGATTAATTGCCTCAGAAATTAGCCGTAGAAAGTCGCTGTTTCAGCTCCTGGCGTAATGTCGCAATAATGCGCCGTCCTATCGTTCCCCCATCTCGGTCTGATAACGCAACTCCGAGTTTCTAGCTTCTGTTAGGACTTTTTACCTTATCCCATCACAACTTTGAACAGCACGGATTGTTGACGAAGATTGAGGCCAATTACTTGGATGAGTTCAGCCGAATTAGGGGAAATTAATAACCTGCAGCTGATTATCAATTCAATAATGGCTGCGCCGTTGTTCCAATCTTGGAATGGGTGTTTATTTAAAAAAAAAACATGACATGTTTAGAGTAGCACTTTCACGTAGTTTTAATTTCATGAAGAAAAAAAAACTATGCTAACATTCGGTTTTATATCCGGTGGGTGTAGGGGTGAGGTTGGTGGGGGTGGGGTGGGGGGGGCGGCGGGGTTGTAATAAAATCTCTAATATATATTTATATGTAAATATGGGTGACTGGTTGAGCTCGTGGCAAAAAAAAAGCCGACCCCGAGACAGAGAGGTTGTGTGTTTAAATCCCGGCTGTACCAGTTGGGATTTTTATTTATTTCTCTCTGTGACAACGACCCCTGACAACCACTCCTGACAACCACCCCTGACAACCACTCCTGACAACCACCCCTGACAATCACCCCTGACAACCAGCCCGACAAGCACCCCTGACAACCAGCACTGACAACCACCCCTGACAACCACTCCTGACAACTACCCATGACAACCACTCCTGACAACTACCCATGACAACCACTCCTGACAACCAGCACTGACAACCACCCCTGACAACCACCCCTGACAACCACACCTGACAACTACCCATGACAACCACCCCTGACAACCACACCTGACAACTACCCATGACAACCACCCCTGACAACCACACCTGACAACCACCCCTGACAACCACTCCTGACAACCACCCTGACAATCACCCCTGACAACCAGCCCCGACAAGCACCCCTGACAACCAGCACTGACAACCACCCCTGACAACCACTCCTGACAACTACCCATGACAACCACCCCTGACAACCACTCCTGACAACTACCCATGACAACCACCCATGACAACCACCCCTGACAACCACTCCTGACAACTACCCATGACAACCACTCCTGACAACCACCCATGACAACCACCCCTGACAACCAGCACTGACAACCACCCCTGACAACCACTCCTGACAACTACCCATGACAACCACCCCTGACAACCACTCCTGACAACTAACCATGACAACCACCCATGACAACCACCCCTGACAACCACCCCTGACAACCACTCCTGACAACTACCCATGACAACCACCCCTGGTCTCGGCAGTGATGGCTGAAACGTCAGTTACTCATGGACGGAAAAAAATATGAGTACCTCCAAAGACGGATTTACCTGCCTGTGCGGCGAGGGGCCCCTGTGTACACGGCTGCCAGGGAAAAACGGATTAACACGCAAGATTCAGTTCCTAGTCTCTAGTGACTTTGTCAGAGGTCAAGGCTGGCGAACGCAAAATTAAAAAAAAATGTCTAAATATAGTTCCACGAGAGTTTGGTGCCAAATACTGTTGACGAGGTCGACTACCGTTCATCCCTAATCTCGGGCATAGGCAACGATTCCACATGACTTCCATCGAATAGAGAGTTCACAGTCACTTCCTTACTCCTGTTTCCTCGAAAACACACATTTACAACACACATTTAAACACATATTTAAAACAAACATTTAAACACACATTTACAACACACATTTAAACACACACTTAAACACACATTTAAAACACATATTTAAAACAAACATTTAAACAAACATTTAAAACACATATTTAAAACACACATTTAAAACACATATTTAAAACAAACATTTAAACAAACATTTAAACACACATATTTAAAACACACATTTAAAACAAACATTTAAAATAAACATTTAAAATACACATTTTTAACACACTTTTAAAACAAACATTTAAAACAAACATTTACGTTAAAACACACATTTAAAACACACATATAAAACACACATTTAAAACACACATATAAAACACACATATAAAACACAAATTTAAACACACATTTAAAACACATATTTAGAACACATATTTAAAACACACATTTAAAATACACATTTAACACACACACATATAAAACATAAATAAAAAAAAACACACATATTTAGAACACATATGTGCTAGTTCATAGTCTCTCTCTCTCTCTCTCTCTCTCTCTCTCTCTTCTACCCCCCCCCCCCTCATTCCTTCCTCCATTCCCCCTCCCTCCTTTCCTCTATTCCCCCTCCCTCCCTACCTTCCTCCCTCCCTCCCTACATCCCTCCCTCTATCCCCCCGCGCCCCCTCCCCCTTACTCCCATCATTTACAGATCGCCCTCAGATATAACAAAACTAGGAACGATAAATCATGCTACTCAGAAAGCGTTAGAAATGGAAGAGTTACCCCAACTGGGAATACATTTTGATTGTGATTGTCAAGTTGGCCAGAGGCTGGCTCTCTCTACTGCTCCCATTCAATCACCATCGCTGCTCTCATACATTGACTGGATAATTGACTGATAGGATTGACTGATAGAATTGACTGATAGGATTGTCTGATAAGATTTTGTTTGTATAGTGTCTTAACATAAACAAATTTCAATGTGAGTGTACCCCGACTTCCAATCGTTAAATTAGTTATATCTTCGCCAAACGCTGTCTTGATTTCATCTTCTTCATATTTTTACTGTTGTTGTTTGTTGCTTATCCCATATTTTCTGGTGTCGTTGAGGCACTGCTGGTAGGCGTCGTCAAGCTTCTCCATTTGTGGCGACTTTCAAAAACTGGATTCAATAGTTGTGTGTGTCCCTAAAGGTCGACATCTTCTTTATGTCTGCTATTGTCTCCACTGAAGTATAACTTGTCTTCTTTCTTTCTTTCTTTCTTTCTTTCTTTCTTTCTTTCTTCTTTCTTTCTTTCTTTCTTTCTTTCTTTCTTTCTTTCTTCTTTCTTTCTTTCTTCTCTCTTTCTTTCTCTATCTCTATCTCTCTCTCGTTCTTTATATTTTTCTTTCTGTCTATCTTTCTCTCTCTCTTTCTTTTTTTCTCGTTCCCTTTATATCTCTCTCTCTCTCCTTCTTTCTTTTTTTCTTTCTTTATCTTCATCATTTGCCTTCTGGCGTCGAGGTGAGATATGATTCACCGTTTCTTGCTCTTCTATTGCCCTCTTCTGCTGTTATACCTCCGAGTGTTTCTTGCTCTTCTATTGCCCTCTTCTGCTGTTATACCACCGAGTGTTTATTGCTCTTCTATTGCCATCTTCTGCTGTTATACCACCGAGTGTTTCTTGTTCTTCTATTGTCCTCTTCTGCTGTTATACCACCGAGTGTTTATTGCTCTTCTATTGTCCTCTTCTGCTGTTATGCCTCCGAGTGTTTCTTGCTCTTCTATTGCCCTCTTCTGCTGTTATACCACCGAGTGTTTCTTGCTCTTCTATTGTCCTCTTCTGCTGTTATACCACCGAGTGTTTCTTGCTCTTCTATTGTCCTCTTCTGCTGTTATACCGCCGAGTGTTTCTTGCTCTTCTATTGTCCTCTTCTGCTGTTATACCACCGAGTGTTTCTTGTTCTTCCACTGTCCTCTTCTGCTGGTATACCACCGAGTGTTTCTTGCTCTTATATTGCCATCTTCTGCTGGTATACCACCGAGTGTTTCTTGTTCTTCTATTGCCATCTTCTGCTGGTATACCACCGAGTGTTTCTTGCTCTTATATTGCCATCTTCTGCTGGTATACCACCGAGTGTTTCTTGCTCTTATATTGCCATCTTCTGCTGGTATACCACCGAGTGTTTCTTGCTCTTATATTGCCATCTTCTGCTGGTATACCACCGAGTGTTTCTTGCTCTTATATTGCCATCTGCTGCTGATATACCACCGAGTGTTTCTTGCTCTTATATTGCCATCTTCTGCTGGTATACCACCGAGTGTTTCTTGCTCTTATATTGCCATCTTCTGCTGTTATACCACCGAGTGTTTCTTGCTCTTATATTGCCATCTTCTGCTGTTATACCACCGAGCGTTTCTTGCTCTTCTATTACCCTCTTCAGCTGTTCTGTCTCTACCTCCGAGTGTTTCTTGCTCTTCTATTACCCTATTCAGCTGTTCTGTCTCTACCTCCGAGTGTTTCTTGCTCTTCTATTACCCTCTTCAGCTGTTCTGTCTCTACCTCCGAGTGTTTCTTGCTCTTCTATTACCCTCTTCAGCTGTTCTGTCTCTACCTCCGAGTGTTTCTAGTATTCCATTTATCCACCTATTTCTTGGTCGGCCTCTTGGTCTGGTGTTCTCCTATCGTTTGTTGGTAACTCGTTGTATTAGATTTAGTTCTTGATGTCTTATCACATGCCCGAACCACTTGATCTGTTGTTACTTTATGTATTCAATAGCTGGTTCTGTTCCTAGTCTTTTTCGTTACTCTTCATTTCTGGTCTTATCTCTCAGGCTGTTTCATATCATGCGACTGACACACTTCATTTCTGTGGTGGTTAGTTTTCTAATAGTTCTTGGGTCCAAGGTCCATGTCTGACACTGGTAGCACAAGGCAGAAGATCCATTTAATTGTATTCTTGTTTGTTAACCGCAACATGTATTGATCTAGTTATATTTTGATGATAGTATATATATATATATGGCCTTTGGCGTCTTGACAGACGGTTGGTAGCAAGCAATCATGAAAAGTCAGTAGTTTGGTAAAATATTACTGTCTTATGCTAGATGCTACTTTGCTGAACAGCTTCTCTCGTGGCTGAATTGGTCAATATTGGATAGACAGATCTATTCACAGAATGAACAAGATGTATTCATGGTGCCTGGACTCGTCTACTTTCTTCTGCGCCGCTTGTCTTCTGAATTTGATATCAGCGCTGCCTAGAAAGTTGCTGTCCCATTCTTTTGTTATTCCCGTTGTGCTTCGATCTGCAGCCATATTTTCCCACTTTCTTACACAGATAGAGAATGTTTGTTTTGCTTGCTATGGCTGAACCAATAATATGGAGACAATGTTTGCACCAAAAACGCGCTACCCTCACTCCCACTATCTATCTCGTCTCCTCTTTGAAGCGTTCCCATGGGAGGACAATTTTCTTACTTTACGAACCAAAGCTGACTTGCAAGGGATACCGGAAGATGTCTATTACACCACCGACTGCATCAGGGTCCCTCCCTCCGGATTTTCTATTTGGGTTTACTCCCGTAGCCTTCGAACTCTCCCAAGTCTTCTCACAAGGCAGTGAGCGAGTTGGACGAGAAAGCCGCTGTCGGAAATAGGCATTCACCGGTGCAAAAGTGAAAACAATGACCTATCACCGACAAGTCTATCCTGATTGTAAAGAAGATAAATACCCACTTAACAACGAGAATGTCACCGTCCACAAGCGTGTCAGAAGTTCAACAAGCACAACAAGCATGAGCAGAACATTCAATTCAAGCACAACACATCGCATGTAACCGGCTTACTTCTAAACAACACATCGCGTGTAACTGGCTTACTTCTAAACAACACATCGCGTGTAACCGGCTTACTTCTAATCAACACATCGCGTGTAACTGGCTTACTTCTAAACAACACATCGCATGTAACTGGCTTACTTCTAATCAACACATCGCGTGTAACTGGCTTACTTCTAAACAACACATCGCATGTAACTGGCTTACTTCTAAACAACACATCGTGTGTAACTGGCGTACTTCTAAACAACACATCGCATGTAACCGGCTTACTTCTAAACAACACATCACGTGTAACCGGCTTACTTCTAAACAACACATCGCATGTAACTGGCTTACTTCTAAACAACACATCGTGTGTAACTGGCGCACTTCTAAACAACACATCGCGTGTAACCGGCTTACTTCTAAACAACACATCGCGTGTAACCGGCTTACTTCTAAACAACACATCACGTGTAACCGGCTTACTTCTAAACAACACATCGCGTGTAACCGGCTTACTTCTAAACAACACATCGCATGTAACCGGTTTACTTCTAAACAACACATCACGTGTAACCGGCTTACTTCTAAACAACACATCGCGTGTAACCGGCTTACTTCTAAACAACACATCGCGTGTAACCGGCTTACTTCTAAACAACACATCACGTGTAACCGGCTTACTTCTAAACAACACATCGCGTGTAACTGGCGTATTTTGAAACAACACAGGCTGTAAGAGAGACCACTTTCCATACACGGTCGCCATCTTGAATCAGTAATAGTTCAAGTAATGGTAACATTAGCATACGTGTAAGCTCATCTAACCATATGGGGCACTGGGTCTAGGGGTAAGATGTAGGGCGCAGGGCTGGAGGGACCTGGGTTCGATTTATAGTAGGACATCAGAGCTACATCACAGAGCTTGTATCGAAGTGATAGTAGGACATCAGAGCTACATCACAGAGCTTGTATCGAAGTGATAGTAGGACATCAGAGCTACATCACAGAGCTTGTATCGAAGTGATAGTAGGACATCAGAGCTACATTACAGAGCTTGTATCGAAGTGATAATAGGACATCAGTGCTACATTACAGAGCTTGTATCGAAGTGATAATAGGACATCAGAGCTACATCACAGAGCTTGTATCGAAGTGATAATAGGACATCAGAGCTACATTACAGAGCTTGTATCGAAGTGATAATAGGACATCAGTGCTACATTACAGAGCTTGTATCGAAGTGATAATAGGACATCAGTGCTACATTACAGAGCTTGTATCGAAGTGATAATAGGACATCAGAGCTACATCACAGAGCTTGTATCGAAGTGATAATAGGACATCAGTGCTACATCACAGAGCTTGTATCGAAGTGATAATAGGACATCAGTGCTACATCACAGAGCTTGTATCGAAGTGATAATATGACATCAGAGCTACATCACAGAGCTTGTATCGAAGTGATAATAGGACATCAGTGCTACATCACAGAGCTTGTATCGAAGTGATAATAGGACATCAGAGCTACATTACAGAGCTTGTATCGAAGTGATAATAGGACATCAGTGCTACATTACAGAGCTTGTATCGAAGTGATAATAGGACATCAGAGCTACATCACAGAGCTTGTATCGAAGTGATAATAGGACATCAGAGCTACATTACAGAGCTTGTATCGAAGTGATAATAGGACATCAGTGCTACATTACAGAGCTTGTATCGAAGTGATAATAGGACATCAGAGCTACATCACAGAGCTTGTATCGAAGTGATAATAGGACATCAGAGCTACATCACAGAGCTTGTATCGAAGTGATAATAGGACATCAGAGCTACATCACAGAGCTTGTATCGAAGTGATAATAGGACATCAGTGCTACATTACAGAGCTTGTATCGAAGTGATAATAGGACATCAGTGCTACATCACAGAGCTTGTATCGAAGTGATAATAGGACATCAGTGCTACATCACAGAGCTTGTATCGAAGTGATAATAGGACATCAGTGCTACATTACAGAGCTTGTATCGAAGTGATAATAGGACGTCAGTGCTACATTACAGAGCTTGTATCGAAGTGATAATAGGACATCAGTGCTACATTACAGAGCTTGTATCGAAGTGATAATAGGACGTCAGAGCTACATTACAGAGCTTGTATCGAAGTGATAATAGGACATCAGAGCTACATCACAGAGCTTGTATCGAAGTGATAATAGGACATCAGTGCTACATTACAGAGCTTGTATCGAAGTGATAATAGGACATCAGTGCTACATTACAGAGCTTGTATCGAAGTGATAATAGGACATCAGTGCTACATTACAGAGCTTGTATCGAAGTGATAATAGGACATCAGTGCTACATTACAGAGCTTGTATCGAAGTGATAATAGGACATCAGTGCTACATTACAGAGCTTGTATCGAAGTGATAATAGGACGTCAGAGCTACATCACAGAGCTTGTATCGAAGTGATAATAGGACATCAGTGCTACATTACAGAGATTGTATCGAAATGATAATAGGACATCAGGTGCTACATTACAGAGATTGTATCGAAATGATAATAGGACATCAGTGCTACATTACAGAGATTGTATCGAAATGATAATAGGACATCAGTGCTACATTACAGAGATTGTATCGAAATGATAATAGGACATCAGGTGCTACATTACAGAGATTGTATTGAAATGATAATAGGACATCAGTGCTACATTACAGAGATTGTATCGAAATGATAATAGGACATCAGTGCTACATTACAGAGATTGTATTGAAATGATAATAGGACATCAGAGCTACATCGCAGAGCTTGTATCGAAGTGATAATAGCACATCAGAGCTATATCGCAGAGCGTGTACTAAAGTTATAATTGGTCATCACAGAGCTTTTATCAAATTGCCACGTGACCAGAAAAGTGAAAAAGGTAGATTGTGGAGATCATTGGTAGATCAATGTTAGATCAATGTTAGATCAATGTTAGATCATTGTTAGATCATTGGTAGATCAATGTTAGATCAATGTTAGATCATTGGTAGATCAATATAAGATCAATGTTAGATCATTCTTAGATCATTGTTAGATCAATGTTAGATCAATGTTATATCAATGGTAGATCAATGTTAGATCAATGTTAGATCAATGTTAGATCAATGTTAGATCATTGTTAGATCATTGGTAGATCAATGTTAGATCAATGTTAGATCATTGGTAGATCAATGTTAGATCAATGTTAGATCATTGTTAGATCATTGTTAGATCAATGTTAGATCAATGTTAGATCAATGGTATCAATGTTAGATCAATGTTAGATCAATGTTAGATCATTGTTATATCATTGTTAGATCATTGTTAGATCAATGTTAGATCAATGTTAGATCATTGGTAGATCAATGTTAGATCAATGTTAGATTAATGTTAGATCAATGGTAGATCAATGGTAGATCAATGTTACATCAATGGTAGATCAATGGTAGATCAATGGTAGATCAATGTTAGATCAATGTTAGATCAATGGTAGATCAATGTTAGATCAATGTTAGATCAATGGTAGATCAATGTTAGATCAATGTTAGATCAATGTTAGATCAATGGTAGATCAATGGTAGATCAATGTTAGATCAATGGTAGATCAATGAAATAGCGGACTTCGCGAAAAGATTCACAGAGGAGTTGCACTACAGATCACTGAAGTAAACACTTTATTTTCCCTCGACACTACAAGACTAAACACTTTATTTTCACTTGAATCTACAAGTCTAAACACTTTATTTTCCCTCGACACTACAAGTCTAAACACTTTATTTTCACTTGACACTACAAGTCTAAACACTTTATTTTCCCTCGACACTACAAGTCTAAACACTTTATTTTCACTTGACACTACAAGTCTAAACACTTTATTTTCACTTGACACTACAAGACTAAACACTTTATTTTCCCTCGACACTACAAGACTAAACACTTTATTTTCCCTCGACACTACAAGACTAAACACTTTATTTTCCCTCGACACTACAAGACTAAACACTTTATTTTCCCTCGACACTACAAGACTAAACACATTATTTTCCCTTGACACTACAAGACTAAACACTTTATTTTCCCTTTACACTACAAGTCTAAACACTTTATTTTCCCTTGACACTACAAGACTAAACACTTTATTTTCCCTTGACACTACAAGACTAAGCACTTTATTTTCCTCGACACTACAAGTCTAAACACTTTATTTTCACTCGACACTACAAGTCTAAACACTTTTTTTTCTCGACACTACAAGACTAAACACTTTATTTTTCTCGACACTACAAGACTAAACACTTTATTTTTCTCGACACTACAAGTCTAAACACTTTATTTTCCCTCGACACTACAAGACTAAACACTTTATTTTTCTCGACACTACGAGACTAAACACTTTATTTTCCCTCGACACTACAAGTCTAAACACTTTATTTTTTATCAACACTACAAGACTAAAAACTTTATTTTCACTTGACACTACAAGACTAAACACTTTATTTTCACTTGAAACTACAAGAATAAACACTTTATTTTCACTTGACACTACAAGACTAAACACTTTATTTTCCCTCGACACTACAAGTCTAAACACTTTATTTTCCCTCGACACTACAAGACTAAACACTTTATTTTCCCTCGACACTACAAGTCTAAACACTTTATTTTCCCTCGACACTACAAGTCTAAACACTTTATTTTCCCTCGACACTACAAGTCTAAACACTTTATTTTCCTCGACACTACAAGACTAAACACTTTATTTTCCCTCGACACTAAAATACTGGAACCAAGATAATATTTATAAAGAACAGTTGCTAATATTGACCGAAATTATGTCGACAATTTTTCTTGTACAAGAACCGATTTCATGAATGCCGGAAGCAATCTTTCTGTTATTTATTTATTGTCAATGATTGACTCTCATAAAACAACGTTGGTTCCATTTTAAAACTTGGCGATACTTTTATAATTGCAATGTTTCCACTAAACCAGTAAGACAGGTCTGTGTCACGTCAGTGACAATTGGGCCAATTTTAGCTGGTTCGTCCAATCATAATCGCTGTTTTATTCAGCTTCAGATATTAAGCATTACTCTCAACAGAAATAATTAACTCGTCATAAATGATGGCTTTTATTATATTTAAAGTTTTAGCTGTCGAGATGTGAAGATTCCTTTTTTTCCTTTCAGCTCCCTGTGGAGCATAGGTCTTTAACAAACACTTTCAGCTCCCTGTGGAGTATATGTCTTCAACAAACACTTTCAACTCCACGTGGAGCATATGTCTTCAACAAACACTTTCAGCTCCCTGTGGAGCATAGGTCTTCAACAAACACTTTCAGCTTCCTGTGGAGCATAGGTCTTTAACAAACACTTTCAACTCCCTGTGGAGCATAAGTCTTTAACAAACACTTTCAGCTATAATTTATATAAGTGTGTTATAACCAGACATATTTTATGAAAGTGTTATAAGCAGACATAGTTTATATAAGTGTGTCATAAGGAGACATAATTTCTGAAAGTGTTATAACCAGTAATAATTTATATAAGTGTGTCATAAGCAGACATAATTTATATAAGTGTGTTATAAACAGGCATAATTTATATAAGTGTGTTATAAGCAGGCATAATTTATATAAGTGTGTTATAAGCAGGCATAATTTATATAAGTGTGTTATAAGCAGACATAATTTATATAAGTGTGTTATAAGCAGGCATAATTTATATAAGTGTGTTATAAGCAGACATAATTTATATAAGTGTGTTATAAGCAGGCATAATTTATATAAGTGTGTTATAAACAGGCATAATTTATATAAGTGTGTTATAAGCAGGCATAATTTATATAAGTGTGTTATAAGCAGGCATAATTTATATAAGTGTGTTATAAGCAGACATAATTTATATAAGTGTGTTATAAGCAGGCATAATTTATATAAGTGTGTTATAAGCAGACATAATTTATATAAGTGTGTTATAACCAGACATAAATTATAAAAGTGTTATAAACAGACTTTGCAAAGAAGAAAACATCGAAGCACGAATAAGATGGTCCGACTTCTTGACAAAAGTCTTGGAAAACTCGAATCGTGATAAAAGCTGCTTCACAAGTCTTCTGTGTGGCTACTTCAGATCAACTCTTTTCTGACACTCTGACCGGCCCTTTAACTCGTAGCCCATCGATTAGGTAAATTGAACCCTTTTAATACACTCAACGGACTCTCGGAAATCCTCCTTTTCCACGAGAGTTGGCCAAGAAGGACGTATAATTTTTAATGGGCGCTCTTTAAGCAGCGAGTAGCGGTGACAATGAGAGTCGACAGAGGCGGAGCATGCTGGCGAGTGCCTGGAGGATCGAGTGATTCAATAGAGAAAGAAAAACCATGGCAAAAATACAGATTAAATATAATTGTGTAATTATAAAAAAGATATGGAAAATAAAGATGAAATCGATGAAGGGCGTATATAGAAACCAGGTGTAGGGAGAGACATATAGAAGATATACAATTTGCTTATAGAAATGCTGTTAAGGGAAGGAAGGACGAAATCATGGAGATTAGTATATAAATACCAGGATTAGGGAAAAATCATCATATAAATACCAGAATTGAAGCCTTTGAAATGTGGATATATAGAAGAATAGGTAGAATTGGATGGAAGGAAAAGAAAACAAACGATGAAGTCTTAAAACAACTAAAAATGAAAAGAGAACTACTAAACACAATTCAAACAAGACAAATGCGATTTTTTGGGCCATGTTAAAAGACACAACAGCCTACTAAAAGTAATCTTGGAAGGGAAAATATAAGGTAAAAGAGGCAGACCAAGACTAGCATGGACGAGTAACATCAAAAGATGGACAAACCAGCCTATGACAACCTGTACCATCAAAGCAAGAGACAGAGCAGAATGGAGCTCCATGGTAGCCAACCTTAGTTGCGGAGATGGCACTTGATGATGATGATAAATACCAGGAAGAAGGTAGAAATCATATAACTATAAATACCAGAGAAAAGGAAGAAATCATATAACTATAAATACCAGACAAAAGGAAGAAATCATGTAACTTTAAAAACCAGAGAAAAGGAAGACATCATATAACTATAAATACCAGAGAAAAGAAAGAAATCATGTAACTATAAATACCAGAGAAAAGGAAGAAATCATGTAACTATAAATACCATAAATGGGGGAGAAAAATGAGAAACGAAGAAGAATGATTCCGATGTATATGATTATGTTCTTTGCTATAGTCTCCTGACTTTATATTTCACTGGTGTTGGATTCTTCATATGTATGTCAATGACGCCTGTCTCCTGAATGCTCTATTTCAGTCCAACTATGTCAATGGCGCCTGTCTCCTGAATGCTCTATTTCAGTCAAACTATGTCAATGACGCCTGTCTCCTGAATGCTCTATTTCAGTCCAACTATGTCAATGGCGCCGGTCTCCTGAATGCTCTATTTCAGTCCAACTATGTCAATGACGCCTGTCTCCTGAATGCTCTATTTCAGTCCAACTATGTCAATGACGCCTGTCTCCTGAATGCTCTATTTCAGTCCAACTATGTCAACGACGCCTGTCTCCTGAATGCTCTATTTCAGTCCAACTATATCAAGAGCTTCTATCTCCCGCATGTTCTAATTCAGTCCAACTATGTCAATGACTCCTATCTCCTGGATGTTCTAATTCAGACCAACTACGTCAATGACTTCTATCTCCCGCATGTTCTAATTCATTCCAGCTATGTCAATGACGCCTGTCTCCTGAATGCTCTATTTCAGTCCAACTATATCAAGAGCTTCTATCTCCCGCATGTTCTAATTCAGTCCAACTATGTCAATAACGCCTGTCTCCTGAATGCTCTATTACAGTCCAACTATAACAAGAGCTTCTATCACCCGCATGTTCTAATTCAGTCCAACTATGTCAATGACTCCTATCTCCTGGATGTTCTAATTCAGTCCAACTATGTCAATGACTTCTATCTCCCACATGTTCTAATTCAGTCCAACTATGTCAATGACTTCTATCTCCCACATGTTCTAATTCAGTCCAACTATGTCAATGACTTCTATCTCCTGGATGTTCTAATTCAGTCCAACTATGTCAATGACTTCCATCTCCTGGATGTTCTAATTCAGTCCAACTAATTCAATTAATTCTATCTCCCACATGTTCTAATTCAGTCCAATTATGTCAATGACTTCTATCTCCTGGATGTTCTAATTCAATCCAACTATGTCAATGACTTCTATCTCCCACATGTTCTAATTCAGTCCAACTATGTCAATGACTTCTATCTCCTGGATGTTCTAATTCAGTCCAACTATGTCAATGACTTCTATCTCCCGCATGTTCTAATTCAGTCCAACTATGTCAATGACTTCTATCTCCTGGATGTTCTAATTCAGTCCAACTAATTCAATGACTCCTATCTCCTGGATGTTCTAATTCAGTCCAACTATGTCAATGACTTCTATCTCCCGCATGTTCTAATTCAGTCCAATTATGTCAATGACTTCTATCTCCTGGATGTTCTAATTCAGTCCAACTATTTCAATGACTCCTATCTCCTGGATGTTCTAATTCAGTCCAACTAATTCAATGACTTCTATCTCCCACATGTTCTAATTCAGACCAACTATGTCAATGACTCCTATCTCCCACATGTTCTAATAGAATCCAACTATGTCAATGACTTCTATCTCCCGCATGTTCTAATTCAGTCCAACTATGTCAATGACTTCTATCTCCCGCATGTTCTAATTCAGTCCAACTATGTCAATGACTTCTATCTCCTGGATGTTCTAATTCAGTCCAACTATGTCAATGACTTCTATCTCCCACATGTTCTAATTCAGTCCAACTATGTCAATGACTTCTATCTCCTGGATGTTCTAATTCAGTCCAACTAATTCAATGACTTCTATCTCCCACATGTTCTAATTCAGTCCAATTATGTCAATGACTTCTATCTCCTGGATGTTCTAATTCAATCCAACTATGTCAATGACTTCTATCTCCTGGATGTTCTAATTCAGTCCAACTATGTCAATGACTTCTATCTCCAGCATGTTCTAATTCAGTCCAACTATATCAAGAGCTTCTATCTCCCGCATGTTCTAATTCAGTCCAATTATGTCAATGACTTCTATCTCCTGGATGTTCTAATTCAGACCAACTACGTCAATGACTTCTATCTCCCGCATGTTCTAATTCATTCCAGCTATGTCAATGACGCCTGTCTCCTGAATGCTCTATTTCAGTCCAACTATATCAAGAGCTTCTATCTCCCGCATGTTCTAATTCAGTCCAACTATGTCAATTACTTCTATCTCCTGGATGTTCTAATTCAGTCCAACTAATTCAATGACTTCTATCTCCCGCATGTTCTAATTCAGTCCAACTATGTCAATGACTTCTATCTCCCACATGTTCTAATTCAGTCCAACTATGTCAATGACTTCTATCTCCTGGATGTTCTAATTCAGTCCAACTATGTCAATGACTTCTATCTCCCACATGTTCTAATTCAGTCCAACTATGTCAATGACTTCTATCTCCTGGATGTTCTAATTCAGTCCAACTAATTCAATGACTTCTATCTCCCACATGTTCTAATTCAGTCCAATTATGTCAATGACTTCTATCTCCTGGATGTTCTAATTCAATCCAACTATGTCAATGACTTCTATCTCCTGGATGTTCTAATTCAGTCCAACTATGTCAATGACTTCTATCTCCAGCATGTTCTAATTCAGTCCAACTAATTCAATGACTTCTATCTCCAGCATGTTCTAATTCAGTCCAATTATGTCAATGACTTCTATCTCCTGGATGTTCTAATTCAATCCAACTATGTCAATGACTTCTATCTCCCACATGTTCTAATTCAGTCCAACTATGTCAATGACTTCTATCTCCTGGATGTTCTAATTCAGTCCAACTATGTCAATGACTTCTATCTCCTGGATGTTCTAATTCAGTCCAACTATGTCAATGACTTCTATCTCCTGGATGTTCTAATTCAGTCCAACTAATTCAATGACTTCTATCTCCCGCATGTTCTAATTCAGTCCAACTATGTCAATGACTTCTATCTCCCGCATGTTCTAATTCAGTCCAACTATGTCAATGACTTCTATCTCCTGGATGTTCTAATTCAGTCCAACTATGTCAATGACTTCTATCTCCCACATGTTCTAATTCAGTCCAACTATGTCAATGACTTCTATCTCCCACATGTTCTAATTCAGTCCAACTATGTCAATGACTTCTATCTCCTGGATGTTCTAATTCAGTCCAACTTATTCAATGACTTCTATCTCCCGCATGTTCTAATTCAGTCCAACTATGTCAATGACTTCTATCTCCCGCATGTTTTAATTCAATCCAACTATGTCAATGACTCCTATCTCCTGGACGTTCTAATTCAGTCCAACTATGTCAATGACTCCTATCTCCTGGATGTTCTAATTCAGTCCAACTATGTCAATGACTCCTATCTCTTTGATGTTCTATTTCAGTCTAACTATATCAATGACGATTGAATGCGATGATCATCGCACAATAAGCCTTATGAGTCATATGACTAAGATATTACTAAGAATCATCATGCGAAGAGTGCGAAACAAAATCAGTCCAGAAATTAACGATAAACAGTGTGGTTTTGTTAGAGATAAAGGAACAAGCAATGCCATTTATATCATAAGATCTTTAGTAGAAAGAGCCATAGAGGTGAAAACAGATCTATACTTATGTTTCATAGATTACACCAAAGCATTTGACAAAGTAAAGCACCAAGAAATAATCAACATTTTAGAAGGCATAATTGTAGACAGCAAAGATCTAAGAATAATAAAGAACATGTACTGGCAACAAACAGCGGCCATAAGAACTGGAAACCAATTGGGAATGTTTCAACAAATAAAATAGGGTGTTAGACAAGGTTGTGTGCTGTCACCAGATTTGTTTAATAATTATAGTGAGATTATTTTAAGATCCATAAGGGGCATGCCTGGAATAACAATCGGGGGCCTCGGTAGCCGAGTTGAGAAAACCACCCGAATGGACTACCGACGTTCGGACAACCCGTGTTCGATTCCCGCTGGGAGCAGTGTGAGTTGTACTCGTGGTTGGAAAAAAAAATACCCCCACGGTCGACCCAGCCGTTGGCAGAAATGGGTACCAGGGTATTACCATGGGAAGGTGAGGAATGTCGCTTCGCATCTGAGTTTCGATGCTTGAGGCGACACTATACAGAAATCTCCGAACAATTCTGGATAGGCGGGCGAGCACATATGGGTGGAAACTCGCGTGCTAAGACGCCGGTTCAAGTCTCGTCCTTTACCTTTAACTTAACAATCTGAGGTCATAATATAAATAATATAAGGCATGAAGATGATACAGTCTTAATCGCTAAGAGTGAAAATGAGTTACAAGAAATGTTGAACATTCTGGTGAAAGAAAGCAAAAATAGAGGACTCAATAGCAAAAGGACTTAAGTAATGGTAGGAACAAAGATAAATACATCAGCACAACAAACAATAAAGACAAAAGGAATAATAATAAAACAGGTATGAATAAGGGTCAATGTTAACCTCAGATGGTAGATGTACAACAGAGGTGAGATGGTAGATGTACAACAGAGGTGAGATGGTAGATGTACAACAGAGGTGAGATGGTAGATGTACAACAGAGGTGAGATGGTAGATGTACAACAGAGGTGAGATGGTAGATGTACAACAGAGGTGAGATGGTAGATGTACAACAGAGGTGAGATGGTAGATGTACAACAGAAATGAGATGGTAGATGTACAACAGAGGTGAGATGGTAGATGTACAACAGAGGTGAGATGGTAGATGTACAACAGAGGTGAGATGGTAGATGTACAACAAAGGTGCGATGGTAGATGTACAACAGAGGTGAGATGATAGATGTACAACAGAGGTGAGATGGTAGATGTACAACAGAGGTGAGATGGTAGATGTACAACAGAGGTGAGATGGTAGATGTACAACAGAGGTGAGATGGTAGATGTACAACAGAGGTGAGATGGTAGATGTACAACAGAGGTGAGATGGTAGATGTACAACAGAGGTGAGATGGTAGATGTACAACAGAGGTGAGATGGTAGATGTACAACAGAGGTGAGATGGTAGATGTACAACAGAGGTGAGATGGTAGATGTACAACAGAGGTGAGATGGTAGATGTACAACAGAAATGAGATGGTAGATGTACAACAGAGGTGAGATGGTAGATGTACAACAGAGGTGAGATGGTAGATGTACAACAGAGGTGAGATGGTAGATGTACAACAGAGGTGAGATGGTAGATGTACAACAAAGGTGAGATGGTAGATGTACAACAGAGGTGAGATGATAGATGTACAACAGAGGTGAGATGGTAGATGTACAACAGAGGTGAGATGGTAGATGTACAACAGAGGTGAGATGGTAGATGTACAACAGAGGTGAGATGGTAGATGTACAACAGAGGTGAGATGGTAGATGTACAACAGAGGTGAGATGGTAGATGTACAACAGAGGTGAGATGGTAGATGTACAACAGAGGTGAGATGGTAGATGTACAACAGAGGTGAGATGGTAGATGTACAACAGAGGTGAGATGGTAGATGTACAACAGAGGTGAGATGGTAGATGTACAACAGAGGTGAGATGGTAGATGTACAACAGAGGTGAGATGGTAGATGTACAACAGAGGTGAGATGGTAGATGTACAACAGAGGTGAGATGGTAGATGTACAACAGAGGTGAGATGGTAGATGTACAACAGAGGTGAGATACAGAATGGCTCAGGCAAAAGCAGCTTTCCAAATAATGAGGAAGATATTATGCAATCCAATTTTTGACAATAGAAACAAGAAAAAGAATTCAAAAAATGAGCTCAGTGGTTAGTAAACTGGACTGCAAAGGACAAGGGGTAGGGTTCGATCCCAACCGACGGCTTCCGGGTTCACCCAGCCTTAGATGGGTACCGGATTTTTTTCTGGGAAAGTAAAGCAGCACGAGCGTAATACCGACCACATTACCTCAAAAATCATGTGCTGAAGGTCTGTAAAATATAGGGTCACTAACACCATATTCCCTATACGCCACTCGGCGTGACGGGGGCTCTTGACTTTTTTTTTTTATAACGTATTAACATATGGATTTGAATTATGGACAATAGGACAACACACAAGAAAACCGCTAGAGGCAGTAGAAATGTGGTTTTACAGAAGAATGTTGAGAATACCATAGACAGCTAAGGAGAGTAATGAAAACGTTCTGAAAGAGACCAAACGAAAGAGATATCCAATTTCCAATATTAGGAAGAAACAATCATCTTTTTTTGGCCATGTAATGAGAAGGGAACCGCTGGAATATATTGTAACAACTGGGAAAATTGAGGGACGAAGAGATAGAGGAAAGCACAGAGAAAAGATACCAGACAGCTTAAGAGAATGGCTTGGCAAAAGGTCAACAACAGAAATGATAAATAACTATTGTGATAGAAAGTTGTGGGGAGACATAATCACCTACGCCAGCAGGCCCGGTACTTGATGATGATGATGATGATGAAGATGATGATGATGATGATGACGATGTTGACGATGACGGTGATGGGGATCATGATGATGATGAACGCACTATTAAAGGCGGACAACAATGAGGGACAGCTGGCGTCAGGATCGATGAGCCGGAGAAATGCAGGAGACGAGCTATTTCTTTAGTAATCTGGTGGACTCAAGCAAGCAGGTGCTGCCCAAGTACCTAGTAGGTGCTGCCCAAGTACCTAGCAGGTTCTGCCCAAGTACCTAGCAGGTGCTGCCCAAGTACCTAGTAGGTGCTGCACAAGTACCTAGCAGGTGCTGCACAAGTACCTAGCAGGTGCTGCCCAAGTACCTAGCAGGTGCTGCCCAAGTACCTAGCAGGTTTTGCCCAAGTACCTAGCAGGTGCTGCCCAAGTACCTAGCAGGTGCTGCCCAAGTACCTAGTAGGTGCTGCACAAGTACCTAGCAGGTGCTGCCCAAGTACCTAGTAGGTGCTGCACAAGTACCTAGCAGGTTCTGCCCAAGTACCTAGTAGGTGCTGCACAAGTACCTAGCAGGTTCTGCCCAAGTACCTAGCAGGTGCTGCCCAAGTATCTAGCAGGTGCTGTCCAAGTACCTAGCAGGTGCTGCACAAGTACCTTGCAGATGCTGCCCAAGTACCTAGTAGGTGCTGTCCAAGTACCTAGCAGGTTCTGCCCAAGTACCTAGCAAGTGCTGCCCAAGTACCTAGTAGGTGCTGCACAAGTACCTAGTAGGTGCTGCACAAGTACCTTGCAGATGCTGCCCAAGTACCTAGTAGGTGCTGTCCAAGTACCTAGCAGGTGCTGCACAAGTACCTAGCAGGTGCTGTCCAAGTACCTAGTAGGTGCTGCCCAAGTACCTAGCAGGTGCTGCCCAAGTACCTAGCAGGTGCTGCCCAAGTACCTAGCAGGTGCTGCCCAAGTACCTAACAGGTGCTGCCCAAGTACCTAGCAGCTGCCCAAGTACCTAGCAGGTGCCCGAGTACATAGCAGGTGCTGCCCAAATACCTAGCAGCTGTCCAAGTACCTAGCAGGTGCCCAAGTACCTAGCAGCTGTCCAAGTACCTAGCAGCTGTCCAAGTACCTAGCAGGTGCCCAAGTACCTAGCAGGTGCTGCCCAAGTACCTAGCAGGTTCTGCCCAAGTACCTAGCAGGTGCTGCCCAAGTACTTAGTAGGTGCTGCACAAGTACCTAGCAGGTGCTGCCCAAGTACCTAGTAGGTGCTGCCCAAGTACCTAGCAGGTTCTGCCCAAGTACCTAGCAGGTTTTGCCCAAGTACCTAGCAGGTGCTGCACAAGTACCTAGCAGGTTCTGCCCAAGTACCTAGCAGGTGCTGCCCAAGTACCTAGTAGGTGCTGCACAAGTACCTAGCAGGTGCTGCCCAAGTACCTAGTAGGTGCTGCACAAGTACCTAGCAGGTTCTGCCCAAGTACCTAGTAGGTGCTGCACAAGTACCTAGCAGGTTCTGCCCAAGTACCTAGCAGGTGCTGCCCAAGTACCTAGCAGGTGCTGTCCAAGTACCTAGCAGGTGCTGCACAAGTACCTTGCAGATGCTGCCCAAGTACCTAGTAGGTGCTGTCCAAGTACCTAGCAGGTTCTGCCCAAGTACCTAGCAGGTGCTGCCCAAGTACCTAGTAGGTGCTGCACAAGTATCTAGTAGGTGCTGCACAAGTACCTTGCAGATGCTGCCCAAGTACCTAGTAGGTGCTGTCCAAGTACCTAGCAGGTGCTGCACAAGTACCTAGCAGGTGCTGTCCAAGTACCTAGTAGGTGCTGCCCAATTACCTAGCAGGTGCTGCCCAAGTACCTAGCAGGTGCTGCCCAAGTACCTAGCAGGTGCTGCCCAAGTACCTAATAGGTGCTGCCCAAGTACCTAGCAGCTGCCCAAGTACCTAGCAGGTGCCCGAGTACATAGCAGGTGCTGCCCAAATACCTAGCAGCTGTCCAAGTACCTAGCAGGTGCCCAAGTACCTAGCAGCTGTCCAAGTACCTAGCAGCTGTCCAAGTACCTAGCAGGTGCCCAAGTACCTAGCAGCTGTCCAAGTACCTAGCAGGTGCCCGAGTACATAGCAGGTGCTGCCCAAATACCTAGCAGCTGTCCAAGTACCTAGCAGGTGCCCAAGTACCTAGCAGCTGTCCAAGTACCTAGCAGCTGTCCAAGTACCTAGCAGGTGCTGTCCAAGTACTTAGCAGCCGCCCACAGTACCTAGCAGGTGCTCACGGTACCTATCAGGTGTACAAGTACCTAGCAGGTGCCCAAGTACCTAGCATTGCCCAAGTACGTAGCAGGTGCCGAGGTACCCAGCAGGTGCTGCCCAAGTACCTAGAAGGTGCTTCCCAAGTACTTAGCAGCTGCCCACAGTACCTAGCCAGTGGCAACGGTACCTAGCAGGTGCACAAGCCAAACGACAATTGGATTGTAGATAATGTGGTCAGTAGCACGCCAGTCCGCCTTACATTTTTATACAACTCCAGTTGTGTTGTAAGGCGGCGTGAATTCGATCATTTTCTTCTCTGTCTTCTCTTGTTCTCACTAATCCTACACTTACAGCGTCTCACTTAGGACGAATATAGGCTTCTTCTTGTCTTTCTTTCTTTCTTTCTTTCTTTCCTTCTTTCTTTCTTTCTTTCTTTCTTTCTTTCTTTCTTTCTTTCTTTCTTCTTTCTCTTCTTCTCCTCCGTCTTCAACTTTCTCTTTCTTCTTTTATCTTCTCCTCGTCCTCCGCCTTTTTTCTCTTCCTCTTTTACATCTTCTTCTTCTTCTGCTTTTTCTCTTCTTCTTCTTATCTCCTTCTTCTTCTTTCTCTTCTTAATCTTGTCTTCTTTTTTTTCTTCTGCTTCTCCTACTTCTTTCTCTTCTTAAGTGAACTAAACCAGCAAAAGGTACGAGAGTAATGCGTTTGTTGTTCTAACTTTACAGCAGAATTTGTTTGAATGATTGTGTGCATGTCTGCACCATTATATCAAGTAGCAAGAATGAGACGGTAGTCAACCATCGATGGCACACGATGATGATGAGGACAGATTTACTCACCGAAGGATGACGTTGCTTGACTGTTCTTCTCTCTGTCTTGTTCTCTTGTCGCTCTCTTGTTCTCTGTTATCTAGCCCCGCCTGTAACTTCCTGATTACGAAGTTCCAATCAAACTAATGTCTCTTGAGAATTGGTCCTAAGCGATCTACCTGCAATGTATGGATATTTGTATGGATACATAAGTGGATATTAATTGGTATTTTATGGATGTTAAAATGGATATTATGATACAGAATGATACTAAAATAAAAATACAGGATGTGAGATGAGTTTTCCACGCACAAGGAAACATGTTGAAATACAAAGATATTTGGTTCAATATATTTTTAAAATCTTCAACTCAAATCTTAAGTCAGGCTCATTTTAAGGCTTTGGAACATGGATAGCAAACGAAAAAATGACGATCACAAAGATACGGACTTTCATTAATGGATGCTTGTACAGAATAAGAGGGTTTTCTAATTATCATCATCATCATCATCATTAAGTTCCGTTTCCGCATCTAAGGTTGGCTACCATGGAGCGTCATTCCACTCTGTCTTTTGCTTTGATGGTGCAGGTTGTCATAGGCTGATTTGTTCATCTTTTGATTTTACTCGTCCATGTTAGTCTTGGTCTGACTTTGCCTCTTTTACCTTGTATTTTCCCTTCCAAGATTATTTTTAGTAGGCTGTTGTGTCTTTTAACTTGTTCCAAAAATCGCATTTGCCTTGTTTGAATTGTGTTCAGTAGTTCTCCTTTCTTTTTTAGTTGTTTTAAGACTTCGTCGTTTGTTTTCTTTTCTTTCCACCCATTTCCTCCTATTCTTCTATAAATCCACATTTCAAAGGCTTCAAATTCGTACGAGAAAACGTGTATTGTCGATATCAGGAGTAAAAGGGGTGGGGGTGGGGTGGGGGGGGGGAGAGACTTTCGACACGTTCTGACCATGTGGACAGCTTTTATGACAATTGAAAACATGGCGGGGAAAAAGAGTTAGAGGAAAACAGGGAAAATATAATAGAAAACAAAGTAAGTGGTAAAAAAAAACTGTAGAGACAAAAAGAGGACCTCTCACAGGATGGCGATAAGGAAGTTGAGGTTAGCTTACACGTCACAGGAATGGTGGAACGGGGCGCCACGTGGGGGGACAACAGGAGAAGTGTCTTCAGTGGAAGAGAGCGCAACGCGTTCAATCATTGTAGGACGAGAACAATCAGTGGACAAATACGGTCAATCATTGTAGGACAGGAACAATCAGTGGACAAATACGGTCAATCATTGTAGGACAGGAACAATCAGTGGACAAATACGGTCAATCATTGTAGGACAGGAACAATCAGTAGAGAAACAGGTTCAATCAATGTAGGACAGGAACAAACAGTAGAGAAACAGGTTCAATCAATGTAGGACAGGAACAAACAGTAGAGAAACAGGTTCAATCAATGTAGGACAGGAACAAACAGTAGAGAAACAGGTTCAATCAATGTAGGACAGGAACAATCAGTAGAGAAACAGGTTCAATCAATGTAGGACGAGAACAATCAGTGGACAAATACGGTCAATCATTGTAGGACAGGAACAAACAGTAGAGAAACAGGTTCAATCAATGTAGGACAGGAACAATCAGTAGAGAAACAGGTTCAATCAATGTAGGACGAGAACAATCAGTGGACAAATACGGTCAATCATTGTAGGACAGGAACAAACAGTAGAGAAACACGTTCAATCAATGTAGGACAGGAACAATCAGTAGAGAAACAGGTTCAATCAATGTAGGACAGGAACAAACAGTAGAGAAACAGGTTCAATCAATGTAGGACAGGAACAAACAGTAGAGAAACAGGTTCAATCAATGTAGGACAGGAACAATCAGTAGAGAAACAGGTTCAATCAATGTAGGACAGGAACAAACAGTAGAGAAACACGTTCAATCAATGTAGGACAGGAACAATCAGTAGAGAAACAGGTTCAATCAATGTAGGACAGGAACAAACAGTAGAGAAACAGGTTCAATCAATGTAGGACAGGAACAAACAGTAGAGAAACACGTTCAATCAATGTAGCACGAGAACAATCAGTAGAGAAACACGTTCAATCAATGTAGCACGAGAACAATCAGTGGACTAACACTTTGGAACAAGCGAGGGCGGACATGGGAATACCCAAACTGCTGTAACGACAGTCTGAACTAAAGGCTAAAGAGCCAGAAAATTATGGCCTACGGCAGCCATCATGATACACGATGTATCTCACAGACTACTATCTCATTACAGGAAACATTTGTCCTGCTCAAATACAGGACTGCTAATCCACCATAAACTGGTATATGTGAGTGGCTAGCTATCCGGACACCTGGGACATATAAAAACGCTATGTTCTTACCCACACTGGACTTAATGGCCGATTATGGAAGATAAGTCTGACCTGAGCGACCTCATTATGTCAAATTCTCTTATTAAAACATCCCCTCCGGGTGCGAATAACCGCTTTGTCGCAAAGGGATTCGGGGCACCGACTAGCATCAGTTAGAGCCGTGAAATTCCTCAAGAGATTTTAGTCAATTGTTACATTGAAGGAAGAGGAGAAGGCCAGTGCTTGAGGCGGAATGGCTTATGGGAAGAGAAAGTACAGAGGGCTGATCGTTGCCTTCTTGGTTGTAAAATATCATTCTAAACATATCAAAGAGAAAGCGATATTTGGCGTCTGGGACGATGAAAATAGTGTGTAGAAGACTGAATGAGTTTAAGAAAAGCTGGAATACTGAACTAACAAAGTTTTAACAAATGTCGTTAATTTGAAACCATTCTGCTATCTCAATGGAAACAAAGAAGGACTTGGAAACAAAGAAGGACTTGGAAACAAAGAAGAACTTGGAAACAAAGAAGAGCTTGGAAACAAAGAAGAACTTGGAAACAAAGAAGAACTTGGAAACAAAGAAGAGCTTGGAAACAAAGAAGGACTTGGAAACAAAGAAGGACTTGGAAACAAAGAAGAGCTTGGAAACAAAGAAGAACTTGGAAACAAAGAAGAGCTTGGAAACAAAGAAGGACTTGGAAACAAAGAAGAACTTGGAAACAAAGAAGAACTTGGAAACAAAGAAGGGCTTGGAAACAAAGAAGAACTTGGAAACAAAGAAGGACTTGGAAACAAAGAAGGACTTGGAAACAAAGAAGAGCTTGGAAACAAAGAAGAACTTGGAAACAAAGAAGGACTTGGAAACAAAGAAGAGCTTGGAAACAAAGAAGAACTTGGAAACAAAGAAGGGCTTGGAAACAAAGAAGAGCTTGGAAACAAAGAAGAGCTTGGAAACAAAGAAGAGCTTGGAAACAAAGAAGAGCTTGAAAACAAAGAAGAGCTTGGAAACAAAGAAGAGCTTGGAAACAAAGAAGAGCTTGAAAACAAAGAAGAGATTGGAAACAAAGAAGAGCTTGGAAACAAAGAAGAGCTTGGAAACAAAGAAGAACTTGGAAACAAAGAAGGACTTGGAAACAAAGAAGAACTTGGAAACAAAGAAGGACTTGGAAACAAAGAAGAGCTTGGAAACAAAGAAGGACTTGGAAACAAAGAAGAACTTGGAAACAAAGAAGAACTTGGAAACAAAGAAGGACTTGGAAACAAAGAAGGACTTGGAAACAAAGAAGGACTTGATAAACTCTATTTTTATTCCTTCCAACATTTTGCTATCAATGTCAAACATGGACTCTGACTAAAGATCAAGAAAGAAAACTGACAACATGTGAGATGAGATGTTTTAGAAAAGCTGTGAATAAAACAAGAAGAGATCGTGTCAAGATGAAATCAGAAACAACATTGGGATTCTACCAGTCATTGAATACATAGAGACAAAGATGAAAGTGGTTTGAACATTTAATGTGCATGAACCCCTCAGGGTCAAGAGCTTATAACAACAAAATGGAACAACCAAGATATGGAGGTAGACAAAGTAGAAGATGGATTGGGGAAATTTACAACATAATAAAACAATATAATATCACTATGTGCCAAGCCACAGAAAGTGTCCTTGCTAGAAAACATATCATCTATGTGGCCTCTTATCGTTTTTTCTTTGAAATAATGAACTGATTTAATTCTCTCTGACTCTCACTCTCTCACTCTATCTTTCACTCTCTCTCTCGCTCAATCTCTCAGTCTCACTCTGTCTCTCACTCTCCCACTCTCTCACTCTCTCACTCTCCCACTCTCTCACTCTGACATACAAAGTGAAGGTAAAGGTACGAGACTCCGCCTATTCAAAAGTGTCCGGAGACTCCTGTCTAGTGTCGCTTCAAGCATCATAACTCATGAGCGAGACGCCATTCCTCACCTTCCCAGAGTGCGACCCTGGTACCCATTTCTACCAGCGGCTGGGTCAAGCGCGAAGGTATCTTTTTTTCCAACCACGAGTACAGTCCACTCTACTCACACAAGGAATCACACTCAGGTTCTCCGACAGGCGGCAGGTAATGACATTTCCCAATGTCATCATGTCACGTTATATGTAAATATGTCAACCTGCTACAACCATCTGCCAGGTAATCCACATTTTAGCTGCTAATGGGTACTTCACTTCATAGATGCCTTATACACATATTTATATCTCAATTTTAGTCTACCCACATGTGGCTTCCATCTGTCATCTATATGTTTATGTTCCTTTTATTAACTAGACTACCGAGGTCCCCTCGATACATACATCATATATGTGTCACACATATGCAACATAAATAGTCGCTTACTATGGCGGCCAACGTTAAGGCGCTCCCAACGTCTGTTGAGTTTATTTATATAAGGGGTTTTAATTGGAGGGGCCGTGAAAGTAAAGGTGGTAGTGAAAGGTTTGTGAAAGAAACGGTGGTAACATAATGAGTGTATACAAGAAACGGTGGTAACATAATGAGTGTATACAAGAAAAGGTGGTAATATAATGAGTGTATACAAGAAAAGGTGGTAATATAATGAGTGTATACAAGAAAAGGTGGTAATATAATGAGGGTATACAAGAAAAGGTGGTAATATAATGAGGGTATACAAGAAACTGTGGTAACATCATGAGTGTATACAAGAAACTGTGGTAATATAATGAGGGTATACAAGAAACTGTGGTAACATCATGAGTGTATACAAGAAACTGTGGTAACATCATGAGTGTATACAAGAAACTGTGGTAACATCATGAGTGTATACAAGAAACAGTGGTAACATCATGAGTGTATACAAGAAACGGTGGTAACATCACGAGGGTATACAAGAAACTGTGGTAACATAATGAGTGTAAAGAAACGGTTGTAGAAATAAAGACTTGATAGAAGCAAGAATCGGTAGTAATGAAGTCATTAAAACAAGAGTTGATAATGATGATGACACCAAACTCATAGTTGACTAATGGTGCCAGAACAGTGAATGATAACTGACCAAGATCTTACTCCGCCTCCGCTGGTATACCTTGTACCAAATAAACAAATCTTGTCAGACTCGGCGGATAACAAAATATCGAATTCCTTGTTGGTATCTTTTTCTTCTTTCTTTCTTTCTCACTTGCCTTTCAGCGTCGAGGGTAGATGTAGTTTGCAGTCTTTTGCTCTTCTGTTGGCCTCTCCTGCTGTTATGTTTTCTAGTGTTTATAACATTCCATCAATCCATCTTTTACTCTTCTGTTGGCCTCTCCTGCTGTTATGTTTCCTAGTGTTTCTAATATTCCATCAATCCATCTTTTACACTTCTGTTGGCCTCTCCTGCTGTTATGTTTCCTAGTGTTTCTAATATTCCATCAATCCATCTTTTACTCTTCTGTTGGCCTCTCCTGCTGTTATGTTTCCTAGTGTTTCTAATATTCCATCAATCCATCTTTTGCTCTTCTGTTGGCCTCTCCTGCTGTTATGTTTCCTAGTGTTTCTAATATTCCATCAATCCATCTTTTACTCTTCTGTTGGCCTCTCCTGCTGTTATGTTTCCTAGTGTTTCTAATATTCCATCAATCCATCTTTTGCTCTTCTGTTCGCCTCTCCTGCTGTTATGTTTCCTAGTGTTTCTAATATTCCATCAATCAATCGTTTTTTGTGATTGACCCTTGGATCTGGTGTTAAATGGAGGCCCGTTGTGTTTTGTTCTTTCTGTCTTATCATGTGGACACATCATATCATCTGTTTTGTCGTACTGTACTCTATAGCAGGAATTATTCCCAGCAAAACGTGTTAGATCGAAATGTGAAAGTAAACCACAATAAGACTCCTATTTAATGCTCTATTTAACTCTCTTTTAACTCTTTCTGTATGGAAGCTTTTTATGGACGCAACGGAAGAGATTTCAGAGACAAAATTGTTCATGGTTTTAAGAATCATTGTACATATTTATATTTATCTAACATATAACATATTATATATGAATGTTTAGATAAATTAACAAGGTATTAGATTTCACCAATACCAAGATGATACAAGACGTGTAAAAAGAATATGGTTTGATAACAGTGCAGTCTAACTAAATTGAGAGTGACGCACTATGCGGCTAAACGTACGTGGCCGATATCGGCATGGCACACAGTGCGGCTAAACGTACGTGGCCGATATCGGCATGGTACACAGTGCGGCTAAACGTACTGAAAGAGCTAAGACAAACAACGAAGAATCAACGGGAGAGCGCAAAAGAGTAATGAAACGAGAATCAGGAATCAGTAATTAAAAGGAAGTAAACATTTTCATGGCACTTTCCCCACCCATTCACTTCTTGAACTAACAGGCTTGGAACTAAAGCGTCTATGTTTTGTATGAAACTACCAATTTGGACTGAGTATTGATGGCAAGAGAAAAAGATATACAAACTGACTGGCAGAAACACCAGCATCTGCAGCAAGTCTCACACTTCAAAGAGAACATAACTCTAATTGAAACATTTCAGTTCAAATAATCAACAATCTACCCTTTGTGGATCACCTCTGCTTTGGCAAATGTTTGTTTCGTTGAGTGCCTAAACTCATTACATTTTCATAATTGATTCCAGGAATGTTTATTTGGGATTAATTCTGCTGATGATAGGTCGATAGATAAGAGTCATATTTTTGTTTTAATGTGACTGACGCTATTTTTCTTTTCGTTGTAGATTGTCTCCATCAGTTTAAATATTTGGCTGTTATTTTCCCGAATGGTATGTTATTTATTATTTTAATAACAAATTGTCAAGTGATTTATGTTATGCTGTAACATCTATCATTTATGTGGGAACTCTGCTGTAACATCTATCATTTATGTGGGAACTCTGCTGTAACATCTATCATTTATGTGGGCTGGTAACAGTGACTCTATTATTGTCTCCCCTTCAAAGTGGCTCTATTATTGTCTCCCCTCACAGTGACTCTATTATTGTCTCCCCTCACAGTGACTCTATTATTGTCTCCCCTTCAAAGTGGCTCTATAATTGTCTCCCCTCACAGTGACTCTATTATTGTCTCCCCTTCAAAGT
The DNA here is from genome assembly GCA_032433765.1 of Megaustenia siamemsis. Lineage (NCBI taxonomy): Eukaryota > Metazoa > Mollusca > Gastropoda > Stylommatophora > Ariophantidae > Megaustenia > Megaustenia siamemsis. The sequence continues at coordinate 4,468,350 of JAVIAB010000145.1, read as the reverse complement.
GGCTCTGTTATTGTCTCCCCTCACAGTAAATGTATTATTGTCTCCCCTCACAGAGACTCTATTATTGTCTCCCCTCACAGAGACTCTATTATTGTCTCCCCTTCAAAGTGGCTCTAGTTATGTCTCCCCTCACAGTAAATGTATTATTGTCTCCCCTCACAGAGACTCTATTATTGTCTCCCCTCACAGAGACTCTATTATTGTCTCCCCTCACAGTGCCTCTATTATTGTCTTCCCTCACAGTGACTCTATTATTGCCTCCCCCTCACAGTGCCTCTATTATTGTCTTCCCTCACAGTGACTCTATTATTGCCTCCCCCTCACAGAGACTCTATTATTGTCTCCCCTCACAGTGCCTCTATTATTGTCTTCCCTCACAGTGACTCTATTATTGTCTCCCCTCACAGTGACTCTATTATTGCCTCCCCCTCACAGTGCCTCTATTATTGTCTTCCCTCACAGTGACTCTATTATTGCCTCCCCCTCACAGTGCCTCTATTATTGTCTTCCCTCACAGTGACTCTATTATTGCCTCCCCCTCACAGAGACTCTATTATTGTCTCCCCTCACAGTGCCTCTATTATTGTCTTCCCTCACAGTGACTCTATTATTGTTTCCCCTCACAGTGACTCTATTATTGCCTCCCCCTCACAGTGACTCTATTATTGCCTCCCCTCACAGTGACTCTATTATTGTCTCCCCTCACAGTGACTCTATTATTGTTTCCCCTCACAGTGACTCTATTATTGTTTCCCCTCACAGTGACTCTATTATTGTCTCCCCTCACAGTGGCTCTATTATTGTCTCCCCTCACAGTGGCTCTATTATTGTTTCCCCTCACAGTGACTCTATTATTGTCTCCCCTCACAGTGACTCTATTATTGTTTCCCCTCACAGTGACTCTATTATTGTCTCCCGGCACAGTGACTCTATTATTGTCTCCCCTAACAGTGACTCTATTATTGTTTCCCCTCACAGTGACTCTATTATTGTCTCCCCTCACAGTGACTCTATTATTGTCTCCCCTCACAGTGCCTCTATTATTGTTTCCCCTCACAGTGACTCTATTATTGTCTCCCGGCACAGTGACTCTATTATTGTCTCCCCTCACAGTAACTCTATTATTGTCTCCCCTCACAGTGACTCTATTATTGTCTCCCCTCACAGTGACTCTATTATTGTCTCCCCTTCAAAGTGGCTCTATTATTGTCTCCCCTCCCAGTGGCGGCCCCGGTAGCTACTACACGAGTTTGGGAGGTGATATATCCCCCCCCCCCCCCCCCCGGCCGCACATATTAAGGTTATAGGGGAATACTGTGCTAGTGCCCGTATAATTCATCGACTAGGGCATATTGTATAGTTTGTGTGGCCAGTACCACGTCAGGTCGCCTAACGTTCTCATTAAAATAAACTGGTACCCATTTAAGGCTGGGTGAACCTAGAAGCCATGACTCAGGACAAAACCAAACCTCTTGTCATTTCTAGTCCAGACTGCCAACCACCGAAATACCGCGGATGCCATTTATAATTTGACATCGTGTTAATTTTGACGTCAATTAATGTGAGCAGTGTTACTTTAGTGAAGGTAATAGCCTTCCCGTCAGCGACGTCAATTATTCACATCGTTTGTGTGTGTTTCTTTTTGGTGTTAATGTTGTATTGAACAAATCAACAACCGAGGACGAGGCGAGAGTTTGCTTAATAGCACTCGGATACTATTTAGACGCTTAAACCTCATATGATGTCACGGCAATTAGAATCGTGTGGGTGTGAGAGAGAGAGAGTGTGTGTGCGTGTGAGTGTGTGTGTGTGTGTGAGTGAGTGAGTGAGTGTATGTGACTGAGAGTGATAGTGTGTGTGTGTGTGGATAACCATTACAAAAATGTAAAACCCACAAAAATGCCTAGTAAAACGTAAATCTATATTACGTCATCAAAGTTAAAATGAAAACGCCCCAAAGAACAAACATTTCCGTGTCACTGACAGGAGAACACAACCAATGTGGTAATTATTGTCATTACCATCTCATTACTTGGTCATGAAGCGGTACTTAATGTAATTATTATGCCGTTATGTTCATTACTATGTTGATTGATACACGGTGTATTACACACGACCATATAAGTGCACGTTGGAGATATGTCCCCTGCGGGTCACAGGTCCTCACCATAACAACGAACGACTTCGTCATTCTTGGGGGTGCCGTCATCCATCATCATCATGTGTTGAAGATAAACGTAGGTAGGGATGAAGATCAAAGTTCACATTATAACCACGTAACCAGGACTGTGGTGGTAAAGCACTTCACATGTGTTGGGCTACATAACTTTATCTCTGTTTCTTTCTTTCTTTCTTTCCTTCTTTTTTTTATTTCTCTCCTTTCATTACTTCTTTCTTTCTTTCTTTATTTCTTTATTTATTTTTCCTTCTTTCTGTCTTTCTTTTCTTTTCTTTTTCTTTCTTGTTTTCTTTCTTTTTTTCTGTCTTTTTTTTATTTCCTGCGGTCACCTGTCGCGATCTCTCCATCGTTGTCCTCCCGTACCAGGATGCTAGGTATCTGCAACTTTCGGTCCGACACACCTGTCATCGACATGAATAAATTTCCTTCTCAATATTGCCTGGGCGGCCGCCACTTTTACCCTACTCGTTTCGATTACAAAATTAGGATGGTCATTTAATGTGCGCTACTGCACACTGGACTTCCTGTCCTTCGCCTTATCCGAGAGTGCTAGACGTTGGATCTCATTACCCACACACCAGGTGTGGGATCTCAATACCCACACACACCAGGTGTGGGATCTCATTACCCACACACCGGGTGTGGGATCTCATTACCCACACACCGGGTGTGGGATCTCATTACCCACACACACCAGGTGTGGGATCTCATTACCCACACACACCAGGTGTGGGATCTCATTACCCACACACACCAGGTGTGGGATCTCATTACCCACACACACCAGGTGTGACCCGGTTAAAAACGCATTCCGAGTACTTACTTGCTTGCGTTCGTCCAATGACTAAAGGAGTACACCTCTTACTCATCCGTCCTTAAAAGGACGTTAAGTGGGCGTGTCTGTGTTGTGTTATGGTTTGCAGTATAACAGTAAATTTTGCGATTTTCGGCCGAACACATCCGAATTCAACACGAGATTTTTGAGTACCGGGTTGTCTTCTCTCTTCGATTCTCGCTTGGCCAGACTAAACAGGTTAGTCTGTTACTGGAGGCACCACGGAGAGGTGAAGCAGGGTGTGGATGGTTCTAGTTCACCGATCCTGGAGCAAACCATCAGCTGTGGTTCGCTGACAACTTCCAGCTCCGCTGCTGTGAGGTGCGCCTTCGCCTCTTGCATTCCAAGTGACAAATTCCAACGCGCTTGAAGTGGAATTCGAACACAGGAACTTCCATTTCAAAGACCAACGTCTTACCTTTAAACCACCTAGAATCCACGCACAATGAAAAAACAAATTTAGTTGAGATTGATGCGAGGTATATTCAAACTGAAATCGGTTACAAAGTTCAAAAATGCGACAAACGTGTTGGGAGTTACAAGTAAATATGTCATTCCCACGATGAAGTTACAAACAAATATGTCCTTCATCCGATGAAGTTACAGACAAAACACGAATTATTTCCAGTCACAGAACAAAACAGTAGCTAACCATGCGACTTGAGTTTTCTCAATTTAGCAACACTAAAGAGTTAACTCTATCAACACGCAGGCACGAGACGGTATAATTTAACAACACGCGACCTAAGAGTTAATCACATGGTTAAGTCTAGATTTAGTAGCAGGACAAAATAACTCGACTTTCCGATAAATAGATTATAAACGCTTGGGGCAAAAATGGCAGCATATCTGTCACATATTACAGGTATCTTTTCACTCATGTTATGTGTGATCTGCACGTTTTAAAATTAGCAGCGAAAAATGTGCAGCAGCAAGCTCAGAACGGTTTGACATTTGACAGAATAATTTGATTAAAAATTGATGTTTCTGATGAAATAAGATACCGGAAAAATCTAGATATTGATTGTAAGGAATAATAGTTATTTATTATGTTACTTTGTTTTGTATTAATTGTTTGAAGTATTTTTGTTATAATAGGGGAAACAGTTAGTGTTAAGTTGTGAACAGTTCATAGAAGTTGAGAAACTCTTCGTGTTAAGCTGGGAAACAGTTCATGCATGCTAGTAAACAGTTCGTGTAAGTTTGGAAATAGTTCGTGTAATCTGGGAAATAGTTCATGTAAGTTTGAAAACAGTTCGTGTTAAGTTGGGAAACAGTTCATATAAGTTGGGAAACACTTCCTATAAGTTTGGAAACAGTTCATGTAAATTTGGAAACAGTTCATGTAAGTTTGAAACCATTCTTATAAGTTTGGAAACAGTTCGTATAAGTTTGGAAACAGTTCAAATAAGTTTGAAACAGTTCATGTAACTTGGGAAACAGTTCGTGTAAATTTGAAAACCGTTCATGTAAGTTTGAAGACCGTTCATGTAAGTTTGAAAACAGCTCATGTAAGTTCGAAAACAGTTCATGTAAGTTTGAAAACAGTTCATGTGTAAGTTTGAAAACAGTTTATGTAAATGTGAACACAGTTCATGTAAGTTTGAAAACAGTTCATGTAAGTTTGAAAACAGTTTATGTAAATGTCAAGACAGTTCATGTAAGTTTGAAAACAGTTCATGTAAGTTTAAAGACCGTTCATGTAAGTTTGAAAACCGTCCATGTAAGTTTGAAGACCATTCATGTAAGTTTGAAGACCATTCATGTAAGTTTGAAGACCATTCATGTAAGTTTGAAAATAGTTCATGTAAGTTTGAAGACCATTCATGTAAGTTTAAAGACCATTCATGTAAGTTTGAAGACCATTCATGTAAGTTTGAAAACAGTTCATGTAAGCTTGAAGACCGTTCATGTAAGTTTGAAAACCGTTCATGTAAGTTTAAAGACCGTTCATGTAAGTTTGAAAACAGTTCATGTAAGTTTAAAGACCGTTCATGTAAGTTTGAAAACAGTTCATGTAAGTTTAAAGACCGTTCATGTAAGTTTGAAAACAGTTCATGTAAGTTTAAAGACCGTTCATGTAAGTTTGAAAACAGTTCATGTAAGTTTAAAGACCGTTCATGTAAGTTTGAAAACAGTTCATGTAAGTTTGAAAACAGTTCATGTAAGTTTAAAGACCGTTCATGTAAGTTTGAAAACAGTTCATGTAAGTTTAAAGACCGTTCATGTAAGTTTGAAAACAGTTCATGTAAGTTTAAAGACCGTTCATGTAAGTTTGAAAACAGTTCATGTAAGTTTAAAGACCGTTCATGTAAGTTTGAAAACAGTTCATGTAAGTTTGAAAACAGTTCATGTAAGTTTAAAGACCGTTCATGTAAGTTTGAAAACAGTTCATGTAAGTTTAAAGACCGTTCATGTAAGTTTGAAAACAGTTCATGTAAGTTTAAAGACCGTTCATGTAAGTTTGAAAACAGTTCATGTAAGTTTAAAGACCGTTCATGTAAGTTTGAAAACAGTTCATGTAAGTTTAAAGACCGTTCATGTAAGTTTGAAAACAGTTCATGTAAGTTTGAAAACAGTTCATGTAAGTTTAAAGACCGTTCATGTAAGTTTGAAAACAGTTCATGTAAGTTTAAAGACCGTTCATGTAAGTTTGAAAACAGTTCATGTAAGTTTGAAAACAGTTCATGTAAGTTTAAAGACCGTTCATGTAAGTTTGAAAACAGTTCATGTAAGTTTAAAGACCGTTCATGTAAGTTTGAAAACAGTTCATGTAAGTTTAAAGACCGTTCATGTAAGTTTGAAAACAGTTCATGTAAGTTTAAAGACCGTTCATGTAAGTTTGAAAACAGTTCATGTAAGTTTAAAGACCGTTCATGTAAGTTTGAAAACAGTTCATGTAAGTTTGAAAACAGTTCATGTGTAAGTTTGAAAACAGTTTATGTAAATGTGAACACAGTTCATGTAAGTTTGAAAACAGTTCATGTAAGTTTGAAAACAGTTTATGTAAATGTCAAGACAGTTCATGTAAGTTTGAAAACAGTTCATGTAAGTTTGAAGACCGTTCATGTAAGTTTGAAGACCGTTCATGTAAGTTTGAAGACCGGTCATGTAAGTTTGAAGACCGTTCATGTAAGTTTGAAGACCGTTCATGTAAGTTTGATGACCGTTCATGTAAGTTTGAAGACCGTTCATGTAAGTTTAAAGACCATTCATGTAAGTTTGAAGACCATTCATGTAAGTTTAAAGACCATTCATGTAAGTTTGAAGACCATTCATGTAAGTTTGAAGACCATTCATGCAAGTTTGAAGACCATTCATGTAAGTTTGAAGACCGGTCATGTAAGAGTGACTCAAAGTTACTAATGAAGGTGGTATTTTTTACAGATAAAGACAGACTTTTCTCTTTGCTTCCCTCTTTCTCTCCCCCCCCCCTCAATTTTCCCAGTTGTTACAATATATTCCAGCTGTTCCCTTCTCACTACATGATCAAAAAATGATGATTGTTTCTTCCTAATATTGGAAATTAGCTCTCCTTTTGCTTTTGCCTTTTTCAGAATATTTTCATTACTCTTCTTAGCTGTCCATGGTATTCTCAACAGTCTTCTGTAAACCACATTTCTACATCCTACAGTGATTATCTTGTCTGTTGTCGTATTGTCCATGATTCACATCCATATGTTAAGACTTGCTTGACATAACATTTAAGAGCTATTTTTCTTGTTTCTATTGTCAACCGTGGAAAGCATAGTATCTTCCTCATTTTTTTGGAAAGATGCTTTTGCCTGAACCATTCTGCATCTCACCTCTTTTGTACATCTTTCGTCTGAGGTTAATCTTGTTCTAAAATATTTAAATTCATTAACCTGTTTTAATATTATGCCACTTGTCTTTATTGTGCGTTACGGTGATGTGTTTTTTCTTTGTTGTTACCATTACTTCTGTCTTTTTGCTATTGAGTCCTTTATTTTTGCTTTCTTTCACTATAATGTCTAACATTTCTTATAACTCATTTTCACTTTTAGCGATTCAGACTGTATCATCAGTACACCTGAGGTTATATTATGGCTTCCAATTGTTATTCCAAGCATGTCCCTTATGAATCTTACAGCAATCTCACTGTCCATATTAAATAAATCTTGTGACAGTATACAACAAACTTGTTATTTACCGTATAACAAAAGTGTATACTACCATACATTTTAACACAAATTATCCACAAGCATTTACTGTAAAATTTGTTTTTTAACTCTCGATTTGCGTAGAAATTTAAGAATTCTCAAATCAGCTGCAAATTTTAATATACACAAAATTCACTTAACAGCCATACCTGTTATCTGTGTTCACATAACAAATATGAATACGTTTATCTAAATTGCAGTAAATTAGAGTATTTTAGTTATCGGAAAATAGAGACCCCCGGAATGTTATTTGAAATTTGAAGTATTTTTTTTTTAAATAAGGAATATCAAGATAAATATGAATACACACATTTCAGCCATTGTGTGGGGTAATTTACAGAGTAAACCAATTATTGTTGCAGATTGCGTACAAGATCTGTAAATAATTACATGCTGGCATTGTCAAAGAAGTTGTATGTATGACAACATTAACCAATAGTAATAGTTGTATGTATGACAACATTAACCAATAGTAATAGTTGTATGTATGACAACATTAACCAATAGTAATAGTTGTATGTATGACAACATTAACCAATAGTAATAGTTTTATGTATGACAACATTAACCAATAGTAATAGTTGTATGTATGACAACATTAACCAATAGTAATAGTTGTATGTATGACAACATTAACCAATAGTAATAGTTTCATAAGTAAGTCAACATGACAAGATGACTTATTTAAGTACAACCTTGAAGGACGGCAAAAGTCAGACCCAAGGTCAGCACTAACTGCTTATTTCGATCTCTTCTTCTCTCTGATTGGTCTATATTTTAACAGTCACCAGCTCAGCACAATTAAAAAAAACATAAAAGTCTTGTTATATCGCGGAATAATTACCAAGTCGATATCAGTAATTGATATCACTCCTGAGAAAATGATACTTTTAACTACATGATGTCTTCGTGCTGTTGCCATCGACATGCCCATTTACAATAATTGCGTGTAAACCAAACTATATTTTGTTTTCTTTTTGATTCCATTCCCGATGATTGAGTTTCCTGGTCCCGTATTCTGCAGAATATGACTCTCCTTCACTTGCAATCAGTGTCAGGAATTATGACATGCCAACTGGAGCTGGCGATCACTGATCTTCAAACCGTTTTGTTTCAAAATTTTGTCGAGCATGTCTGTTTTTGGCTTTCCTAAAATGTCACGTAATTTGACTATTCAGCATTTGCTCCTTTATGTCGTCGTTATTATCATTTTAAGTATAACAAATCACAGAATATGTCTACACCTGCCAGCGTGGTATAGAGGTAAGGCGTCGGCAACTGGATAACGGAATCCGGGGTTTGAGTCCCGCCACAGGCGATAAAAGTTTTCTCCACGACTTTAACCCCCCCTTTCCCCCTTCCATTTTTTATGGCCGTTGGGTAGTCTAATCCGATGTCTAATCCTCTCTGGGTAGGCAAATCTGATGTCTAGTTCTCTCTGGGTAGGCAAATCTGATGTCTAGTCCTCTCTGGGTAGGCAAATCTGATGTCTAGTTCTCTCTAGGTAGTCAAATCCGATGTCTAGTCCTCTCTGGGTAGGCAAATCTGATGTCTAGTCCTCTCTGGGTGGGCAAATCTGATGTCTAGTCCTCTCTGGGTAGGCAAATCTGATGTCTAGTCCTCTCTGGGTAGGCAAATCTGATGTCTAGTCCTCTCTGGGTAGTCAAATCCGATGTCTAGTCCTCTCTGGGTAGGCAAATCTGATGTCTGGTCCTCTCTGGGTAGTCAAATCTGATGTCTAGTCCTCTCTGGGTAGTCAAATCTGATGCCTAGTCTTCTCTGGGTAGTCAAATCCGATGTCTAGTCCTCTCTGGGTAGTCAAATCTGATGTCTAGTTCTCTCTGGATAGTGAGATCCAATGTCTAGCCCTCTCTGGGTAGTGAGATTTGATGTCTAGTCCTCTCTGGGTAGTGAGATCTAATATCTGTTCCTCTCTAGGTAGTGAGATCCAATGTCTAGCCCTCTCTGGGTAGTGAGATTTGAAGTCTAGTCCTTTTTGGGTAGTGAGATTTGATGTCTAGCCCTCTCTGGGTAGTGAGATCCAATGTCTAGTCCTCTCTGGGTAGTGAAATTTGATGACTATTCATCTCTGGGTAGTGAGATCTAATGTCTAGTCCTCTCTTTGTAGTGAAATCTGATGTCTAGTCCTCTCTTGGTAGTGATATCTAATGTCTAGTTCTCTCTTTGTAGTGATATCTGATGTCTAGTCCTCTCTTTGTAGTGAAATCTGATGTCTAGTCATCTCTGGGTAGTGAGATTTGATGTCTAGCCCTCTCTGGGTAGTGATATCTAATGTCTAGTTCTCTCTTTGTAGTGATATCTGATGTCTAGTCCTCTCTTTGTAGTGAAATCTGATGTCTAGTCCTCTCTTGGTAGTGATATCTAATGTCTAGTTCTCTCTTTGTAGTGATATCTGATGTCTAGTCCTCTCTTTGTAGTGAAATCTGATGTCTAGTCATCTCTGGGTAGTGAGATTTGATGTCTAGCCCTCTCTGGTTAGGGAGATACGATATCTCAGATAGTGACGAACAACAGGAGGCCAACTACGCACGTTAAAGAACTCTTGACAGTTAAAAATTCCAAAATGTTGGCTGTAAATCCCATTGCCCTGGCAAAACATGTTCAAGAAATCTGCTTAATCTGGATGAGTTCAAGGCCGTGCGACAGAGTTCGTGCACTCGAGTCAGCGTTCTCTTCGGACGTTCTTGGTATTATACGGAGACAATTGAAGCACCTGTGGGTGTGGTCGGAGTGCAGTGATGGTGTTCCCAACATAACATAATTTATGGCTGCTTACTGTCTTCTATTGTTCTCTTCGCTGTTATCTGTTTAAGCAACGCAGAATTTGAATGTTTAGTTCAGCGGTTACCAAACGGTGAACACTCGCGGTTCCCTTTCATTGTTGATCATATATCGGTGGAGTCCTCATGGCAGTCACGTTCGTATCAGTACGGTACTCTCTGATTTCCTGATAGGATATCATCATCCTCATCATCATCATCATCATTATCATCATTATCATCAAGTACCATGCCTGCTGGGAAGCCGCGATAGCTCAGTGGTTAGTGAACTGGACTACCACGGACAAGGGGTAGGGTTCGATCCCAACCGACGGCTTCCGGGTTCACCCAGCCTTAAATATGTACCGGATTTTTTTCTGGCAAAGTAAAGCAGCACGAGCGTAATACTGACCACATTTCCCTAAAAGTCATGTGCTGAAGGTCTGTAAAATATAGGGTCACTAACACCATATTTTCCTATACGCCACTTGGCGTGACGGGGGTACTTTACTTTTTTTTTTACCATGCCTGCTGGTGTAGGTTACAATGTCTCTCCAGAACTTTCGATCTCGACAGTTATTTATCATTTCTGCCACTACTACTACCACTACTACTACCACTGCTACTGCTACTACCACTACTACTACTATTAACACCAATACTGCTACTACCACAACTACTACCACTACTACCACTACTACTACTACCCTACTACCACTACTACTACTAACGCCAATACTACTACTAACACCAATACTGCTACTACAACTACTACTACCACTATTACTACCACTACTACTACCACTACTATTGCCACTACTACTACCACTACTACTACCACTACTTGTACCACTACTACTGCCACTACTACTACCACTACTACTACTACTGCTACTACCACAACTACTACCACTACTACTACCACTACTACTACCACTACTACTACTACTGCTACTACCACAACTAATACCACTACTACTACCACTACTACTGCCACTAATACTACCACTACTACTACCACTACTACTACTACTGCCACTACTACTTCCACTAATACTAAACTACCACTACTACCACTACCACTGCCACTATTACTACCCCAACTACTACCACTACTACAGCTACCCTGTTCTGGCGCTGATAACCTACACACTTGCCTCTCTTCGGACGGTGATAACCTACATACTTGCCTCTCTTCGGACGGTGATAACCTACATACTTGCCTCACTTCGAACGGTGATAACCTACATACTTGCCTCACTTCGAACGGTGATAACCTACATACTTGCCTCACTTCGAACGGTGATAACCTACATACTTGCCTCACTTCGAACGGTGATAACCTACATACTTGCCTCACTTCAGACGGTGATAACCTACATACTTGCCTCTCTTCCGACGGTGATAACCTACTTAGTTGCCTCTCTTCCGACGGTGATAACCTACTTAGTTGCCTCTCTTCCGACGGTGATAACCTACATACTTGCCTCTCTTCCGACGGTTTTAACCTACATACTTGCCTCTCTTCCGACGGTGATAACCTACATACTTGCCTCTCTTCCGACGGTGATAACCTACTTAGTTGCCTCTCTTCCGACGGTGATAACCTACATACTTGCCTATCTTCCGACGGTGATAACCTACTTAGTTGCCTCTCTTCCGACGGTGATAACCTACATACTTGCCTCTCTTCCGACGGTGATAACCTACTTAGTTGCCTCTCTTCCGACGGTGATAACCTACATACTTGCCTCTCTTCCGACGGTGATAACCTACTTAGTTGCCTCTCTTCCGACGGTGATAACCTACTTAGTTGCCTCTCTTCCGACGGTGATAACCTACTTAGTTGCCTCTCTTCCGTCGGTGATAACCTACTTAGTTGCCTCTCTTCCGACGGTGATAACCTACTTAGTTGCCTCTCTTCCGACGGTGATAACCTACATACTTGCCTCTCTTCCGACGGTGATAACCTACTTAGTTGCCTCTCTTCCGACGGTGATAACCTACATACTTGCCTCTCTTCCGACGGTGATAACCTACTTAGTTGCCTCTCTTCCGACGGTGATAACCTACTTAGTTGCCTCTCTTCCGACGGTGATAACCTACATACTTGCCTCTCTTCCGACGGTGATAACCTACATACTTGCCTCTCTTCCGACGGTGATAACCTACATACTTGCCTATCTTCCGACGGTGATAACCTACTTAGTTGCCTCTCTTCCGACGGTGATAACCTACATACTTGCCTCTCTTCCGACGGTGATAACCTACTTAGTTGCCTCTCTTCCGACGGTGATAACCTACATACTTGCCTCTCTTCCAACGGTGATAACCTACTTAGTTGCCTCTCTTCCGACGGTGATAACCTACATACTTGCCCCTCTTCCGACGGTGATAACCTACTTAGTTGCTTCTCTTCCGACGGTGATAACCTACATACTTGCCTCTCTTCCGACGGTGATAACCTACTTAGTTGCCTCTCTTCCGACGGTGATAACCTACATACTTGCCTCTCTTCCGACGGTGATAACCTACTTAGTTGCCTCTCTTCCGGCGGTGATAACCTACATACTTGCCCCTCTTCCGACGGTGATAACCTACTTAGTTGCCTCTCTTCCGACGGTGATAACCTACATACTTGCCTCTCTTCCGACGGTGATAACCTACTTAGTTGCCTCTCTTCCGACGGTGATAACCTACTTAGTTGCCCCTCTTCCGACGGTGATAACCTACTTAGTTGCCTCTCTTCCGACGGTGATAACCTACTTAGTTGCCGCTTCCAGATCGTTGTGCAAGCCATAACATCCCACTGACAAAATGAAACCACTTAATGCCAACTGCAAAACAAACTCTAATCCTGAGGATATTTCCGTTACTTGATCGATAACTGCAGTTCCTGTACCAATTCGTTGACAGCATCCATTCCACTGTCAACTCTTTATTCAAATTAAGACCACCAATACTACAGGGTGTTTATAAAGTCTCACTACACTTGGTATCTAGGTCAATTTGAAAAAAAAAATGTTTATGACGTCATCACAATATGTGCTCCCACTGTCAATGAAATTTGTTGAATAAGTTTATTGCTACTGGAAATGTGGAAGATGCTCCACGATCTGGTAGGCCTGCTGTGAATGATGAAATATGTTTAGATATCCAAGACAGAATCCTTAAAAGTCCAGACAAGTCATTAAGAAAACTGTCGCAACAAGTGAACTTACCATTGAGCACATATTGTGATGACGTCATAAACATTTTTTTCAAATTGACCTAGATACCAAGTGTAGTGAGACTTTATAAACACAAGTAGTGATAGTGGTAGTGATAGTGGTAGTGGTAGTGATAGTAGAGGTGATAGTGGTAGTGATAGTGGTAGTGGTAGTGGTAGTGATAGTGGTAGTGATAGTGGTAGTGGTAGTGATAGTGGTAGTGATAGTGGTAGTGCTAGTGATAGTGGTATTGGTAGTGATAGTGGTAGTGATAGTGATAGTGGTATTGGTAGTGATAGTGGTAGTGATAGTGGTAGTGATAGTGGTAGTTTTAGTGATAGTAGTAGTGATAGTAGTAGTGATAGTGGTAGTGGTAGTGGTAGTGATAGTGGTAGTGGTAGTGGTATTGGTAGTGATAGTGGTAGTGATAGTGGTAGTGTTAGTGGTAGTGGTAGTGGTAGTGATAGTGGTAGTGGTAGTGATAGTAGTAGTGATAGTAGTAGTGATAGTGGTAGTGGTATTGGTAGTGATAGTGGTAGTGATAGTGGTAGTGATAGTGGTAGTGGTAGTGATAGTAGTAGTGATAGTAGTAGTGATAGTGGTAGTGGTAGTGGTAGTGATAGTGGTAGTGGTAGTGATAGTAGTAGTGATAGTGGTAGTGGTAGTGGTAGTGATAGTGGTAGTGATAGTGGTAGTGGTAGTGGTAGTGATAGTGGTAGTGATAGTGATAGTGGTAGTGATAGTGGTAGTGGTAGTGGTAGTGATAGTGGTAGTGGTAGTGATAGTAGTAGTGATAGTGGTAGTGGTAGTGGTAGTGATAGTGGTAGTGATAGTGGTAGTGGTAGTGGTAGTGATAGTGGTAGTGATAGTGGTAGTGATAGTGATAGTGATATTGGTAGTGATAGTGGTAGTGATAGTGGTAGTAATAGTGGTAGTGATAGTGATAGTGGTAGTGATAGTGATTTTTATTTATGATTTCTCTCTGCGGCAACCACCCCTGGTATCAGCAGCGAGACCCGGCTTGAAACGTCAATTACTCATCGGCGGAAAAAAATATATGACTACCTCCAAAGTCGGAGTTATCTGCCTGTATGGCGAGGGACTCCTGAGCACAACATGGCTGCCAGGGAAAATTGGATTAACACGCAATATTCAGTTCCTACTCTCTAGGGACTTCGTCATAGGTAAACCTGGCGAATGAAAAAAAAAAAAGAAAGAAAGAAACTAAAGAATAGGAATGGCAAAAAAGCATTTGTAACATTATGCCAAATATATTCACATCAAAGGAGATAACATCAGAACTGAAGCTAAGAATTATAAAACGGTGCATTTACTCGACATTCATTTGTAGAAACATGGAGATTACGAAATAAAATAGAACAAAATATTGTAACCTTTAAAATGTGGATCTATAGAACAACTGGGAGTATTGGGTGGAAGGAATGGAAGACAAACAAGGAAGTTCTGAATCAGCTGAAAATGAAATAAAGAAATAGTGAACACAATTGGAAAAAGGCAATTGAAATTTGTGAAGGATATGAAGAGGCGTGATACCCTTATAAAAGTCATCTTGGGGATAAGATACAAGGTAGCCCAGGCAGAGGCAGACCAGGAACTGATATCAATAGGTGAACATGTGACAACGTGCACTATCAGGACATGAGAAAGAGTAGAATCCATGGTAGCCAGCCTTCGATGTGGAGACGGCACCCAATGGATGTTGAAAGTGAAAAATGAAGCTTCATTAAACTACGTCTTATCATTTGGCATGGCTAGAGACACGGCTAGAGACATGGCTAGAGACACGGCTAGAGACACGGCTAGAGACACGGCTAGAGACACGGCTAGAGACACGGTTAGAGACACGGCTAGAGACACGGTTAGAGACACGGTTAGAGACACGGCTAGAGACACGGCTAGAGACACGGCTAGAGAAATGGTTAGAGACACGGTTAGAGACATGGCTAGAGACACGGCTAGAGACACGGCTAGAGACACGGCTAGAGAAATGGTTAGAGACACGGCTAGAGACACGGCTAGAGACACGGCTAGAGACACGGCTAGAGACACGGTTAGAGACACGGTTAGAGACACGGTTAGAGACATGGCTAGAGACACGGCTAGAGACATGGCTAGAGACACGGCTAGAGACACGGCTAGAGAAATGGTTAGAGACACGGTTAGAGACATGGCTAGAGACACGGCTAGAGACACGGCTAGAGACACGGCTAGAGAAATGGTTAGAGACACGGCTAGAGACACGGCTAGAGACACGGCTAGAGACACGGCTAGAGACACGGCTAGAGACACGGTTAGAGACACGGTTAGAGACATGGCTAGAGACACGGCTAGAGACATGGCTAGAGACATGGTTAGAGACACGGCTAGAGAAATGGTTAGAGACACGGCTAGAGACACGGCTAGAGACACGGCTAGAGACACGGCTAGAGACACGGTTAGAGACACGGTTAGAGACACGGTTAGAGACATGGCTAGAGACACGGCTAGAGACACGGCTAGAGACACGGCTAGAGACACGGTTAGAGACACGGTTAGAGACACGGTTAGAGACATGGCTAGAGACACGGCTAGAGACACGGCTAGAGACACGGCTAGAGACACGGTTAGAGACATGGCTAGAGACACGGCTAGAGACACGGTTAGAGACACGGTTAGAGACACGGTTAGAGACACGGTTAGAGACATGGCTAGAGACATGGCTAGAGACACGGCTAGAGACACGGTTAGAGACACGGCTAGAGACACGGTTAGAGACACGGTTAGAGACACGGTTAGAGACATGGCTAGAGACACGGCTAGAGACACGGCTAGAGACACGGCTAGAGACACGGCTAGAGACACGGCTAGAGACACGGTTAGAGACAGGGCTAGAGACACGGCTAGAGACACGGTTAGACACACGGTTAGAGACACGGTTAGAGACACGGTTAGAGACATGGCTAGAGATATGGCTAGAGACACGGCTAGAGACACGGTTAGAGACACGGCTAGAGACACGGTTAGAGACACGGTTAGAGACACGGTTAGAGACATGGCTAGAGACACGGCTAGAGACACGGCTAGAGACACGGTTAGAGACACGGTTAGAGACACGGTTAGAGACATGGCTAGAGACACGGCTAGAGACATGGCTAGAGACATGGTTAGAGACACGGCTAGAGACATGGCTAGAGACACGGTTAGAGACATGGCTAGAGACATGGCTAGAGACACGGCTAGAGACACGGCTAGAGACATGGCTAGAGACACGGCTAGAGACACGGCTAGAGACACGGCTAGAGACACGGCTAGAGAAATGGCTAGAGACACGGCTAGAGACACGGCTAGAGACACGGCTAGAGACATGGCTAGAGACACGGCTAGAGACATGGCTAGAGACACGGCTAGAGACACGGCTAGAGACACGGATAGAGACACGGCTAGAGACATGGCTAGAGACACGGCTAGAGACACGGCTAGAGACACGGTTTGAGACATGGCTAGAGACACGGCTAGAGACAGGGCTAAAGACATGGCTAGAGACACGGCTAGAGAAATGGCTAGAGACACGGCTAGAGACACGGCTAGAGACATGGCTAGAGACACGGCTAGAGACACGGCTAGAGACACGGCTAGAGACACGGCTAGAGACATGGCTAGAGACATGGCTAGAGACATGGCTAGAGACACGGCTAGAGACACGGCTAGAGACACGACTAGAGACACGGCTAGAGACACGGCTAGAGACACGGCTAGAGACATGGCTAGAGACATGGTAAGAGACACGGCTAGAGAAATGGTTAGAGACACGGCTAGAGACACGGCTAGAGACAAGGCTAGAGACACGGCTAGAGACACGGCTAGAGACACGGTTAGAGACACGGTTAGAGACACGGTTAGAGACATGGCTAGAGACACGGCTAGAGACACGGCTAGAGACACGGTTAGAGACACGGTTAGAGACACGGTTAGAGACATGGCTAGAGACACGGCTAGAGACACGGCTAGAGACACGGCTAGAGACACGGTTAGAGATATGGCTAGAGACACGGCTAGAGACACGGTTAGAGACACGGTTAGAGACACGGTTAGAGACATGGCTAGAGACATGGCTAGAGACACGGCTAGAGACACGGCTAGAGACACGGTTAGAGACACGGTTAGAGACACGGTTAGAGACACGGCTAGAGACACGGCTAGAGACACGGCTAGAGACACGGTTAGAGACATGGCTAGAGACACGGCTAGAGACACGGTTAGAGACACGGTTAGAGACACGGTTAGAGACACGGTTTGAGACATGGCTAGAGACGGCTAGAGACACGGCTAGAGACACGGTTAGAGACACGGCTAGAGACACGGTTAGAGACACGGTTAGAGACACGGTTAGAGACATGGCTAGAGACACGGCTAGAGACACGGCTAGAGACACGGTTAGAGACACGGTTAGAGACACGGTTAGAGACATGGCTAGAGACACGGCTAGAGACATGGCTAGAGACATGGTTAGAGACACGGCTAGAGACATGGCTAGAGACATGGTTAGAGACATGGCTAGAGACATGGCTAGAGACACGGCTAGAGACACGGCTAGAGACACGGCTAGAGACACGGCTAGAGACATGGCTAGAGACACGGCTAGAGACACGGCTAGAGACACGGCTAGAGACACGGCTAGAGAAATGGCTAGAGACACGGCTAGAGACACGGCTAGAGACACGGCTAGAGACATGGCTAGAGACACGGCTAGAGACATGGCTAGAGACATGGCTAGAGACACGGCTAGCGACACGGATAGAGACACGGCTAGAGACATGGCTAGAGACACGGCTAGAGACACGGCTAGAGACACGGTTAGAGACATGGCTAGAGACACGGCTAGAGACACGGCTAGAGACATGGCTAGAGACACGGCTAGAGAAATGGCTAGAGACACGGCTAGAGACACGGCTAGAGACATGGCTAGAGACACGGCTAGAGACACGGCTAGAGACACGGCTAGAGACACGGCTAGAGACATGGCTAGAGACATGGCTAGAGACATGGCTAGAGACACGGCTAGAGACACGGCTAGAGACACGACTAGAGACACGGCTAGAGACACGGCTAGAGACACGGCTAGAGACATGGCTAGAGACACGGCTAGAGACATGGCTAGAGACACGACTAGAGACACGGCTAGAGACACGGCTAGAGACACGGCTAGAGACGCGGCTAGAGACATGGCTAGAGACACGGCTAGAGACATGGCTAGAGACACGGCTAGAGACACGACTAGAGACACGGCTAGAGACACGGCTTTAGACACAAATTTTTGTCCTCAATGAGCACGCTCAGATGGATCGCGATAGGCTGTTCTCGACGTCAGTTGTTGGAGACTCCGGGGAGGTCTAATCTAACAAATGTAATCTTATCGTATCCATTCCTTTGCATAACGTTTTTTTTCTGTCACTTCCACGCTCCACGCGGAGATAAGAGGAAGAAGAGAAAGAGAATAATATAGATAAGAAAATCGAGAATCAAGAAGAAATAATAACAATCATGCCGAATCATTGCAGGTCGGACACATAACAAGCGTTGTGTTGCGGTGTTAGAGTCACTTCAACAACAAACTAAAAACACAAACGTTTCTACTTATGAAGTCTTTATCAGTAGACGACAAGGGCATATATTTACAATAAATAAGAGATTCCTTGAGAAAAGTGACAGGAAACGAGACCTTTATTGGGATGACCCAGAATGTATAAAGACCGAGTTGACGAGAATATGATCAGAGTGTACAAGGGGATGGATGATGAGGCTAGACGAGCCCTGAAATGAGGGCGTGATGTGCTGAGTGTTGCCGGTCGAGCAGGAAGATGTTTTACTGGAGTTTGACTTGCGAAGTAATCGCTTGTGGGTGACGTCAATGCTCAAATAGTTAGCTACACAATTTTAGCATATTATAAAAAATTCTTACAAAATAATTCTTCATGAAACCTTGACTTGACCAGTCGAACTCCAGTACCAATGGACGCTGAAATACGCCGGACGGTATTAACGACTCTGACACAGTATTAAACAAGTCTGTTATTATTTTGTTTTTTAAATAACATTGTAGGACATGACAGGGGACAGCGTTCAGTGATTGTCAGTTTATATGTTGTCACAACGAGTCCAGGTAACAATGACATCATAGAGTACTCGGATAGTGGTAGTGGTAGTGGTAGTGATAGTGATAGTGGTAGTGATAGTGGTAGTGGTAGTGGTAGTGGTAGTGGTAGTGATAGTGGTAGTGATAGTGGTAGTGGTAGTGGTAGTGGTAGTGGTAGTGGTAGTGGTAGTGGTAGTGATAGTGGTAGTGGCAGTGGTAGTGATAGTGGTAGTGGTAGTGGTAGTGGTAGTGGTAGTGATAGTGGTAGTGGTAGTGATAGTGATAGTGGTAGTGGTAGTGGTAGTGGTAGTGGTAGTGGTAGTGGTAGTGATAGTGGTAGTGGTAGTGATAGTGGTAGTGATAGTGGTAGTGGTAGTGGTAGTGATAGTGGTAGTGATAGTGGTAGTGGTAGTGGTAGTGGTAGTGGTAGTGATAGTGGTAGTGGTAGTGATAGTGGTAGTGATAGTGGTAGTGGTAGTGATAGTGGTAGTGGTAGTGATAGTGGTAGTGGTAGTGGTAGTGGTAGTGGTAGTGATAGTGGTAGTGGTAGTGATAGTGGTAGTGATAGTGGTAGTGGTAGTGGTAGTGGTAGTGGTAGTGATAGTGGTAGTGGTAGTGGTAGTGGTAGTGGTAGTGGTAGTGATAGTGGTAGTGATAGTGGTAGTGATAGTGGTAGTGGTAGTGATAGTGGTAGTGATAGTGGTAGTGGTAGTGGTAGTGGTAGTGGTAGTGATAGTGGTAGTGGCAGTGATAGTGGTAGTGGTAGTGATAGTGGTAGTGATAGTGGTAGTGGTAGTGATAGTGGTAGTGGTAGTGGCAGTGATAGTGGTAGTGATAGTGGTAGTGATAGTGGTAGTGATAGTGGTAGTGATAGTGGTAGTGATAGTGGTAGTGATAGTGATAGTGGTAGTGATAGTGGTAGTGATAGTGATAGTGGTAGTGATAGTGGTAGTGGTAGTGATAGTGGTAGTGGTAGTGATAGTGGTAGTGGTAGTGATAGTGGTAGTGGTAGTGGTAGTGGTAGTGATAGTGGTAGTGGTTATGATAGTGATAGTGGTAGTGATAGTGGTAGTGATAGTGATAGTGATAGTGGTAGTGGTAGTGATAGTGATAGTGGTAGTGGTAGTGATAGTGGTAGTGGTAGTGGTAGTGATAGTGGTAGTGATAGTGGTAGTGGTAATGGCAGTGATAGTGGTAGTGGTAATGGTAGTGATAGTGGTAGTGGTAGTGGTAGTGATAGTGGTAGTGGTAGTGGTAGTGGTAGTGGCAGTGATAGTGGTAGTGAGTCCAGGTAACAATGACACCATAGAGTACTCGGTTCGCTGCAACAAATAATATACAACAGGTACAAGTGTTGTGTGGCATCGGTTATTGGGATACTAAAATATAACGCTGGTTTACTATACAGACCCAACGCACTCTATTACAACTCGATATCAACTAGCGTTTCATAGGAAGTATTTTTTTGTAAATCAACGTTAACAGAAAGGCTGGAATATAGAATGAAGCATGGTATAAGTTGGAGCCTCGATAGCTCAGTGATTAGTGAGCTGGACTACAGAGGACTACAGGTTGGGTTCGATCCTGACCGATGACTTCCGGGTTCACCCAGCCTTAAATGGGCACCGGAATTTTTCTGGGAAAGTAAAGCGGCACGGACGTAATACCGACCACATTACCCCAAAAATCATGTGCTGAAGGTCTGTAAAAGTTATGGTCACTAACACCATATTCCCTTTACGTCACTTGGCGTGACCGGGGTACTTTACTTTAGCATGGTATAAGTAAAATGTACCTAATTATTAAAAGTGAAGAGAAGATAAAAAATGTTCGCATTATTTTCGTATCGTGAGTTTCAATGCTTGAAGCGACACTATCCAGAAGTCTCCGAACACTTCTGCATCAGAGGCAGAGCATATATGGGTGAAAACTCGCGTGCTAAGAGGCAGATTCAACTCTCGTATTTGACCTTGCGCGTAGAGAAGTGACCTTAATCCGGAAGTTGCTGGAACAGGTTGGAACTTCAGAAATGTTTACTTTTTGCTGCTTGTCATGAAGTGACAACAAAAGGGTAAGGTTAACAAGTCGATGTTACTAACAAACGAGGCAATCAAGAAACAAGCATTGCAAAACGTTACATTCACCACAGCCCGTCTGACAGAATCTCTGTCTCTAGCCAGATCTCCCACAGAACGTTGCATTCACCACAGCCTGTCTGACAGAATCTCTGTCTCTAGCCAGATCTCCCACAGAACGTTACATTCACCACAGCCTGTCTGACAGAATCTCTGTCTCTAGCCAGATCTCCCACAGAACGTTACATTCACCACAGCCCGTCTGAAAGAATCTCTGTCTCTAGTCAGATCTCCCACAGAACGTTACATTCACCACAGCCTGTCTGACAGAATCTCTGTCTCTAGCCAGATCTCCCACAGAACGTTACATTCACCACAGCCTGTCTGACAGAATCTCTGTCTCTAGCCAGATCTCCCACAGAATGTTGCAGTCACCACAGCCCGTCTGAAAGAATCTCTGTCTCTAGCCAGATCTCCTACAGAACGTTGCATTCACCACAGCCCGTCTGAAGGAACTTCTGTCTCTAGCCATATCTCCAATTTCTCTTGTTATCATATACAATGTGTCTTTGATGTCTGAAACCAACTTTTTCTTGGTCTGCCCTTGATGCATCGCCAATGAACCATGCCTTCCATCATTCTTTTCGTTGTCCACGATCTCTATTTCCCTGTATTTTACCAGTTGTAACCAAGTATTCAAACTTTCCAATTCTCATGATGTGCCCGAAAAAAGTTGATTGTTACTTTCCGATGTTTTTTAGGAGCTCCCTTTTTGTGTTGGTATCTTTGAGAATGTCCTCGTTGGTCTTTTTAGCTGTCCAGGGAACTTTCAACATTCTTCTGAGAAATCCCATCTCTGTGGCCTCTATTAGTCTTTTCAATTGTTTTTCAACTGTCCATTATTTGCTTCCATAGGTCAGAATTGGCTCTATATAGCAACGATGAACTATCTTTCTCACTTATATTGACATGGATTTTATGCACAAGGTGTTTTTCGTTTTCTAAAATGTTATTTTCGTCTGAGCCAGAAATACAATAGTATCTTCGAAAGTTAAACACCCACAAAGGCTAAGTTACATACAACATCAACAAGACTAAGTTACATACAACATCAACAAGACTAAGTTACATACAACATCAACAAGGTTAAGTTACATACAACATCAACAAGGCTAAGTTACATACAACATCAACAAGGTTAAGTTACATACAACATCAACAAGGTTAAGTTACATACAACATCAACAAGGTTAAGTTACATACAACATCAACAAGGCTAAGTTACATACAACATCAACAAGACTAAGTTACATACAACATCAACAAGACTAAGTTACATACAACATCAACAAGACTAAGTTACATACAACATCAGCAAGGTTAAGTTACATACAACATCAACAAGACTAAGTTACATACAACATCAACAAGACTAAGTTACATACAACATCAACAAGGCTAAGTTACATACAACATCAACAAGACTAAGTTACATACAACATCAACAAGACTAAGTTACATACAACATCAACAAGGCTAAGTTACATACAACATCAACAAGACTAAGTTACATACAACATCAACAAGGCTAAGTTACATACAACATCAACAAGGCTAAGTTACATACAACATCAACAAGGCTAAGTTACATACAACATCAACAAGACTAAGTTACATACAACATCAACAAGACTAAGTTACATACAACATCAACAAGACTAAGTTACATACAACATCAACAAGACTAAGTTACATACAACATCAACAAGACTAAGTTACATACAACATCAACAAGACTAAGTTACATACAACACCAACAAGACTAAGTTACATACAACATCAACAAGGCTATGTTACATACAACATCAACAAGACTAAGTTACATACAACACCAACAAGGCTAAGTTACATACAACATCAACAAGACTAAGTTACATACAACATCAACAGGACTATGTTACATACAACATCAACAAGGCTATGTTACATACAACATCAACAAGACTAAGTTACATACAACACTAACAAGGCTAAGTTACATACAACATCAACAAGACTAAGTTACATACAACATCAACAAGGCTAAGTTACATACAACATCAACAAGGCTAAGTTACATACAACATCAACAAGGCTAAGTTACATACAACATCAACAAGGCTAAGTTACATACAACATCAACAAGACTAAGTTAAATACAACATCAACAAGACTATGTTACATACAACATCAGCAAGGTTAAGTTACATACAACATCAACAAGGCAAAGTTACATAAACATCAGCAAGGCAAAGTTACATACAACATCAACAAGGCTAAGTTACATACAACATCAGCAAGGTTAAGTTACATACAACATCAACAAGACTAAGATACATACAACCTTAACAAGGTTAAGTTACATACAACATCAACAAGATTAAGTTACATACAACATCAACAAGGCTATGTTACATACAACATCAACAAGACTAAGTTACATACAACATCAACAAGACTATGTTACATACAACACCAACAAGGCTAAGTTACATACAACATCAACAAGACTAAGTTACATACAACATCAACATGGTTAAGTTACATACAACATCAACAAGGTTAAGTTACATACAACATCAACAAGGCTATGTTACATACAACATCAACAAGGTTAAGTTACATACAACATCAACAAGACTATGTTACATACAACACCAACAACGCTAAGTTACATACAACATCAACAAGACTAAGTTACATACAACATCAACAAGGCAAAGTTACATACAACATCAACAAGGCTAAGTTACATACAACATCAGCAAGGTTAAGTTACATACAACATCAACAAGGGAAAGTTACATACAACATCAACAAGGCTAAGTTACATACAACATCAGCAAGGCAAAGTTACATACAACATCAACAAGGCTAAGTTACATACAACATCAGCAAGGTTAAGTTACATACAACATCAACAAGACTATGTTACATACAACATCAACAAGGTTAAGTTTCATACAACATCAACAAGGCTAAGTTACATACAACATCAACAAGACTATGTTACATACAACATCAACAAGACTATGTTACATACAACATCAACAAGACTATGTTACATACAACATCAACAAGGCTAAGTTACATACAACATCAACAAGGCAAAGTAACATACAACATCAACAAGGCTAAGTTACATACAACATCAACAAGGCTAAGTTACATACAACATCAACAAGGCTAAGTTACATACAACATCAACAAGACTAAGTTACATACAACATCAGCAAGGTTAAGTTACATACAACATCAACAAGACTAAGTTACATACAACATCAACAAGACTAAGTAACATACATCACCAACAAGGCAAAGTTACATACAACACCAACAAGGCAAAGTTACATACAACATCAACAAGGCAAAGTTACATACAACATCAACAAGGCTAAGTTACATTTATTTCTATGAAATAACCTTCATATTTTGCACCAAATAGCTCCCCTAAAGAAACACTTCAAACAAGATATCTGCACATCAGAAAGAGCTTCACAAAGACAATTCCATTAGAAATGTTCAACACAGCACAGATCCACATCAGAAAGAGCTTCACAAAGACAATTCCATTAGAAATGTTCAACACAGCACATATCCACATCAGAAAGAGCTTCACAAAGACAATTCCATTAGAAATGTTCAACACAGCACAGATCCAC
The DNA here is from genome assembly GCA_032433765.1 of Megaustenia siamemsis. Taxonomy (NCBI): domain Eukaryota; kingdom Metazoa; phylum Mollusca; class Gastropoda; order Stylommatophora; family Ariophantidae; genus Megaustenia; species Megaustenia siamemsis. Next base: position 4,443,257 of record JAVIAB010000145.1, on the reverse strand, counting down.
ATGAGAAAGAGCTTCACAAAGACAATTCCATTAGAAATGTTCAACACAGCACAGATCCACATCAGAAAGAGCTTCACAAAGACAATTCCATTAGAAATGTTCAACACAGCACAGATCCACATCAGAAATAGCTTCACAAAGACAATTCCATTAGAAATGTTCAACACAGCACAGATCCACATCTGAAAGAGCTTCACAAATACAATTCCATTAGAAATGTTCAACATAGCACAGATCCACATCAGAAAGAGCTTCACAAAGACAATTCTATTAGAAATGTTCAACACAGCACAGATCCACATCAGAAAGAGCTTCACAAAGACAATTCCATTAGAAATGTTCAACATAGCACAGATCCACATCTGAAAGAGCTTCACAAAGACAATTCCATTAGAAATGTTCAACACAGCACAGATCCACATAAGAAAGAGCTTCACAAAGACAATTCCATTAGAAATGTTCAACACAGCACAGATCCACATAAGAAAGAGCTTCACAAAGACAATTCCATCAGACAAAGACAAAACAAAACAGGTCTGACAAAACAGATAATACTCGATATCTCGAACTCTTTATCTGCCGCTATTACATTTTCTATATTACTGATCGCAAAAAATAAATGCTTCCGACTCCGATAAGACCAAAATTCCTTCAGATTCCATCGAAAATGTCGAAATTATGGCTTAAAGAACAAGAAATCACAATAATATGAGTTAAAATTAGAGCCAAAACAAAACCAAATTTGGCCTGAAATCCCGGATAATTTGCCAGCATTCCATTTCGACATTGGCGAGGATCAAGCTCAGGGACATTCGTTCTGTGGTCAACCTCCACGCCCGGGGCCTCTCAGTGATTCCAAGAATATCTTAGCTCAGGGGCGTAGCACGATCACATATCTACGAATAAATTGGTCGGCAGAAGTTGCGGAGAGTATTTTTAGAGTTGTAATTTAGAAAACATAGTTAACTATACTTTCTCTTTCTCTCTAGTAATAAACTAATCTAATTCTAACTATACTTTCTCTTTCTATCCAGTAACGAGCTAATCTAATTCTAACTATACTTTCTCTTTCTGTCTGGTAATAAACTAATCTAATTCTAACTATACTTTCTCTCTCTGGTAATGAACTAATCTAATTCTAACTATACTTTCTCTTTCTCTCTGATAATGAACTAATTTAATTCTAACTCGACTTTCTCTCTGATAATGAACTAATCTAATTCTAACTACACTTTCTCTTTCTCTCTGATAATGAACTAATCTAATTCTAACTATACTTTCTCTTTCTCTCTGATAATGAACTAACCTAATTCTAACTATACTTTCTCTTTCTCTCTGATAATAAACTAACCTAATTCTAACTATACTTTCTCTCTCTCTCTCTCTCTCTCTCTCTCTCTCTTTCTCTCTCTGGTAATGAAATATTCCAAATCTAACGATATATTCTTCATCTTATCAATATCCTATTCTAGTGATGCAGTAAATAAAGCACCGTCAAGAAATATAATCCTTCTTTCTGTCTGAATGCATCAACCTCCTGTGGTAGGAGACATTTGATAGTCACGGTACGTTCAGCGACCCAAAATGGATCAATTGATTTCCCATTTTGACTACCTAGAAAGTATCTAATATTTCAGAAAATGAATAAACATCTTGCGCCACAAGTCTATGTCAATGGAAGTGAGAAAGAGGGCTCATCGGTGCTATAGAGAGCCAATTCTGACCTATGGGCGTGAATCATGGACAGTGGACAAACAAATGACAAGATGATTAGAGGATTAGAGGCCACAGAGATGTGATTTTCAGAAGAATGTTGAAAGTTCCCTGGACAGCTAAAAAGACCAATGAGGACATTCTCAAAGAGGCTACCACAAAAAGGGAGCTCCTAAAAAACATCAGAAAGAAACAATCAATATTTTTTGAGCACATCATGAGAATTGGAAAGTTGGAATACTTGGTTACAACTGGCAAAATAAAAGGAAAGAGAGATCGCGGACGACAAAGAGAGAAAATACTGGATAGCTTGGTGCCATGTCAAGTAAGTAATTTAAAATGTGGTGATGTCATTAGAACATATTACTTCATGTTAGCCTACTGAGTATAATGTATCTCTTTATTTATTATGTCAGCGGTAGCCCAGACCCCAAAACCAGTATACGCCACTGAATTTAATATATGAGATATCTGTAGAACAAAATTGATATACGAGATGTTTGTAGAACAAAATTGATATACGAGATGTTTGTAGAACAAAATTGATATACGAGATGTTTGTAGAACAAAATTAATATACGAGATGTTTGTAGAACAAAATTGATATACGAGATGTTTGTAGAACAAAATTGATATACGAGATGTTTGTGGAACAAAATTAATATACGAGATGTTTGTAGAAAATGCGTGAGAGAATTCTTCACTGGCGGCAAGTAATATAAGAAATTCGTTGGGAAAATCGTATCGTTCAGAGACAGAATGGTACACAATTCTAGAATGAACTGAAGCATAAGTTAGATAATAACAAATAACACATAATTCTAGAATGAACTGAAGCATAAGTTAGATAATAACAAATAACACAGAATTCTAGAATGAACTGAAGCATAAGTTAGATAATAACAAATAACACAGAATTCTAGAATGAACTGAAGCATAAGTTAGAAAATAACAAATAACACAGAATTCTAGAATGGGATGAAATCTAAGGTAGATGATAACAGTCGCAAGATGAAGGCGTGGATGCCATGAAAAGTTGTCTTTGTATATTCTGGATTGGACCTGCCATTCAATATTTAATTAATTAGTCAACGTGAGAGGGTACTTGTCTTAACTGTCTGACCGTTAATGCAGGAGATTGACAAGAGCTCGCTTACAGTGGACTGTGGTTGGAGACAATTTTATTTGAACTGTGTGGTCTAGAGTTAGACCGTCGGCCTCACAATAAGAAGGATACGGGTTCAGAGCCTACAAGAAGAGGCGGGGAATTTTCAAAAATGGGGAAAATTAATCTATGGCTTCTTTATGACGTCACCCTCTCTTGCGTAGTGAGATCCGATGTCTAGCCCTCTCGGGTAGTGAGATCCGATGTCTAGCCCTCTCGGATAACGGCAATAAACAGTAGGTTCCTTGTGCACTCGCGCACGTTAAAAAATTCTTGGCAGTTAAAATCGAAAAGAGTAGACCACAAATATGTGCCGCTGCCAGGGCAAAATTGTCAGTAGAGACTTGCACCGTGGGTCGCAGGCCGTATGGCGGCGCTCGTGCGCGTTGGCCAGGGTTACCCTCAGGTTTTCTCGAGGGAGGAGGGAGGATATCGGATCACCTATGGATTGGTCGGGTGTGCATGAAGATGATCCAAACAAACAAACAAGAAAAACGTATCATAATAACGGAAGTCTTTCAGACCTTTGAAGCTCATGAAAGGAACGACACTGAATTGTCACGACAGGTAACCACTATCACCTCCATCGGCACCCATTTTTCTGGAATCGCAGTCACTATCATCGTGTTACCTTGTTATCGTTTCACCTCACTATGCCCAGATGTTCGGATCCCCAGTTTGTGTAACAGAGTTAGGTTTCTTAGGACGCAGAACTTCGGCTATATCCGGTCGCCATGTTAGCTCTGGGCAACAAACTTCCGATAAGGGGACATAATTAATTGTATTGCTGAAATAAACGGTAAATTATCACAACTTGGGAATTACGGGCCTTTGTGGTCCATGTGAGAGATTTTGGAATTCTTTCTGATAATTTCTTACTATTGCGTGGTGCTGTTATTTCTTCCTTACAGAAAGCTGTGAAAATTAATTTGGTTGTCAATTTCCAAATAATTTGATTTAAAAAAAATCTTTTTGTTCTGATTTCAGTTCTGTCGCAACTGAGTCAAAATACACGGGTGTCACATCACGAATTGTGTCCGAAATAGAAATGTGTTATGGAGAAGGGTGACGCCCTGGCGTGATACTGACCATATCAACTAAAGATTGTATCACTGGTCAATAAGAAATAAGGGTACTCATCATTTAGTGCCGTCTCCGCATCAAATGTTGGCTACCATGGAGCGCCATTCCGCACTGTCTCTTGCTTTGATGGTGCAGGTTGTCATAGGCTGACTTGTCCATCTTTTCATGTTACTCGTCCATGCTAGTCTCAGTCTACCTCTGCCTCTTTTACCTTGTATTTTCCCTTGCAAGAATACTTTTAGTAGGCTCTGTGTCTTTTACCATGCCCTAGAGATCTCTTGTCTTGTTAGGCTGTATTTAGTAATACTCTTTTCATTTTTAGTTGTTTTAAGACTTCATAGTTTTTTTTTTCTTGCCATTCAATTTTTCCTATTAGTCTACATATCCACATCTCAAAGGCTTCATTTTTTTTTTTATCTAGTGTCCATGTTTCTGCACCATATAGGAACCTTGAGAAGATATACTATTTTGCTATTCTTAATTTTAGCCCTGGGGTTATTCGTTTTAAAGTTTACAGTCCATCCGTTCGTCAGAAGTAAACATGACTACAACGGGGAATAGCAGCACATTATTTCACAACTATACTGTCGCGTAAATCATTTAGACACGTCAACGAGATCCCAGTCAGAAAAGCAGTCTACACTCGGCCGCCATGATACCACGCCACTAGGGGAACTAACTCCAGCATATAAATGTTTTAAGTCATGGGACGGGGCCTGAAGATATATCCGAAGTCACGGTGGTGTTAGGGTAGGGCGTCGGTGCTCTGGAAATCATGATCGTGGGTTCAAATCCTATCACAGACGGTTGGAATTTTGATAAGAATTGAATGCGTAGTTTCTTTGTTGTGTTACTCCCTCCTGGTGTGTGGATATGAGATTCGATGTCTAGCCATTGTCTGGGTAATGAGATTAAATGTCTAGCCATTATATGGGTAATTAGATTAAATGTCTAGCCAATATCTGGGTAATGAGATTCAATGTCTAGCCATTGTCTGGGTAATGAGATTCAATGTCTAGCCATTGTCTGGGTAATGAGATTAAATGTCTAGCCATTCTCTGGGTAGTGAGATTCGATGTGCAGCCATTGTCTGGGTAATGAGATTTGATGTCTAGCCCTCTCTGGGTAGTGAGATTCGATGTCTAGCCCACTCTGGGTAGTGAGATTCGATGTCTAGCCCACTCTGGGTAGTGATATTCGATGTCTTGCCCACTCTGGGTAGTGAGATTCGATGTCTAGCCCTCTCTGGGTAGTGAGATCCGATGTCTAGCCCTCTCTGGGTAGTGCGATCCGATGTCTAGCCCTCTCTCGGTAGTGAGATCCGATGTCTAGCCCTCTCTGGGTAGTGAGATCCGATGTCTAGCCCTCTCTGGGTAGTGAGATCCGATGTCTAGCCCTCTCTGGGTAGTGAGATCCGATGTCTAACCCTTTCTGGGTAGTGAGATCCGATGTAGCCCTGTCTTGGTAGTGAGATCCGATGTCTAGCACTCTCTGGGTAATGAGATCAGATGTAGCCCTCTCTGGGTAGTGAGATCCGATGTCTAGCCCCCTCTGGGTAGTGAGATCCGATGTAGCCCTCTCTGGGTATTGAGATCCAATGTCTAGCCCTCTCTGGGTAGTGAGATCCGATGTAGCCCTCTCTGTGTAGTGAGATCCGATGTCTAGCCCTCTCTGGGTTGTGAGATCCGATGTCTAGCCATTGTCTGGGTAATGAGATTCAATGTCTAGCCATTGTCTGGGTAATGAGATTCAATGTCTAGCCATTGTCTGGGTAGTGAGATTCAATGTCTAGCCATTGTCTGGGTAGTGAGATTCAATGTCTAGCCATTTTCTGGGTAGTGAGATTCGATGTCTAGTCATTGTCTGTGTAATGAGATTCAATGTCTAACCTTTATCTGGGTAGTGAGACTCGATGTCTAGCCATTCTTTGAGTAGTGACATTCGATGTCTAGCCCTCTCCGGGTAATAAGATTCAATGTCTAGCCATTCTCTACGTAGTGAGATTCGATGTTTAGCCCTCTCTGGGTAGTGAGATTCGATGTTAAGCCCTCTCTGGGTAATTAGATTCGATGCCGAGCCCTCTCTGGTTAATAAGATTAGATGTCTAGTCCTTTCTGGGTAGTGGGATCCGATGTCTAGCTCTCTCTGGGTAGTGAGATCCGATATCTAGCCCTCTCTGGACAGTAAGATTCTATGTCTAGCCCTCTCTGGGTAGTGAGATCCGATGTCTAGCCCTCTCTGGGCAGTAAGATTCGATGTCTAGCCCTCTCTGGGTAGTGAGATCCGATGTTTAGCCCTCTCTTGTCTGTAAGATTCGATGTCTAGCCCTCTCTGGGTATTGAGATCCGATGTGTAGCCCTCTCTGGGTAGTAAGAATCGATGTCTAGCCCTCTCGAACAACAGCAAAAAAGAAAAAAAAAAAGATAGGAGGTCTCGTGTGCTCCTCGCGCACGTGATGGAACCCTTGGCAGCTGTAAATCGAAGAGCATGCAGGAAGTGGTCGCTTCCTTGAAGAAACTGTCACTAAAACCGATCCCTAAAGGTGGACCCCAGACCGACCCATACAGGTAGATTCCAGACCGGCATATACAGGTGAAACCCAGACCGACCCAGTCCGATGTATTTCAGACCGACCCAGTCCGATGTATTTCAGACCGACCCAGTCCGACCCATACAGATGGATCCCAGACCGTGCTACGGAGTTTGTGCATGTAGGTCAGTGATCTCCTCTTGGATTCTCGTTAGAGAGGAAGATGGGAGTGTACATCCGGGGTGCTGTGATAATGAGCCTAACGTAACGTAGCATAACATAACACAAGATAACATAAGATAATATAATATAAGATAACATAACATAATATAAGATAACACAAGATGACATAATATAAGATAACATAACATAACATAAGATAACATAATATAAGATAACATAAGATAACATAATATAAGATAGCATAACATAACATAATATAATATAACATAACATAACATAACATAACATAAGATAACATAATATAAGATAACATAAGATAACATAATATAAGATAACATTAGATAACATAATATAAGATAACATAATATAAGATAACGTAAGATAGCATAAGATAACATAATATAAGATAACATAAGATAACATAATATAACATAATATATGATAACATAACATAACATAATATAATATAACATAACATAACATAAGATAACATAACATAAGATAACATAATATAAGATAACATTAGATAACATAATATCAGATAACATAATATAAGATAACAGAACATAACATAACATAAGATAACATAATATAAGATAATATAATATAAGATAACATAATATAACATAAGATAACATAATATAAGATAACGTAAGATAACATAAGATAACATAATATAAGATAACATAACATAACATAATATAATATAATATAACATAACATAATATAATATAACATAATATAAGATAATATAATATAAGATCACATAACATAACAGAATATAAGATAACATAAGATAACATAATATAAGATAACATAACATAACATAAGATAACATAATATAAGATAACATAAGATAACATAATATAAGATAACATAACATAATATAATATAATATAACATAACATAAGATAACATAATATAAGATAATATAATATAAGATAACATAACATAATATAACATAAGATAACATAATATAATATAATATAATATAATATAATATAATATAATATAATATAATATAATATAATATAATATAATATAATATAATATAATATAACATAAGATAACATAATATAAGATAACATAATATAAGATAACATAAGATAACATAATATAATATAAAAAAAGATAACATAATATAAAATAACATAACATAAAATAACATAAGATAACTTAACGTAAGATAACATAAGATAACATAACAACATAACACAACATATAATAAGACAAGATAAAATATCATAAGATGACATAACCTAAGATAACAACATAACATAACATAAGATAACATAACATAAGATAACATAATAAAGATTGTTGAGAATTCTTGATCCCTTAATGGTTTCTTTGGATCTGCTTTCCTGGACGTGACGGAACATGATGATAGTGATTGGATACACCGGGTCGAAGCAAGCTTTCAGCACCTAAGGCTACCATGAATATGGCAGCAATTTCTTTTTTGATTGCCCATGTTATGCTGGAAAGTTCTAGACTTGAGGCAGTTACGTTTCAATATCAACAAAGTCGTCATCACTGAACTAGATTATAGGAATCATAGTAGCCTCCGTCAGTCATAGTTGACTGTAGTAGCCTCCGTCAGTCATAGTTGACTGTAGTAGCCTCCGTCTGTCATAGTTGGCTATAGTGGCCTCCGTCAGTTATAGTTGACTGTAGTAGCCTCTGTCAGCCATAGTTGACTATAGTAGCCTCCGTCTGTCATAGTTGACTGTAGTAGCCTCCGTCAGTCATAGTTGACTATAGTAGCCTCCGTCAGTCATAGTTGACTATAGTAGCCTCAGTCAGTCATAGTTGACTATAGTAGCCTCCATCAGTCATAGTTGACTATAGTAGCCTCCGTCAGTCATAGTTGACTATAGTAGCCTCCGTCAGTCATAGTTGACTATAGTTACCTCCGTCAATCATAGTTGACTATAGTAACCTCAGTCAGTCATAGTTGACTATAGTAGCCTCCATCAGTCATAGTTGACTATAGTAGCCTCTGTCAGCCATAGTTGACTATAGTAGCCTCCGTCTGTCATAGTTGACTATAGTTACCTCCGTCAGTCATAGTTGACTATAGTAACCTCAGTCAGTCATAGTTGACTATAGTAGCCTCCATCAGTCATAGTTGACTATAGTAGCCTCTGTCAGCCATAGTTGACTATAGTAGCCTCCGTCTGTCATAGTTGTCTGTAGTAGCCTCCGTCAGTCATAGTTGACTATAGTAGCCTCCGCCAGTCATAGTTGACTATAGTAGCCTCAGTCAGTCATAGTTGACTATAGTAGCCTCCATCAGTCATAGTTGACTATAGTAGCCTCCGTCAGTCATAGTTGACTATAGTTACCTCCGTCAGTCATAGTTGACTATAGTTACCTCCGTCAGTCATAGTTGACTATAGCAGCCTCCGTCAGTAATAGTTGACTATAGTAACCTCAGTCAGTCATAGTTGACTATAGTAACCTCCGTCAGTCATAGTTGACTATAGTAACCTCAGTCAGTCATAGTTGACTATAGTAACCTCAGTCAGTCATAGTTGACTATAGTAACCTCAGTCAGTCATAGTTGACTATAGTAACCTCAGTCAGTCATAGTTGACTATAGTAACCTCCGTCAGTCATAGTTGACTATAGTAACCTCCGTCAGTCATAGTTGACTATAGTAACCTCAGTCAGTCATAGTTGACTATAGTAGCTTCCGTAAGTCATAGTTGACTTTAGTAGCCTCCGTCAGTCATAGTTGACTATAGTAACCTCCGTCAGTCATAGTTGACTATAGTAGCTTCCGTAAGTCATAGTTGACTATAGTAGCCTCCGTCAGTCATAGTTGACTATAGTAGCCTCCGTCAGTCATAGTTGACTATAGTAGCTTCCGTAAGTCATAGTTGACTATAGTAGCCTCCGTCAGTCATAGTTGACTATAGTAGCCTCCGTCAGTCATAGTTGACTACAGTAGCCTCCGTCAGTCATAGTTGACTATAGTAGCCTCCGTCAGTCATAGTTAACTATAGTAGCCTCCGTCAGTCATAGTTGACTGTAGATTTTCCAGCCCCCCTAGAAATGTTATATTTTCTTGACTTTCTCCGTGTATTCCCTTGTTCTATGAATCTGTCAGCTTCTTGTTTGAGTTGCAGCTTTAGAGTGTGTTTCCAAAGATGGCAGTCTGCAGCTATGTCTTCCCAGGCTGCAGGGTTTATGTTCAGAGTCTTCATGTCATGTTTACACACGTCTAAAAATCGAAGTTTTGGACGCCCCCTAGTACTTTTACCATCTGCTAGTTGTCCATAAAGTTTATTTTTGTGTATGCGGCCATCTTTCATACGGTGTAAGTGGCCAAGGCAGCTTAACTCACGTTGTTTGAGCAGCGTGTAGATGTTCGGGAGGCCTGTGACTATAAAATAAAATGCTTGTATGTGTACGCACCAGTGTATGTGTGGTTAGGAGTTGGGGTAGATGCGCTATCTTAGATACGAAGAAGTACAATTGTTAAGAAAGTTGACAGTGGGAGTACAACTGTTGAAATAGTTGGCAGTGGGAGTACAGTTGTTGAGAAAGTTGACAGTTGGAGTACAACTGTTGAATTAGTTGACAGTGGGAGTACTACTGTAATAGTTGACAGTGGCAGTACAATTGTTGAGAAAGTTGACAGTGGCAGTACAACTGTTGAAATAGTTGACAGTGGGAGTACTACTGTAATAGTTGACAGTGGCAGTACAATTGTTGAAATAGTTGACAGTGGGAGTACAACTGTTGAAATAGTTGACAGTGGGAGTACAACTGTTGAAATAGTTGACAGTGGGAGTACAACTGTTGAAATAGTTGACAGTGGGAGTACAGTTGTTGAGAAAGTTGACAATAGAAGTACAATTGTTGAGAAAGTTGACAGTGGGAGTACAACTGTTGAAATAGTTGACAGTGGGAGTACAACTGTTGAAATAGTTGACAGTGGGAGTACAACTGTTGAAATAGTTGACAGTGGGAGTACAGTTGTTGAGAAAGTTGACAGTGGGAGTACAACTGTTGAAATAGTTGACAGTGGGAGTACAACTGTTGAAATAACTGACAGTGGGAGTACAACTGTTGAAATAGTTGACAGTGGGAGTATAACTGTTGAAATAGTTGACAGTGGGAGTACAACTGTTGAAATAACTGACAGTGGGAGTACAACTGTTGAAATAGTTGACAGTGGGAGTACAACTGTTGAAATAACTGACAGTGGGAGTACAACTGTTGAAATAGTTGACAGTGGGAGTACAGTTGTTGAGAAAGTTGACAGTGGGAGTACAACTGTTGAAATAGTTGACAGTGGGAGTACAACTGTTGAAATAGTTGACAGTGGGAGTACAACTGTTGAAATAGTTGACAGTGGGAGTACAACTGTTGAAATAGTTGACAGTGGGAGTACAACTGTTGAAATAGTTGACAGTGGGAGTACAGTTGTTGAGAAAGTTGACAGTGGGAGTACAACTGTTGAAATAGTTGACAGTGGGAGTACAATTGTTGAGAAAGTTGACAATGGGAGTACAACTGTTGAAATAGTTGACAGTGGGAGTATAACTGTTGAAATAGTTGACAGTGGGAGTACAGCTGTTGAAATAGTTGACAGTGGGAGTACAACTGTTGAAATAGTTGACAGTGGGAGTATAACTGTTGAAATAGTTGACAGTGGGAGTACAACTGTTGAAATAGTTGACAGTGGGAGTATAACTGTTGAAATAGTTGACAGTGGGAGTACAGCTGTTGAAATAGTTGACAGTGGGAGTACAACTGTTGAAATAGTTGACAGTGGGAGTACAACTGTTGAAATAGTTGACAGTGGGAGTACAGTTGTTGAGAAAGTTGACAGTGGGAGTACAACTGTTGAAATAACTGACAGTGGGAGTACAACTGTTGAAATAGTTGACAGTGGGAGTACAACTGTTGAAATAGTTGACAGTGGGAGTACAGTTGTTGAGAAAGTTGACAATAGAAGTACAACTGTTGAAATAGTTGACAGTGGGAGTACAACTGTTGAAATAGTTGACAGTGGGAGTACAACTGTTGAAATAGTTGACAGTGGGAGTACAGTTGTTGAGAAAGTTGACAATGGGAGTACCATTTTTGATAAAACTGAAATCTTGAATTAGAGTATAACGTTTATGAAAGCACGGCACGAGTAAATGTAAATGTTGCATTGTATGCTTGAGAGGAATTGACAGCTCGTCAGACTATTAATATTTACCTAGATTTTTGTAACAAGATTTTGTTGTTTTTTTCTTTTACCAGGAACGTACTCGAACCGCAACGCCTTGGGGAGTGAGTGAGGAGCACATGAAGACATGCTTGACTAACTGCCATTTCATTGACATGATAACTCATGCATGAACCATACTCCATTAGTTAATAACGTTTGTGTGTTTAGCTGCACAGCTTTCAACGAATCATTATTAGGTGCCGTCGCCACGTCAAAGGTTGGCTACCATGAAGCGCCATTTTACTATGTCTCTAGTCTTGATAGTGCACATTGTCATAGACTCAGCTGTTTATATGTTGGTGTTATCTGCCCATTTTAGTCTTGGTCTGCCTCAGCAATCTTCCCTTCCAAGATGACATTTATTGCACTAGTGTGTCTCTTTTGATGATCAAAAATATCAGTTTTCATGTTTGGATTGTGTTCAGCAGTTTTTTTTCATTTTCAGCTGATTCAGCACTTTCCTCTTTGCCCATTTTTTTTATGTTAATCCAATTCTCCCTAATTTTCTGTAGATCCACATTTCAAAGGTTTCATTTTTCCTTTCTGTTTTATTTGATAATATCGATGTTCCTGAGCAATATATGAATGTCAATAGATGTAACAGTATATTATTCATGGCTTTATTTATGGTGCTATTTGCTTTCATGTCATTACATTTATCATCTGGTTCAAATAACTTTCTTGCCCTTCTATAGAGAAAAGGTTAAACAGCTTTCATGTGCGTGGCCTTCGCAATATTATGAACATCAAATTCAGGACAAAGTAGCCAACTCTAATGTCTTACAACGAGCCACACTCCCATACATCATGTCAGGACAAAGTAGCCAACTCTAATGTCTTACAACGAGCCACACTCCCATACATCATGTCAGGACAAAGTAGCCAACTCTAGTGTCTTACAACGAGCCACACTCCCATACATCATGTCAGGACAAAGTAGCCAACTCTAATGTCTTAAAACGAGCCACACTCCCATACATCATGTCAGGACAAAGTAGCCAACTCTAATGTCTTACAACGAGCCACACTCCAATACATCATGTCAGGACAAAGTAGCCAATTCTAATGTCTTACAACGAGCCACACTCCCATACATCATGTCAGGACAAAGTAGCCAACTCTAGTGTCTTACAACGAGCCACACTCCAATACATCATGTCAGGACAAAGTAGCCAACTCTAGTGTCCTACAACGAGCCACACTCCCATACATCATGTCAGGACAAAGTAGCCAACTCTAGTGATTTACAACGAGCCACACTCCCATACATCATGTCAGGACAAAGTAGCCAACTCTAATGTCTTACAACGAGCCACACTCCAATACATCATGTCAGGACAAAGTAACCAACTCTAATGTCTCACAACGAGCCACACTCCCATACATCATGTCAGGACAAAGTAACCAACTTTAATGTCTTACAACAAGCCAAACTCCCATCCATCATGGCAGGACAAAGTAACCAACTCTAATGTCTTACAACAAGCCAAACTCCCATCCATCATGGCAGGACAAAGTAACCAACTTTAATGTCTTACAACAAGCCAAACTCCCATCCATCATGGCAGGACAAAGTAACCAACTTTAATGTCTTACAACAAGCCAAACTCCCATCAATCATGGCAGGACAAAGTAACCAACTTTAATGTCTTACAACAAGCCAAACTTCCTTCCATCATGGCAGGACAAAGTAACCAACTTTATTGTCTTACAACAAGCCAAACTCCCATTCATCATGGCAGGACAAAGTAACCAACTATAATGTCTTACAACAAGCCAAACTCCCATTCATCATGGCAGGACAAAGTAACCAACTCTAATGTCTTACAACGAGCCAAACTCCCATCCATCATGGCAGGACAAAGTAACCAACTCTAATGTCTTACAACGAGCCAAACTCCCATCCATCATGGCAGGACAAAGTTACCAACTCTAATGTCTTACAACGAGCCAAACTCCCATCCATCATGGCAGGACAAAGTTACCAACTCTAATGTCTTACAACGAGCCAAACTCCCATCCATCATGTCAGGACAAAGTAACCAACTCTAATGTCTTACAACGAGCCAAACTCCCATCCATAATGGCAGGACAAAGTAACCAACTCTAATGTCTTACAACGAACCAAACTCCCATCCATCATGGCAAGACAAAGTAACCAACTCTAATGTCTTACAACAAGCCAAACTCCCATCCATCATGGCAGGACAAAGTAACCAACTATAATGTCTTACAACGAGCCAAACTCCCATCCATCATGGCAGGACAAAGTAACTAACTCTAACGTCTTACAACGAGCCAAACTCCCAACCATCATGGCTGAACAAAGTAACCAGCTCTAATGTCTTACAACGAGCCAAACTCCCATCGATCATGGCAAGACAAAGTTACCAACTCTAATGTCTTACAACCAGCCAAACTCCCAACCATCATGGCTGAACAAAGTAACCAGCTCTAATGTCTTACAACGAGCCAAACTCCCATCGATCATGGCAAGACAAAGTAACTAACTCTAACGTCTTACAACCAGCCAAACTCCCAACCATCATGGCTGAACAAAGTAACCAGCTCTAATGTCTTACAACGAGCCAAACTCCCATCTATCATGGCAGGACAAAGTAACCACCTCTAATGTCTTACAACGAGCCAAACTCCCATCTATCATGGCAGGACAAAGTAACCAACTCTAATGTCTTACAACGAGCCAAACTCCCATCGATCATGGCAAGACAAAGTAACCAACTCTAATGTCTTACAACGAGCCAAACTCCCATCTATCATGGCAGGACAAAGTAACCAACTCTAATGTCTTACAACGAGCCAAACTCCCATCGATCATGGCAAGACAAAGTAACCAACTCTAATGTCTTACAACAAGCCAAACTCCCATCGATCATGGCAGGACAAAGTAACCAACTCTAATGTCTTACAACGAGCCAAACTCCCATCCATCATGGCAGGACAAAGTAACCAACTCTAATGTCTTACAACAAGCCAAACTCCCATCGATCATGGCAGGACAAAGTAACCAACTCTAATGTCTTACAACAAGCCAAACTCCCATCGATCATGGCAGGACAAAGTAACCAACTCTAACGTCTTACAACAAGCCAAACTCCCATCGATCATGGCAGGACAAAGTAACCAACTCTAATGACTTACAACAAGCCAAACTCCCATCGATCATGGCAGGACAAAGTAACCAACTCTAATGTCTTACAACAAGCCAAACTCCCATCGATCATGGCAGGACAAAGTAACCAACTCTAATGTCTTACAACAAGTCAAACTCCCATCCATCATGGCAACACTTATGAGTCGTAGACTAAGGTGGCGGGGTCATGTAAGAAGAATGGCAAACAATCGTATTCCCAAACAAATATTGTATGGCGAACTTAAGGACGGAAAGAGACCAAAGGACAGACCAGTGTTGAGATATAAGGATGTTTGCAGGGCTTCCTTGAGGGAATTCTCTATCAGTGAAAGAAACTGGGAGGATCTGGCTGCACATCGTAGCACATGGAGAACAAAAATAAAAAAGATGGCACAGCAACATTCGAGGCAGTGCTGATATCAAATTGAGAAGACCAATGGCGCAGGTGGGTGTCCGGTTAGCGCAATCGATAGGCGGTTGGCTTACCACGGCAACAGCCGGGGTTCGTACCCTGGCGAGGACACCTGGGTTTTACTAATTCCCTAAAAATTAGTGGGAGCCGCGATAGCTCAGTGGTTAGTGAACTGGACTACTACGGACAAGGGGTAGGGTTCGATCCCAACCGACGGCTCCGGGTTCACCCAGCCTTAAATGGGTACCGGATTTTTTCTGGGAAAGTAAAAGCAGCACGGGCGTAATACCGACCACATTACCCCAAAAATCATGTGCTGAAGGTCTGTAAAATATAGGGTCACTAACACCATATTTCCCTATACGCCACTCGGCGTGACGGGGGGTACTTTTACTTACTTTTAATGGCGCAGGTGAAAGGAGACGAGGCCAGGCACCACAAATACACCTTGATTGAAATCAAATCTGTTTGTCCAATGTTGACAGATTCAGCCACGAGAGAAGCTGTTCAGTAAAACAGTGTCCAGCATAAGACACTAATATTTGACCAAGCTACTGACTTACCATTATTACTTGATAACTGCGATTCAATCTAGAGGAAGATCTATGTTTACAGCACTCGGAAAAAAAAGACAAATAATCAACAACAGAAAAAAAAAGAACAATATATGGACCGAAACAGGATTGAACCCGTACTCAGTGGCACAGCGCCTTGCCACAAAAAGCCAAACTCGCTAGGGAACACTGCCACTCAGACGCCAAAGGCTGTATATATATATATATATATATATATATATATATATATATATATATATATATATATTTTATATATATATATATATATATATAATATATATATTCTTGTGTTTATTTATGTCTTACATTCTTCATCATTCATATGATAATATGCCAAATACTGCCACTTTCTTCAACTCCTTCTATGTTCCTTCTATTTAGTTACATATCCATCTGTCAGAAACAAACACACAATAGTTCAAATTACAACAATCTCACACAGTTAAAGTTAACATAGCTGTGAAGGCTTTCAAAAATAAACAAGGGAAATAAATAAAAACACAAGAAGAGACTAGAACAGACGCTGCAATATTTGCTAAATGTCAGACAGTATATAATTATCTTATTCAAATATACTAAAACGTAGATAAACATGATATCAGGTCACGAAGATGTGATAATAATGACCCAAAAGCAGACAGGTCTAATATGAGACATTCATAACCAGGGAAATAGTCTAGTTTGCTGAATTAGATAACCAGAAAGGTCGAGTTTCAATCGATCTAAAATGGGAATATTTCATTAAATCGACTGCAACTTTTTGTGTGTTCAAAGGAAATCATAGACACTGGCATTACACAACATACTTGTCATGTCTAATTATGTAGCTGATGTCATCTACATGTAACGCTAATCATGACAATGTTTCAATGCTTATCAAAGTGTGCAAATCATGGACAATTAACTCGGATCGATTGCTTGAATATACAAATTCATTCATTTCCCTTCCGTCCCGACGACTGCACAAATTGAGGAAGTCACAGTTCTGCACAACCTCCATGATTTCCTGCTAGAATGAGATATGGAGAATTGATTCATTTCGTTATTGTTTGGTTAGTTCTTCCTTTCCAAATGTTGTTGTTGTCTGTCTTTGATTGATTTTTTCTATTTTCTATGAATGAATGTTATCATGTTTAGTGTCTGCTATTCTCTTTAATTGTGTTTTCTTGATTCATTGAAATCAACTGTTTTCTTTTGTTCTGTTTGCATGTCAGTGATGTCTTGGCTCGCATTTTGAACATCTATTGATATGTATCACCGTCTGTCTTCTAGTTGTCAGCCCCACCGTCCGTACATTTAGTTGTCTGTCTGTCTTTCGTATTTTCCGGTCTGTTTGTTGAGTTGCCTGTTTGTTTTGCTGTTTGTCTTGTCGTATCTTCCCGACTGTATTCTTTAGCTGTCTGTTGTGTCTTGTCACAAGTTTACCGTAAACTACGACCTGACAGATTAATACCGCCGAAATTAAATGTGTCAGGCACATGCTAGGAGCCAACTAGAGAGGCACATATGTAAAGTGAAGGACTTATGGATGAGTCTCACATCATGTCTTGAACAGAAATAATCAATTAAAAAATTTACTTACTCGACAAGACATAAATAATCAATTAAATAATTTACTTACTCGACAAGACAGAAATAATCAATTAAATCATTTATTTATGGGACAAGACATAAATAATCAATTAAATAATTTACTTACTCGACAAGATAGAAATAATCAATTAAATAATTTACTTACTCGACAAGATATAAATAATCAATTAAATAATTTACTTACTCGATTAAATAATTTACTTACTCGACAAGACAGAAATAATTAGAACCAATCCACACGACTATTAACGAACGCTATGAAAACCACCCCACCCCACACACACACACACACGCGCGCGCGCTGATTCAAATCTCCTAAATTGACACGGGTAAAATGAAAGCTACAGATGCTCAAAAGGTCAACAAAAGGGCAGACAATCACAAACTATCCCTTTCTATATCAACAATGTAAATGGAGACAAATGGAGAAAAAAACACACACATCATCAATTTATAACTTTAGCAGCGGTTTTCATACTGTTATTCTGCAGCGGTTTTCATACTGTTATTTTGTAGCGGTTTTCATACTGCTATTCTGTTCTGTAGCGGTTTTCATACTGTTATTCTGTTCTGCAGCGGTTTTCATACTGTTATTCTGTTCTGCAGCGGTTTTCATACTGTTATTCTGTTCTGCAGCGGTTTTCATACTGCTATTCTGTTCTGTAGCGGTTTTCATACTGTTATTCTGTTCTGCAGCGGTTTTCATACTGCTATTCTGTTCTGCAGCGGTTTTCATACTGCTATTTAGCACCGGTTTTCATACTGCTATTTAGCACCGGTTTTCATACTGCTATTTAGCACCGGTTTTCATACTGTTATTTAGCACCGGTTTTCATACTGCTATTTAGCAGCGGTTTTCATACTGCTATTTAGCAGCGGTTTTCATACTGCTATTTAGCAGCGGTTATCATACTGCTATTTAGCAGTGGTTATCATACTGCTATTTAGCAGCGGTTATCATACTGCTATTTAACAGCGGTTATCATACTGCTATTTAGCAGTGGTTATCATACTTCTATTTAGCAGTGGTTATCATACTGCTATTTAGCCAGGTATGTTTCATGTTGAAAAACAGAGCAATGCTGTTATCAACCTACAGCAAGAAACTAATGAAACAATAAAACTGAGATATTTACAAGCCTGTATTTAATGCCAATTAGCTGTGAAACATGGACAATCAACAGATCTACTGAAAGGATACATGAGTGCATTCTTATGCGAGGGTTACAGAATAATGTTCAGAATATACCACGGACAGAGGTGAGAACAAAGATGAACAATTAGCAAAAACTTAAAATTAAATAAAATTGTGCATAAAAAAGTTAAAATAAGGAAAATAAAATATGTTGGTTATGCGAAACGATATATTATGTATACTACATTATGTATACTACATTACGTATACTACCTTATGTATACTACCTTATGTATACTACATTATGTATACTACCTTATGTATACTACCTTATGTATACTACCTTATGTATACTACCTTATGTATACTACCTTATGTATACTACATTATGTATACTACATTATGTATACTACATTATGTATACTACATTATGTATACTACATTATGTATACTATATTATGTATACTATATTATGTAAAAAAAAGTAAGTAAAGTACCCCCTTCACGCCAAGTGGCGTATAGGGAAATATGGTGTTAGTGACCCTATATTTTACAGACCTTCGGCACATGATTTTTGGGGTAATGTGGCCGGTATTACGCCCGTGCTGCTTTACTTTTCCAGAAAAAAATCCGGTACCCATTTAATGCTGGGTGAACCCGGAAGCCGTCGGTTGGGATCGAACCCTACCCCTTGTCCTTTGTAGTCCAGTTCACTAACCACTGAGCTATCGCGGCTCCCTACTATATTATGTAATGTTTTATTAATTTGCGGATCTCGGTATCCTAGTTGGGAAAACCAACCGACTGGGCTACCGACGTTCGGACAACCCATGTTCGATTTCCGCTGGGAGATGTGTTAGTTGTAGTCATGATTGGGAAGTAAATACCCCCGCGGTCGACCCAGCCGCTGGCAGAAATGGGAAGATGATGGATGCCACCTCTTAAGATCTTTAGTAGAAAGAGCCATAGAGGTGAAAACAGATCTATACCTATGTGTCATAGATTATACCAAGGCATTTGACAAAGTAAAGCACCAAGAAATAATCAACATTTTAGAAAGCATAAACGTAGACAGCAAAGATCTAAGAATAATAAAGAACATGTACTGGCAACAAACAGCAGCCATAAGAACTGGAAACCAATTGGGAATGTTTCAACAAATAAAACAGGGTGTTAGACAAGGTTGTGTGCTGCCACCAGATTTGTTTAATATTTATAGTGTGATTATTTTAAGATCCATAAGGGACATGCCTGGAATAACAATTGGAGGTCATAATATAAATAATCTAAGGTATGCTGATGATACAGTCTTAATCGCTAAGAGTGAAAATGAGTTACAAGAAATGTTGGACATTATAGTGAAAGAAAGCAAAAATAAAGGACTCAGCCTTAATAGCAAAAGACAGAGGTAATGGTAACAACAAAGAAAAAGACATCACCTCAGTGCAAAATAAAGACAGGTGGAACAATATTAAAACAGGTAAATGAATTTAAATATTTGTGAACTTTGTTAACCTCAGACGGAAGATGTACAAAAGAGGTGAGATGCAGAATGGCTCAGGCAAAAGCAGCTTTCCAAAAAATGAGGAAGATACTATGCAATCCATTTTTGACTATAGGAACAAGAAAAAGAGTTCTTAAATGTTATATAGAGTCAGTCTTAACATATGGATGCGAATCATGGACAATAGGACAACAGACAAGAAAATCACTGGAGTCTGTAGAAATGTGGTTTTACAGAAGAATGTTGAGAGTACCATGGACAGCTAAGAAGTGTAATGAAAAAGTTCTGAGAGAGGTCAAAGCAAAAGGAGAGCTAATTTACAATGTTAGGAAGAGACAATCATCATTTTTTGGCCATGTAATGAAAAGAGAACAGCTGGAATATATTGTAACAACTGGAAAAATTGAGGGACGAAGAGATAGAGGGAAGCAAAGAGAAAAAAATAAAAGACAGCTTAAGAGAATGGCTTGGCAGAAAGTCAACAACAGAAATGATAAATAACTGTCGAGATCGAAAATTGTGGAGATACATGATCACCTACGCCACTAGTTCCGGCACGTGATGATGATGATGTCTATTTTATTTCATTCTTTTGCCAGGCAAATAACACCCTCGGGACTGCCAAGAGTGCAGTAAGATCATCCCTGACGTTCAATCAACAAAATACTATTTTGCCCCTGCTTAAGATTATCTCTCGATGAATAAAAAAAAAATGATAAAAATTTTTTTTACAAATGAGATTTAATTTATCATTAAACACAATTTTGGTCAAAATTTGAAAAGGCTAAACCCAGACACCTATGTATCTGTCAGAGATGCAGTAAGCGTGTTATTAAAGTCGTTAACAAATACTTAGGAAAAATAGTAGTGAACAAAAATAGACAAAATTTGTATGATTCAAACTTTACGTAATTGATGAACCACACAAATTTGAACAACGTTTCGGCTTAATAGGCCTTCGGCAGGAACAAACAAGGAAATCAAATATGGTAGTAAATGAAACTAGTCATACATAGCGTACTTATAATGAAGCATACACAACAAAATAATATCGAATTAGTACGGAAAATAGAAATGTTTATCCTATACACTGAGTACAGATAAACAACAACTTACCTTAATAACAATGCATCAAGTCCCGCAAATCTCTGCCTCAAATTGCGACCTTCACTAAACTACCAAAAAACCCTCAAAGTCACTTCCCTTGTTGAACTGAGCAAAGAAAGTCTACAAGTTACCACAAACTCACCACAAACTCCGATCCTGACTTTTATACCGAAACCTGTGAGCAAACGTGCAGCCAAAACAAATACCAAACGTAGAAATTACTATCACCAACCTGATTTATATTACAAGACTCGCTGGCTAGAATATAAATTTGATTTGGTCTGTAGTTTTTATTTCCGGTTATTAAAACATCTTCTCGTCAGTAATGGCTCTGTCATAAATCATTACATTGGTCGAAATTATGACTTTTCTCCTTCTATGTTTCTTTTCTTGCTTTATTTACTCAGATAGTAACTTGTCACAGTCGTGATCTGATGTTCCTCGGTTTTTCTTCCGGCTCCTATAGTATCTAGTTGCGCGACAGTTTACAGAACTTTATATTATACTGAACAGTGAGGACGGTGTACGCATGCGCGAGTCAGCTTGGCCGCATGACGTCATGAGAAACGATCAATGGCCTGTCCTGAGACGAAACGGTCGGCGATGTACCGAGTGATTTCATTGGTTCTCTACGCTTTGTGGGCGATCTTGTTACCGCGTGGGTGTATGACCTGTACGACTAGTCTACGACGCTTGTAACTTCTCAGTTACTGACGCAATTACATTTCTTCTCTTATTATTGCGTCTATCCTCTATCAATGACAGTTTCAATTACTTTACGAAGAACGCCAGTAAAATAATTTAAATAAAAGTTGCACGATATTTTAGCGCTACGGCGGAGTTTGACGTCACAGGAACACCCACGTTTCTGGCAGACAGCCTTCTTCAGGGACACTCAGAAACACGGAATATGACCCAAATCATCATCGAGTGCCGTCTCCACATCGAAGGTTGGCTACCCTGGAGCACCATTCCGCTCTGACTCTTACTTTGATGGTGCTCGTTGTCATAGGCTGGTTTGTTTATCTTTTGATGTTACTCGTCCATGCTAGTCTTGGTCTGCCCCTGTCTCTTTTACCGTGTATTTTCCCCTTCAGGATTACTTTTAGTATGCTGTTGTGTCTTTTAACATGGCCCAAAAATCGCATTTATCTTGTTTGAATTGTGCTTAGTAGTTCTCTTTTCATTTCTAGTTGTTTTAAGACTTCATCGTTTGTTTTCTTTTCCTTCCATCCAATTCTACGTATTCTTCTATATATCCACATTTCAAAGGCTTCAATTCTCTGTTCTGTTTTCTTGTCTAATGTCCATGTTTCTGCACCATATAGGAATATTCAGAAGACATAACATTTTGCTATTCTTAGTTTTAGCCCTGGTTTTATTTGTTATGATGTTAGTATGTTCTTCATGACAATACAATTTTTTGCCATTCCTATTCTTTTGTTTATTTCAGTTGTACATTTTCCATCACTGGTTGTAGTATATCCATGGTTATAGTATGTCCATGGTTATAGTATGTCCATGGTTATAGTATGTCCATGGTTATAGTATGTCCATGAATTACAATTGACATAGTAAAAGTCAAGTACCCCCGTCACGCCAAATGACGTATAGGGAATATAGTGTTAGTGCCCCGTCACGCCAAGTGACATATAGGGAATATGGTGTTAGTGACCCGTCACGCCAAGTGACATCTAGGGAATATGGTGTTAGTAACTCGTCACGCCAAGTGACATATAGAGAATATAGTGTTAGTGACCCGTCACGCCAAGTGACATATAGGGAATATAGTGTTAGTGACCCGTCACGCCAAGTGACATATAGGGAATATAGTGTTAGTGCCCCGTCACGCCAAGTGACATATAGGGAATATGGTGTTAGTGACCCGTCACGCCAAGTGGCGTAAAGGGAATATGGTGTTAGTGACCCGTCACGCCAAGTGACATATAGGGAATATGGTGTTAGTGACCCGTCACGCCAAGTGGCGTAAAGGGAATATGGTGTTAGTGACCCGTCACGCGAAGTGGCGTATAGGGAATATGGTGTTAGTGCCCCGTCACGCCAAGTGGCGTATAGGGAATATGGTGTTAGTGACCATAAATTTTACAGACACTCGGCCCATGATATTTGGGGTAACGTGGTCGGTATTACGCCCGTGCCGCTTTACTTTCCCAGAAAAAAATCCGGTACCCATTAAAGGCTGGGTGAACCGGGAGCCGACTGTTGGGATCAAACCTTACCTCTTGTCCTTTGTAGTCCAGTTCACTAACCACTGAGCTATCACGACTAGGTTGTCACAGGCTGACTTTTTTATCTTTTGATGTTACGCGTCGATATTAGTTGTCGTAGGCGATCATTTCCTTCCACAATTCTTTATCCACTGTAGATCGTATCAGTTCTGTTGTTGACTGTTTTCCATGCCATGACACCAAGTTATCCAGTACTTTCTCTCTTTGTCGTCCGCGATCTCTCTTTCCTTTTATTTTGCCAGTTGTGACCAACTACTCCAAATTTCAACTTCTCATGATGTGCCCGAAAAAAGTCGATCGTTTCTTTCTAATGTTTTTTAGGAGCTCCCTTTTTGTGTTGGTCTCTTTGAGAATGTCCTTGTTGGTCTTTTTAGATGTCAGGGAAACTTTCAACATTCTTCTGAGAAATCAGTTGTCTCTAATTGCTTAATTACATTTTTTTGAATTGTCTGTTTTCTGTCCATGTTTGGCTTCCATAAGCCATAATTGAACACTTAGACATTACTTTAGCAACAAACAAAGGTGAATATAAAAGAAACAGTGGTGTGTGTGTGTGTATATATCTTCTCTTCTTCTTCTACCTTCCAGCTCCCTGTGGAGCATAGATCTTCAACAAACACTTTCCAAGTCGTTTTGTTTCCTGCTATCAAGGAGGGATCAAGTCATCATACTTCGCCTACGCACTGGCCACAACAGAATGAGAAACCACATGTTCACCAAATTCAAAATAGGTACAACCAGCCTATGCCACTGTACACTGGACAATATGACTACAAAACATGTTCTACAGGATTGCCCCCAGTACACAGACCTGAGAAGAGCAATGTGGTCCACACCCACCTCCCAGGGAGATGAAACTATATGGGACAATCGAATCACTTAAACAGGCAGCTGCCTTCATGAGAGAGTCCGGAATCCTAGTCTGAATGACGTCATGATCGCAGAAGATGAAGAAGATTTTTGCCATTCTTTTAAGATCATTCCATGTCTTCCCCACCATCTTCATTTCTGCTTCTTTCTGTCTTCTCCAAGAATTCTTTGGTCTTCGTCTTTGTCTTTTCCTCTGGGGATTCCAAAACAGGGATGTTGTGTACTCTCAGTTGGCTTCTGCAGTGTGTGTCCTATCCAGCGCCATATTCTTCACTGTATCTCTTTCAGGGTATATCATTATATAGATAGATATAATAAAGACTTTGATTCAAATCTCATACCTTGACCTTGACCTTATCATTTATCTCCACTGAAAATAACACTGATAAGAGAAGCAAAGTTGACAGGTATAGACTGATTTTATCAGATCGTATGTCTCGCCTTGAACAGAAATGTAAGACGAAAAGCATTACGACCCGTCGCTAGGTGGCGCTGTGAGATGACGTAGGGGAGTAGTGCACCAAGCAACAATCTCACACCGTTGGACTTTCAAAGATTGAAATATTAGGCAGCGTTAAGGTTCAACTAACAGTCAATGGGAGGACGGCTTGTGAAAGTAAAGATATCCACAGCATGCAGAGCTCAGGACTGATATGGGACATCATGACTGATATGGGACATCATGACTGATATGGGACATCATGACTGATATGGGACATCAGGACTGATATGGGACATCAGGACTGATATGGGACATCATGACTGATATGGGACATCATGACTGATATGGGACATCATGACTGATATGGGACATCAGGACTGATATGGGACATCAGGACTGATATGGGACATCAGGACTGATATGGAACATCAGGACTGATATGGGACATCACGACTGATATGGGACATCAGGACTGATATGGGACATCAGGACTGATATGGGACATCACTCTTTGATGTTTCTCTTGCACCAGGGATTAAAGGTGATGTTGAGCAGTTGGCCCTGGTGAGACCAGAACTAAAACGGAGATTTTTGTTGTTGCGGTGGCGGCTGTGAGAAGAGGCCATGCTAAAGTGATCTGGATTATGAAAAGAGGACAAGAGGAGAGGAAAGAAGAGGAGGAGAGGAGACAGGAGAAGTAACGATAAGAGAGGAGGATAAAATAAATGAGAGAAGGGGAGAGAGGAGAAGAAGAGAGTGGAGGAGAGAAGAGAAGAGGAGAGTGGAGGAGAGAAGAGAAGAGGAGAGTGGAGGAGAGAAGAGAAGAGGAGAGTGGAGGAGAGAAGAGAAGAGGAGAGTGGAGGAGAGAAGAGAAGAGGAGAGTGGAGGAGAGAAGAGAAGAGGAGAGTGGAGGAGAGAAGAGAAGAGGAGAGTGGAGGAGAGAAGAGAAGAGGAGAGTGGAGGAGAGAAGAGAAGAGGAGAGTGGAGGAGAGAAGAGAAGAGGAGAGTGGATGAGAGAAGAGAAGAGGAGAGTGGATGAGAGAAGAGAAGAGGAGAGTGGAGGAGAGAAGAGAAGAGGAGAGTGGAGGAGAGAAGAGAAGAGGAGAGTGGAGGAGAGAAGAGAAGAGGAGAGTGGAGGAGAGAAGAGAAGAGGAGAGTGGAGGAGAGAAGAGAAGAGGAGAGTGGAGGAGAGAAGAGAAGAGGAGAGTGGATGAGAGAAGAGAAGAGGAGAGTGGAGGAGAGGGGAGAAGAGGAGAGTGGAGGAGAGAAGAGAAGAGGAGAGTGGAGGAGAGAAGAGAAGAGGAGAGTGGAGGAGAGAAGAGAAGAGGAGAGTGAATGAGAGAAGAGAAGAGGAGAGTGGATGAGAGAAGAGAAGAGGAGAGTGGAGGAGAGAAGAGAAGAGGAGAGTGGAGGAGAGAAGAGAAGAGGAGAGTGGAGGAGAGAAGAGAAGAGGAGAGTGGAGGAGAGAAGAGAAGAGGAGAGTGGAGGAGAGAAGAGAAGAGTGGAGGAGAGAAGAGAAGAGGAGAGTGGAGGAGAGAAGAGAAGAGGAGAGTGGAGGAGAGAAGAGAAGAGGAGAGTGGAGGAGAGAAGAGAAGAGGAGAGTGGAGAAGAGAAGAGAAGAGGAGAGTGGAGGAGAGAAGAGAAGAGGAGAGTGGAGGAGAGAAGAGAAGAGGAGAGTGGAGGAGAGAAGAGAAGAGGAGAGTGGAAGAGAGAAGAGAAGAGGAGAGAAGAGGAGAAGGGAGAGTGGAAGAGAGAACAGAAGAGGAGAAGGGGAGAGTGGAGGAGAGAACAAAAGAGGAGAAGGGGAGAGTGGAGGAGAGAACAAACAAAAGAGGAGAAGGGGAGAGTGGAGGAGAGAACAAAAGAGGAGAAGGGGAGAGTGGAGGAGAGAATAGACAAGACGAGATGAAGCGAAAAGAGAGGCGAGAAGGGGAGACAAGAGAAGAGAATAAGTGAAAAGTGGAAGGGAGCGAAGAGAAGAGAAAGAAAATAATAGAAGAGAAGTGAAAGAAGAGAAGAAAAGAAAAAAAGAAAGGTTGGAAAAAGAGAAGAGAAGAGAAAAGAGAACAAACGAGGAGAAGAGAATGTAAAAGACGAGAAGAAAAAAAAAAGGAGAAAAGAACCGAAGAGATTAGAAGAGAAGAGAAAAGAGGAGAAAAGAACAGAAGAGATGAAAAGAGAAAAGAAGAGAAGGGACGAGAAAAGATTAGAAGAGAAAAGAAAAGAAAAGAAAAGAAGAGATGAGAAGAGAAAAGAAAAGAAGAGATGCGAAGAGAAGAGAAAAGAGGAGAAAAGGACAGAAAAGATTAGATGAGAAGAGAAAAGGACAGAAGAGATTAGAAAAGAACAGTAGAGATTAGAAGAGAAAAGAACTGAACAAAAAGAGATGAGAAGAGAGCTTAAGAGATTAGAAGAGAAAACGAGAGAAGAGGTTAGAAGTGATTAGAATAGAAGACATTAAAATAGAAGAAAAGAGGAGAGAAAATGGGAGGAAATGAAAGGAAAGTAGATGAGAGAAGAAGAGACAAGACATGTCATGACCAGATAATACAAGAGAAGAAACAATAATAGAGAAAAGTCGAATAAGAGAATAAATCAGGAATAAAATTAATTGAGCGCACGAGTAACAGAAATACGTGTAAACAATTTATATGGCACAAGATGGTGTTGGCAAGATATACTACTTTAGTATTACTATTTCCATATATTACACCAACTACTACATTTTCATCTCACGTGAATTAACATTACGGTAATTACTTCAGTCTGTTTCTGCTCTCTTATTCGTCCATTATTACTACTTTGATTATTTCCTTTCTCTAGATTGGTAATTACTTGGAGTAATATCACGACTGTCTCCATCCGCTGTTATTTCCTCGACTTGATAACTGCCTTGTTATCGGCACTAATGTATCTAGCTACTTGATTATGTCCAGCCCATTCTTGCATACAGCAGTGGTAATAAAGTTATCAACTTGTGGTACTGTGTTTCATTGCGTTGAGTTCTTTCATTGATTTGGTTGCGTCATTAGGTTCTTGTAGCGTTGAGAGTTTTTGATCTCCCGCATTCTCGCGTGTTTTTCTTTCGGGGTATGACATAGAGGAACACGTAACAATAAACGTAAAATAAAGCGCGTAATAAAATGCGGAAATACAAGTTACATTACTTCCAGTTGTGCGCGTGTTAGTGGTCGGAGATGTAATGAGTGACTTTTTGGTCTACCACAACTGATGTTAACTGTTCTACCAGGAAGATCACTTGAAATAATTGTGTGTCTCGTGTTGTCCTCCATGTGGATGAGAGCGAGGACACGTGCACCCACGAGCAAGTCGGGAAGCGTGACTGGGACGATTTGATTGGCTCTTTAGAACAAGATGGTTGCCAAATGTGGACGAAATGATTCCCCCCCCCCCCACTTTTCCCCCTTGTTACAAACTAACAAAAAGGGTAGGAACTGTAATTGTGTGACGTTATGAAGGGCAGCAACAAAAGCCCTCAACTTCGCGCAATTTTCAGGTAGCCTTTGCAGGAGTGCCCCGTGTCTTGCCCCAACAATACATCTTTAATTTAAAATTCATCGCATTTATTCTTGATCAGTGAGTCTTTCATCTTCCTTTTTGTGGCGTTATTTACGACTTCATCAGAGCCGTTTTGCGACATGTCGCAGATCAAGACCCATCTTCTCTATGCTATGATTGTGTACCTCACCTACGCCTGTACATATTCAGGATTTCCTAGACACTTCTTGTGCTCCAGCTATCAGCTGTTGCTGCGGATTTAGAACCAGCTTGGGTCACGAACAAGACAGAGCTTTTGAGGTAATCGCATAGCTTGTCATGTTGGGTTGTTTCTGTGGGCCATATTTGTGTTCTTGGGGTGTTAAGAGTGTTGTAGTCCTGTAGGATATGTTCATTAGTTTGTCTGGATGTTCCTGTGTTGAGAGTGCTGCAGTCCTGTAGGGTATGTTCTGGAGTTTGTCTGGATGCTCCTGTGTTGAGAGTGTTGTAGTCCTGTAGGGTATGTTCTAGAGTTTGTCTGGATGCTCCTGTGTTGAGAGTGTTGTAGTCCTGTAGGGTATGTTCTAGAGTTTGTCTGGATGCTCCTGTGTTGAGAGTGTTGTAGTCATGTAGGGTATGTTCTAGAGTTTGTCTGGATGCCCCTGTGTTGAGAGTGTTGTAGTCCTGTAGGGTATGTTCTAGAGTTTGTCTGGATGCCCCTGTGTTGAGAGTGCTGCAGTCCTGCAGTCCTGTAGGGTATGTTCTAGAGTTTGTCTGGATGCCCCTGTGTTGAGAGTGATGCAGTCCTGCAGTCCTGTAGGATATGTTCTAGAGTTTGTCTGGATGCCCCTGTGTTGAGAGTGCTGCAGTCCTGCAGTCCTGTAGGATATGTTCTAGAGTTTGTCTGGATGTTCCTGTGTTGAGAGTGCTGTAGTCCTGTTGTATATTTTCTAGAGTTTGTCTGGATGCTCCTGTGTTGAGAGTGCTGCAGTCCTGTAGGATATGTTCTGGAGTCTGTCTGGATGCTCCACAGTCACATGTTACAAAGTCACTGAGTTCTATCTTGTGCAGGTGTGCTCTGAGGCCACAGTGACCCTGTTCTGAGTCAGAATATCTTGGTCTGCTCATGTATGGCAAGTTTGCTTAACTGTCATGTTCTGGCTCATATAACTCCCTCCATTCTGTTTTCCTGGCTTGCTCCAGGGTTGTTGTTGTTTATTTTTTCGAGACTTTGGGGTTGGTTAAACTGTTGAAAACTGCCACCAGCTTCTGCGAGTTCCTCTGCTCTCTCATTTCCAGGGATGCCACAACGTCCTGGTACCTGCTGCAGGACTTCTTCTGTCTTTTCTGACAGCGAACATATGTTGTTCTTTATTTTTTTGGACGTGTTCGCTCTATTTTAAACTTAACACTACTTGTATGTTCATGGACATTGCTTGTATGTTCCTGGACATTGCTTTTGTATGTTCCTGGACATTGCTTGTATGTTCATGGATACTACTTGTATGTTCCTGGACACTACTTGTATGTTCCTGGACATTGCTTGTATGTTCCTGGTCACTACTTGTATGTTCCTGGACATTGCTTGTATGTTCCTGGACACTACTTGTATGTTCATGGACATTGCTTGTATGTTCCTGGACACTACTTGTATGTTCCTGGACATTGCTTGTATGTTCCTGGACACTACTTGTATGTTCCTGGACATTGCTTGTATGTTCCTGGACACTACTTGTATGTTCCTGGACACTACTTGTATTTTCCTTGACATTGCTTGTATGTTCCTGGATTCTCATTGCATGTTCCTGGACATTGCTTGTATGTTTCTGGACATTATTTATATGTTCTTTGACAGCGCCTGTATATTCCTGGACATTGCTTGTATGTTCCTGGACATTGCTTGTATGTTCCTGGACACTAATTCCATGTTCCTGGACATTGCTTGTATGTTCCTGGACACTGATTCCATGTTCCTGGACATTGCTTGTTTGTTCCTGGACATTGCTTTTATGTTCCTGGACACTGATTCCATGTTCCTGGACATTGCTTGTATGTTTCTGGACACTGATTCTGACTGACCGACTCAAAAAATTAGACAAATGTCTCCAGGCAGTACTTGAGAAAAAATATCTAAATCTCACGAAGTATTCTAGAAATATCAAAACTTATGGAGTCTTGTAGAAATATTTAAACCTCATGAAGTCTTGTAGAAATATCTAAACCTCATGAAGTCTTGTAGAAATATCTAAACCTCATGAAGTCTTGTAGAAAAATCTAAACCTCATGAAGTCTTGTAGAAATTTCCAAAATTTGTGAAATCTTGTTGACTTTTGTACGATCCCATAAAGTCATATTTATCATTGTGTGAGATACCAGGGCGGAGATCCCTGTGTACCTTTCAGCTAGAGAGTTTCAATATCTGGAGGGCCATAACTTGAATGTTAATAGGGGCCGTACAATAGTGAGACTAAATGAGAGAAATGTAACCATAATGTGGTGTTAGCATCCATCCTGGCCTATAACTACCTCGATGCATTTGTTGAAACATGGAAAGCTGGTCAAATCATTGGACAGTTATCACCACTATTGTCCAACAAGGAGATAACTCTAGAGGCAAAACGGGCACTATACAATACAATCTTCATCCCAACGTTGTGCTACCAATGCCAGTCCTGTACTCTAGACTCAAGATGCAACAAAGCTTGTCAAATCATTGGACAGTTATCACCACTATTGTCCAACAAGGAGATAACTCTAGAGGCAAAACGGGCACTGTACAATACAATCTTCATCCCAACGTTGTGCTACCAATGCCAGTCCTGTACTCTAGACTCAAGATGCAACAAAGCTTGTCAAATCATTGGACAGTTATCACCACTATTGTCCAACAAGGAAATAACTCTAGAGGCAAAACGGGCACTGTACAATACAATCTTCATCCCAACGTTGTGCTACCAATGCCAGTCCTGTACTCTAGACTCAAGATGCAACAAAGCTTGTCAAATCATTGGACAGCTATCACCACTATTGTCCAACAAGGAAATAACACTGGAGGCAAAACGGGCACTATACAATACAATCTTCATCCCAACGTTGTGCTACCAATGCCAGACCTGGACTCTAGATGCAAGAACAATAAGAAAAATAACCTCTACAGAGATGAAATGTGTTAAACGAATGACAGGAAACAGTCTGAGAGATAAGATCAGAAATGAAGAACTGAGAAAAAAGTGAGGAATAATTCCGGGCACAAAATACATAAAGCAACAACAGATAAAATGGTTTGGTCACGTGACAAGGCAGAAGGATCTTTAATGAACCTTATACAAGGATTTAATTTGAACACCAGATTCAAGGGTCGAACACGAAAAAGATGGATTGATGGAATATTAGAAACACTAGGAAACAATGTGTGTGTTAATGTGTGTGTGTGTATTTTTTGTATACACATTTGATTGAACATGACATCGGGTTTTTGCGATAGAACTCCACTTGGAGGCTATTCTTTGCAAAACCCCACACTCTTAGTGAGTATGTGTATGGTTGTGTGTGTACACGAGTGTAGTGTGTGTGTGTGCGCTAGTGTAGTTTGTGAGTGTGTGTGCACTAGTGTGATGCTACGAGAGAAAAAAGCCCCCAAAAAACAACAACAGTCGCCTTACTTTATGGCGTGTCAAGACGACACAAGACAGAACCGACGGTTCAGTCAAACACGGCCTTCTACATGTAGATAAGCACAATATGCACAGCAAATTAAATACCGACACCTTTCACAATGAAACAATGGCCCTTTATATCTCAATATTTAGACTACTGAGCTAACTTCTCTACCATATTTCTATTTATTTCGTTCTATCCAAGCTATTTCTTTCATTAATATTTACAGTTAAGCTAGTCAATCCTATGTCTGGAAGAGCTAGCTGGTCTAAAGCTAACGCGTCGGTCACTGCACAAGAAAGTTTTGAGTTCAAGTCTCGGCATGGACGGTAATAATTTGCCATCTCGATTTCGTGCTGTCGTTGTGGCATTCCCCTCCCATAGACTCTGTCTTGTAGAGGAATTCGATGTCTAGGCCCCTTAGATAACAGCGAAAAGATAAGCGGTCTCGTGTGAACTCCGCACACGTTAAAAAACGCTTGGCAATGAGGAATCGAAAAGAATAGGCCAGAAATGACCACTGTCCAGGTAAAATTGATGAGTGAATCGCTGAAAATATCTGCCTGTATGGCGAGGGACATCAGAGTACACGGATGGCGGTGTGAAAATTAGGAAAAAGTGATATTAACGGAAAATTCAATCACTCGGGACTTCGTGTTCTTCTTCCTCTTCTTCTTCTTCCTCTTCTTCTTCTTCTTCTTCTTCTTCTTCTTCTTCTTCTTCTTCTTCTTCTTCTATCTTTCAGCTCTCAGCTTCTTGCCATTCTTTCAAAATCATTCCATGTCTTTCCCATCCTCTTCATCTCTGCTTCCATCTGTCTTCTCCAAGAATATTTTGGTCTTCTTCATTGTCTTTTCCCCTGGGGATTCCAAAAAAGGGCCTGTTGTGTAATACTCTAAGTGTGTCCTATCCAGCGCCATCGTCTTCGCTGTATCTCTTTATCCACTGGTGTTTGACCGGTACATTTCCATAATTCTATGTTAGTGATTTTGTCCTGCCATTTCCATCCTTTCATTCCGCGCAAGCATCCATTAATGCAAGTCTGTACCTTCATGATTGCCATTTTTGTTGTTCTCCATGTTTCACAGCCATATAGTAGGACTGACCTAACATTGTTGTTGAAAATTTGTATTTTTTGTATTTAACCAAATTTCTTTGTATTTAAATATGCTTCCTACCTCAACGAATCCATCGCAAGCTTTTTTGTATTCTTATTTTAGTATCATTCTTTGTTCCTCCTTCTTTGTCTATATTACTGCTCAGATATAAGTAAGATTGTACGTCTAGTAGAGGTATTTCCCCTATTGTATTGTTAGTTGGTTATGGTCAACTGCAAACATTCTCATAATTGTCGGTTTTCTCTATTTATTTTCAGTTTCAGATGTTCCGATCACTTATCAAACAAGCTCATTTTATCTTGCATCTTGCTATATTATTATTTTGTTAATAATAAATCCCTTACAGTGATCTCTTTTGTTAATCTTCGTTTCTTTCTTTATTAGTTAAAGACTTGTGTTAATTTTGTTTCCATTGCAGTAATTACTTTTCTTAACCTTCTCCTCTATTTATAGTAACACTTTTAGCCAGGTTCTTTTTTCTATTACACCAAAATCGTTTAAAATATCACTTGCCAGGATGGGCTTTGCGCGTATTTTCATGTCGGCCCTAGCACATAGAAACTGTCAGTTAACCGTAAATAAGTGATTGATTTACATCCATTTACTCAAATATTAGCACTCCTGTCTTTGGAAAGGTTAGTACGTGCGAAGAGCTGCCGAGTGTTTTCATCGCTTTTGGCTATGAACTATTGTTTATCATTAATTTCATGGCCGCGAGACTCAGCTTTGTCAACGAACTGTTTCAACTCGGCTGAACAGCTTAATTATTTCAGAAATTAATTTACATTTTCTGCTTTCATGTCCGTTTCACAGATTTGATTTATCTGTAGTCAGTAAGGTGCCTCTCAGAGAACAATCCTTATTTTCCTGTCCCCGAAAATGACTTTCATGATTATGTCTTCATCATCATCGTCATCATCATCACCATCTTCATCATCAAGTACCATGCCTGCTGGAGTAGGTGATCATGTATCTCCACAACTTTCTATCTAGACAGTTCTTTATCATTTCTGTTGTTGACCTTCTGCCAAGCCATTCTCTTAAGCTGTCTGGTATCTTTTCTCTTTGCTTCCATCTATCTCTTCGTCCCTTAATTTGCCAATATATTCCAGCTGTTCTCTTCTCATTACATGGCCAAAAAAATTATGCGTGTTTCTTCCTAATATTGGAAATTAGCTCTCTTTTTGCTTTGGCCTCTTTCAGAACGTTTTCATTACTCTTTTTAGCTGTACATGGTATTCTCAACATTCTTCTGTAAAACTACATTTCTAAAGCCTCAAGTGATTTTCTTGTCTGTTGTCCTATTGTCCATGATTCACATCCGTATGTTAAGACTAGCTCTACATACCATTTAAGAATTCTTTTTCTTGTTTCTATTGTTAAAAATGGATTGCATATTATCTTCCTCGTTTTTTTTGGAAAGCTGCTTTGGCCTGAGCTATTCAGCATCTCACCTCTGTTGTACATCTATCATATGAGTTTAACATTGTCCCCAAATATTTAAATTCATTTACCTGTTTTAATATTGCTCCACTTGTCTTTATTGTGCGTTATAGTGATGTCATTTTCTTCTCACAGACTCAACACACATCCCTAACTGTACCTCATCTCGTAAATACATCTCCACCCATACAGTACCCCACTGTTGAATAAATAAACGTAAATACAGATATCACGTGAGAGTGATATAAGTTTTCTATTAGGTTATGTCTGATATGAACATCTTAACTCCGGTTTGATAGACAGCAACCCGCCACCTACATCCAGACACGATAAACGCCCTCACACCAACTCAAATCCGAATAATTTCTTCACCCAAAAAGATCCCATCTTCCTAACTGCACGTCAATCATCCAGTTCACACAGACGAAGACTTCCCACTTTATTTTCACGTTCCAAATTTGCGACAAAAACAAAACAGCCACACCTACATCGATTCTTAATAATAGTCTCATTCTGACTGAGTCTAGCACGGGAAACCACTCAAGGGGAATCTTCAAATCCCGACAGTACTTTCTCCTAGAATGGATGTTAAAATAACGAGTTTTTTACTTTCTGTGCCAAACACATGTTTCTGGTAGCTTCTACGGTGTGGCGCCGAGTGTCCGAGTGAGAGGGGCAGTTAATCTGAAACCTCATAGATGTACAAATGGGAGTGACAGAGATCAGGACAATGTATTCCTGATCGCGTGCAGTTTTGATACTATTATGTTGTCTGATGTTCCAGTTATTTTTTTTATATATCATTTGGGTCTATCATACAATAGTGATATATAACTGTGAATATAATAAAATTATCTTATCTTATCTTATCTTATCTTATCTTATCTTATCTTATCTTATCTTATCTTATCTTATCTTATCTTATCTTATCTTATCTTATCTACCTACCTACCTACCTACCTACCTACCTACCTACCTATCTATCTATCTATCTATCTATCTATCTATCTATCTATCTATCTATCTATCTATCTATCTATCTATCTATCTATCTATCTATCTATCTATCTATCTATCTATCTATCTATCTATCTATCTATCTATCTATCTATCTATCTATCTATCTATCTATCTATCTATCTATCTATCTATCTATCTATCTATCTATCTATCTATCTATCTATCTATCTATCTATCTATCTATCTATCTATCCATCTGTCTATATGTCTGTCTGTCTGTCTGTCTGTCTGTCAGTATGTCTGTCTATCTATCTATTCATGCATTATTGTCAGTTATCTGTCTTCCCTTCCATTTTCTCACTAGTTGGTACCTCAGTAACATTTCATTTCAAACATTTCATCTGTTTTTTCTTTCCATCATTATGCCCTTCTTTATAATCTATTTTTAAATCTCCCTTTTATTATGCCCCTCTTTCTAATCTATATTTAAATCTCCCTTTTATTATGTCCCTCTTTCTAATCTATATTTAATAAATCTCCCTTTTATTATGCCCCTCTTTCTAATCTATATTTAAATCTCCCTTTTATTATGTCCCTCTTTCTAATCTATATTTAATAAATCTCCCTTTTATTATGTCCCTCTTTCTAATCTATATTTAATAAATCTCCCTTTTATTATGCCTCTCTTTCTAATCTATATTTAAATCTCCCTTTTATTATGCCCCTCTTTCTAATCTATATTTAAATCTCCCTTTTATTATGCCCTTCTTTCTAATCTATATTAAAATCTTCTTTTTATTATGCCCCTCTTTCTAATCTATATTTAAATCTCCCTTTTATTATGACCTTCTTTCTAATCTATATTTAAATCTCCCTTTTATTATGCCCTCTTTCTAATCTATATTTAAATCTCCCTTTTAGTATGCCCTCTTTCTAATCTATATTTAAATCTCCCTTTTATTATGCCCTCTTTCTAATCTATATTTAAATCTCCCTTTTATTATGCCCTCTTTCTAATCTATATTTAAATCTCCCTTTTATTATGCCCTCTTTCTAATCTATATTTAAATCTCCCTTTTATTATGCCCTTTTTCTAATCTATATTTAAATCTCCCTTTTATTATGCCCTCTTTCTAATCTATATTTAAATCTCCCTTTTATTATGCCCTCTTTCTAATCTATATTTAAATCTCCCTTTTATTATGCCCTTTTTCTAATCTATATTTAAATCTCCCTTTTATTATGCCCTCTTTCTAATCTATACTTAATTCTCCCTTTTATTACCTTGGACATACTATAACCAGTTATGGAAAGTGTAAAATTGAAAGAAACAAAAGAATAGGTATGGCAAAAAGTAATATTAATGCCATGAAAAATATACTAGCAACAAAACAACACACGTTAAAGAATCATTGAAGCTAAAATTGAAAACAATAGGCTATAAATATGTGCCGTTGCCAGGGCGAAATTGTCAACAAAAACCTACCCACCCCGTGGATCCTAGACCGCGTTACGGAGTTTGTGCACGTGGGTCAGGGATCTTCTTGGATTTTCTCGAAGGGGATATCGAATCACCTATGGGTTCGTCATGTGTGCAGTGATAACGATGCAGTAAAGAAGCAGCAATACATTGACAAAACATGAACCGCGTTAACAATCGCAATAATCACTTTTCCTTTCTGATATTACCCATTTTGGGGGAAAGAAGTTGAAATGCATGCACTTTTAGACGCTATTTCAAAAAAGGAGTCAATATGTGGGATATCATGTCCCGTGCCTTAAAGCATTAACGATGTATTTATTACAGAAATTGATGAGTCATTGACTTCCGGGAAAGATGGCGCTCTTGTCATGACAACTTTGGAGAGTGCCAAAACTAAAACAGTTTTTGTTTGACCTCGTTTCTGTGCGGTTTATTTTTTTTTTGTCGGTTTATTTGAGTGAATTGGAGTTGGGAGAGACTGCGGGCACTCTCTTTTCGGTGATGTCGCTTGAAATTGTCGCCCACGCGGCCGACTTGGCTCGCACTGAAGTTCGACCATGCTAACGGTCGATTCTCGAAGGGGATGTCGGGGCACCTATGGATCTAACGGGTGTGCGGTGATGATGTTACTAACAACAACAGCCACAACTTCTGTTAAACACATGTCACACACAAACAAACATCGTTTTAGCGTGAAAAACATACAAACATTTGTACACACGCAACGAAAAGCCATAAACACACACACACACACATACATACACAAACATTTTAAAAAAAACACGCCCACGCAAACAGATTCAACCTACATTCATCTCCCGAAATTATTTGACCTTTAACCCCTATTTTGATCCAATCAAATCATCTTTCACATCCAGTGCCACACCAACCGTCCAACCCCCAGCCAATCAATTACTCTGAAACATCACAGACGTGGCTTTACTAAAGAGCTAGTATCCTCTCATTCCCTTTCCGCAATTTTATTTAACAAGAAGCCATTGACCTACCCAGCATTCAACGCTCCCAATTGAGACAAGTACTTTTGTTGAACCATTTGATGAGGACTTTACATCATTGAGCTGTCTCCAACAGAAACTGATTTGTGAAGTCGAAGTTACGTTATGATTGAAGGCAAGTGATGTGTAGAAGAATTTCGATTAGGGATGATGTAGTTAATATCTGTAGAGAAATGTCGAAGGAGCGTGAGGAAATGTAATATATGGAATTTCGACTGTGCACGTGGTGAAATGGGAGACGCGAAGGTTCAGTCGTTAGTGAACTGGACTACAAAGGATAAGAGGTTGGGGTCGATCCTGACCAACGGCTTTCGGGTTCACCCAGCGTTTAATGGGTACTGGATTTTTTCTGGGAAAGTAAATCGGCACGGGCGTAATACCGACCACATTACCCCAAAAATCATGTGCTGAAGGTCTGTACAATTTATGGTCACTAACACCATCTTCCCTATGTGCCACTTGCCGTGACGTGGCTCTTTACATTTTTTTTTTTTTGTCACACAGAGAAATGATTCTTGTAGTCAAATCTGTCGATTGATCAAGGCAGAATAAATTAACTTTCAGAGCAGGGGTGGAAATATTTTTTTTCTTTTGAGGGCCCGATCAGAAAGTTATGGAGACACCGAGAGCCAGACATCATCACCTAATGAAGCCATTACCTAATTTGTATTCACAAGCCATTGTAATGTATAAATCTTGTTAGTGATGGAGAGTAGAAGACAGAAAAGTGAGTGGAATGAAAAGGAGAGGGGTGAGACAGAAAAAAGGGGGAAAGAGACAATTCAACAATAAACTATAACAAGAAAGCTTACCTTTTAGGGAAAGCTTACATTTTATTTATTTTGTTTCTTTCAGCTTAGGGATTGAAGTGTATGGTAACTTTCAAATCAAGCACAAAGGCCGGTCAAAATTGCTGGCGAGCCGGTTCTGGCACGCGGGCCGTAGGTTGCCCACCTCTGAGTTAGAGTCCGTTTTTATTTATTTATTAGTATTTATTTGTATTATTATTTACTTATTTATTTATAATTTATTTGTTTATTATTATTATTTTATTTGTTATTAATTAATTAATTTATTTATTATTACGTGTTCAATTATTATTATTTATTGTTATTTGTTTATTATTTGTGATTATTTATTACTGTTGTTTATTATGTATTTGTTTGAGTAGGAAAACGCGAGCACAGGTAGAGAGGATAACTGAATACATGCAGTCGGTCTAGGGAAATGGAGAGCATGAAAGCAAATCAGAAACACAATGTCCGGAAGGCAAGAAGGGGTGTGCATAGTGATAGAAGGTAGAAGATGGAGATGGATAAGTCACGTTTTAAATGGAGATTCAAAAAGAAGAATTGTTGTGAGGGTGGGTTCGAGTTAGAAGGGGTCCGGTTACACCTGAGGGTACTAGAAGATGATGACGTGAAGGATGAGAAAGAAGAACAGCAAGAAAATGAAGAAGATGAAAGGGTAGGGGATGTGGAGGTGTAAAAGAGGTGAGCGAGGAAAAATTAGAGTAACAAGAAATGAGGAAGAGGAAGGAGAAGAAGAAGATGATCAAGATGATCAAGAATAAGAACAAGAAGGATGCGGAGAAGAAATGCTTATGATGATGAAGAAATAAGAAGAAGAAGAAGGAGAAGAAGAAGTAGATGATGAAAAAGAACAAAGAGGAGAAGAAGAAAAAGGAGTTGGAGGAGGAGGAGAAGAAGAAGAGGAGAAAGAAGGAAAGAAGGTGGAGAGGGAGAAGAAGAAGAAGCTGAAGAAGAAAAAAAGATGAAGAATGTGGAGGAGAAGAGGAAGAAGAATAACAAGAGGAAGAAGGAGGTGGAGGAGAAGAAGAAGGAGAATAGCAAGAGGAAGAAGGAGGTGGAGGAGAAGAAGAAGGAGAATAGCAAGAAGAAGAAGGAGGTGGAGGAGAAGAAGAAGGAGAATAGCAAGAAGAAGAAGGAGGTGGAGGAGAAGAAGAAGGAGGTGGAGGAGAAGAAGAAGGAGGTGGAGGAGAAGAAGAAGGAGAATAGCAAGAAGAAGAAGGAGGTAGAGGAGAAGAAGAAGGAGGTGGAGGAGAAGAAGAAGGAGGTGGAGGAGAAGAAGAAGGAGGTGGAGGAGAAGAAGAAGAGGTGGAGGAGAAGAAGAAGGAGGTGGAGGAGAAGAAGAAGGAGGTGGAGGAGAAGAAGAAGGAGGTGGAGGAGAAGAAGAAGGAGGTGGAGGAGAAGAAGAAGGAGGTGGAGGAGAAGAAGAAGGAGGTGGAGGAGAAGAAGAAGGAGGTGGAGGAGAAGAAGAAGGAGGTG
This sequence comes from Megaustenia siamemsis, assembly GCA_032433765.1. Taxonomy (NCBI): domain Eukaryota; kingdom Metazoa; phylum Mollusca; class Gastropoda; order Stylommatophora; family Ariophantidae; genus Megaustenia; species Megaustenia siamemsis. The sequence goes on along the minus strand of JAVIAB010000145.1, from coordinate 4,402,846 downwards.
GAGGAGAAGAAGAAGGAGGTGGAGGAGAAGAAGAAGGAGAATAGAAAGAAGAAGAAGGAGGTGGAGGAGAAGAAGAAGAAGGTGGAGGAGAAGAAGAAGGAGGTGGAGGAGAAGAAGAAGAAGGTGGAGGAGAAGAAGAAGGAGGTGGAGGAGAAGAAGAAGGTGGAGGAGAAGAAGAAGGAGGTAGCAAGAAGAAGAAGGAGGTGGAGGAGAAGAAGAAGGAGAATAGCAAGAAGAAGAAGGAGGTGGAGGAGAAGAAGAAGAAGGTGGAGGAGAAGAAGAAGGAGGTGGAGGAGAAGAAGAAGAAGGTGGA